>CAWUFW010012733.1:0-522496 GCA_963921515.1 Calotriton arnoldi
ATCCTGCCCCCCTGGATGAGGGTGGTAGTAGTGGTGGGCATCCTGCCCCCTGGCTAAGGGTGGTAGTAGTGGTGGGCATCCTGCCCCCTGGCTAAGGGTGGTAGTAGTGGTGGGCATCCTGCCCCCTGGCTAAGGGTGGTAGTAGTGGTAGGCATCCTGCCCCCCTGGCTAAGGGTGGTAGTAGTGGTAGGCATCCTGCCCCCCTGGCTAAGGGTGGTAGTAGTGGTAGGCATCCTGCCCCCCCTGGATGAGGGTGGTAGTAGTGGTGGGCATCCTGCCCCCCTGGCTAAGGGTGGTAGTAGTGGTGGGCATCCTGCCCCCCTGGTTAAGGGTGGTAGTAGTGGTAGGCATCCTGCCCCCTGGCTAAGGGTGGTAGTAGTGGTAGGCATCCTGCCCCCTGGCTAAGGGTGGTAGTAGTGGTAGGCATCCTGCCTCCCCTGGATGAGGGTGGTAGTAGTGGTGGGCATCCTGCCCCCTGGCTAAGGGTGGTAGTAGTGGTGGGCATCCTGCCCCCTGGTTAAGGGTGGTAGTAGTGGTAGGCATCCTGCCCCCTGGCTAAGGGTGGTAGTAGTGGTAGGCATCCTGCCCCCTGGCTAAGGGTGGTAGTAGTGGTAGGCATCCTGCCCCCTGGCTAAGGGTGGTAGTAGTGGTGGGCATCCTGCCCCCTGGCTAAGGGTGGTAGTAGTGGTAGGCATCCTGCCCCCCCTGGGTGAGGGTGGTAGTAGTGGTGGGCATCCTGCCCCCTGGCTAAGGGTGGTAGTAGTGGTAGGCATCCTGCCCCCTGGCTAAGGGTGGTAGTAGTGGTGGGCATCCTGCCCCCTGGCTAAGGGTGGTAGTAGTGGTAGGCATCCTGCCCCCTGGCTAAGGGTGGTAGTAGTGGTAGGCATCCTGCCCCCTGGCTAAGGGTGGTAGTAGTGGTAGGCATCCTGCCCCCCTGGATGAGGGTGGTAGTAGTGGTGGGCATCCTGCCCCCTGGCTAAGGGTGGTAGTAGTGGTGGGCACCCTGCCCCCTGGCTAAGGGTGGTAGTAGTGGTAGGCATCCAGCCCCCCTGGGTTGGGGTGGTGGCGCGCATTCAGGCCCCTGTGTGCATATGTGGCATTGGTGATGGGCATCCCGCCCCTATGGTGCTGCTGTTGCTGGTGTAAGTATATTCAGATTCCCAGTGTATGTGTGTGATGTGTCGTGTACGTGTTGTATGTGTTTTGTGGTTGGTGTCTGACTTACCTTCTGCGCCGTACGCGTCCGTGCCTGTTCCGGTAGTAGATGTAGAATATTGGTATGATCGGGACGAAGGGATTCATGGTTGGTTCGTGTCGTTCGTCCTTCTCGTTGCTTCGCGTCGTCCTCGTTGCTTCGCTTCGTCCTCGTCGCTTCGCTTCGTCCTCGTCGCTTCGCGTCGTCCTCGTCGGTGCCGTGTTCGTCTCGTAGCCGTGGATCGTGTTGTGGCGCGATTCGGAGCTTATGTGCGCCTCTCCCGGATGCTGCCGTGCGTAGCGACGGGTTCGGCGCGTACGGGAAGTGCATCGTACTTGTCCGGCCGGACGGGGCTGCATTTTCCCTTCCGTGCGACTCGATTCGGCGTTTCCGGATTCGCCTCGGTCGGAGAACAGGACCTGGTTTGGGTGAGTACGGCTCGGCCGGAATTTTTGCTGTTGTGCGCATCGTACTTGCTCGTTCGGTGTGCTGTACGGATCGGTCGGGAAACAGGCTTTCGCATGGCTTTTTTCCCGACCGAATGGTATTGGGTGCGCCTCCGACCGAGATCGGAATCGGCCCCCAAGTGTACAAGTGGTCATTATTTGAAAATATGCAGATAAAATGCATAGATGATTCCCTGAGGATCCTGTTAAAGGTCTCAATGTATGTGAAAAGCAGATCAAAAGGGAAGAGATAGGGCATTTTAGCAGGAATATAGCCTGTCTTCAGGGTCGTCCATCAAAACTGCAGTATTTACCAGTGGTTAGGAGCCAAATCATTCAATGTTACCCATTAAAATACCTTTGTAAATGGAGCCATTATTTTACTATTTGATGGCTCCCTTGAGGTTAGACAGACTATTGCTAACACTCACTGTTGTTTAGTTATAATTACTATTAATTTGACAATCTAGAACTGCATATTTGTTTTATAATATTGCAGAAATGATAACATATTGACACTGTTCACCCACTTACAACAAAGTTAGCAAATACCACTGACAGTTATATTTTAGCTGGATATTATAATTGTATTAACTCTCCACACCTTGATCTAACTAATAATATGTGTCACAGTCATATGATCAATGTCAGAAATATTATTTGTTTAAAGTGTCAAACACTTGACATAGCCAACCCATGCAGGTGGAGGCATGCTGTGGACAAAGTGTAATCCATGAGTTCCAATGTTTAACAGCAGTATTTCAGAATTAATAATTATTTATTCAGCCTCACCTTGCTGAAAGCCTCTGTGGTTACATATCACCCAATTTGGATGTCGGGTTATAGCCCTCTAACATTCAATACAACCTTACATAGAGAGAGAATTGATAGTCCACACAGAACACTAAAATCCAGTATAGATAAAAGGTGAGGTATATATTAAACAACTAAGATCATACATACAGATATTAAAATGATCTGGATACAAAGAAAGCAGCTATTATAGGGTTCACATTGCAGTATGTCTCTCGATGACATAGAAAAAGAATATAACACAAAATCATCTTAGAGAGGTAATTGCAGTGTCGCAATGACCTAGGCAACTCCACATGCACAGGGGTGATAATTTGTTGGACCCCGTATGCGTGTGTCAAGTCGGACCATCTGGCATATGGCCAGGCAAAGTGAATAAATAGCCCGGGAACCTGGGTGTGGTGAAGTAGGAGAGTAACCACCATCGCATTAATTGTGCCCCGTAGTTATTTGTTGCGCGCCATTCAGGGCCTGACCAGCAACATTACACTGGCGACTATCCATGTGTTCCTCCCCCTCACAACAAGTGCCCGGCCACTCACCCTACAGTTCCTGGTCTCACTGGCTGCATGCCTGCTGAACCAGCATTGTCGGCAGCGCCCACAGGACCTCCTCCTGCCAGAAGGGCTGGTGACCGTGTGTTGCGGTCTGCATTGGCTCCACGCCACAGCATTCCTTTGACAGACATCGGAGGTGGTGCTCCCTCATGTGACTGCCCTGACGTGCCCCAGAGCACGGCCTCGCCCAGGGGGCACATTGCCGCTACACCAGCCCTAGAGCCTCCTGGCAGGGCCCAACCTCATTGCGGTAAGCCCGGAGGAGGGCTGCTACAGGTCAGTAAACCCAGCCACTTTTGGCTGAACTGTGGAGAGCCAACACCCTGCCTCAATGCTTCCTCGCTTCAGGCTCCCTGCCAGCAAGTCCCCGCACCACATTCATCTGTGCCGGGACTGAACCAAGTATTGAAAATTAGGAGGATAAATATATGGAGGACATAATTCAAGGGTGCATTAAGCTTCACATCCAAGTTGGGTGGCCTACCCCGATGCTATACTAGACCTTTCAGTTTAGCTTGCATCCAGCCACTAACTGGTATTGGTGGCCCCATGCCTGTTCTGGCACATGCACCCCTATCTCCCCTGCCTTCTCGCTGGCAGCACCTCTCTTCACCTAAGGTGCCTCGAGGGCGGCCCGTCACACTGCATTCATGGTGTCTGTCCCAGCACTTGAACCCTTCACCATCACTGGACCCCCTCCCTCCCAAGCTGCCCGCTCGAAATCGTGGGCTGAATAATTAGAAAATTATTTCGAAGCCATTGAAATGTCTGCAGGTTGCTGGCGACCCATGCTCTTTCACCTAGGAGGTGCCGACATTCACAAGATATCCAAGATAGTCATGGAAGCAGGCCCCCACTGACCTATGCAACACTGAGAGATGCCATCACCGCCCACTTCGAACCTTACACCAATCCCGATTACAAGCAATTCCTCCTGCACCAGAATCCATGATGCCTTACATGGTTGCCTGAGAGAGCACAGACCATGCACGCTACCTTGGCATCATACTGGACTCCTCAATGAACCACCAAATCAACGCAGTATCCTCATCCTGTTTCTACACTCTCTGCCTGCTGTGAAAGACATTCAGAAGGCTCCCCAAAGAATCCAGAAAGGCGGTCACCCACGCACTCATCACCAGTAGACTTGACCATGGCAATACACTCTATGCCGGCACCACTCAGAAACAGCTCAGCAAACTACAGAATGTCCAGAACGCTGCAGCCAGACTGGTCCTCGACATCCCCACTGCAGCCACATGACACAACACCTCCGAGAACTCCACTGGCTCCCTATCAACAAGAGAATCACCTTCAAGCTCTTCACACATGCCTACAAGGCCCTCCACGACGCAGGTCCAGAATATCTGAACCACTACCTCGCTTTCCACACACTCGCCAGACAACTCTGCTCCGCCCAACTCGTCCTGGCCTCTGTCCCACGGTTCCACAAGACCAGACCCGGAGAAAGTTTCTTTGCCTACCTCGCCGCCAAAACCTGGAACACCCTAAACCTCAACCTCAGGCACTCATTGTTGTTGACCCAGTTCAGAAAGGACCTCAAGACCTGGCTCTTCGACTGAACCTCCACACCCAGACGTGTCAGCAGCCCCCCCCTTCATCACTTTGAAACCCTCACGGGTGAGTAGCCGTGCTTTACAAACCCGAATGATTGATTGATTGATTGATTGATTAAACTTACTGGTCTTCTGGAAAGGATCAAAGGGCAAAGAGTGGAGTGCTAGATGTACCTTGAGATACATAGGAATGGCCTGGGAGCAAACTGTTAGTGAAGATGGTTACTATCGGCAGTCTGCAACCATGTCCAGGATCTTACGTGGAGGGAAATAGTATCCTCCCAATATCTCTTCCTCAGACATAGCAGAGAATGTGATCCACTGTCTGTACTCTTTCTCTACTCCTCAATATTTATTCCAGTGGATGAGATACTGGCACCAATATTGTGAAAAAGAGGTGATGTCTGTGCCTGACTTATTTAATGTATTCACCTGAACGTGACTGGTTTGGTTGGTTGATGAGAAGTAGCTGGGTAGCGCTATGGCTCAGGTGATCTCGAATAGACACCATCCCCTTTGTATTACCAAGAGTGAGTGGGAATTTATTAAATTCCACTTTCTGTTGCAATGTTACTACGTATGGATCTATGATTTTTTTTCTGTTGCATCTTCATATAGCCAGTTGTCTTTAATTTTGTGAATCACAATACCTGTAATATGTTTGCAGTCAATATTCTATCCAAATACAGTTTAATTTTTTTATAGAATCACTAGTGTGTATATGTTTAATTGTGATGACTTTGGGAGTGCATATATTTTTATACTATTAACTTTTATTTCCACTCTACTCAATTTCTCCTGATAGTGTTACTACGTGCTGACATTGGTTTATGTGAGATTTAATTGCAATTATTGAGAGTTGCGTATGCAATGTGTGATTTAGTGCAATGCTGGATGAGTCTAAGTACATCTTGAATAATGCAATTCTATTTGAGTAATATTGAGTATATCTTTTGTGAATTGGACCTGACATAACCTTTTGTAGGCGTGTCTGTGGATTTGAATTGTCCTTCCTGTACCCCTCCTTGAAATTTCACTTATTAAATCCAATTTTAGGCGATAGCCCCAATTGCCAAGTCCATCTCAATGTCTACATTTATACCTTTAGAGTATAATTTTTGTGAAGAGTATTCTGCATAACTAATAGGGTATTGAGCGAGTATATGACAGACACTTGCTGAATCTACGCTTCCAATCATTTTTTTTCATTTAATAACGCATGAAGCATAGATATCCTAGCCTTGGTATTGTGAATAGTTCTAAATGTCTTTGTGGATGGGCCCTAAGTGATTTCTTGAGTGACAGTGATTCATAGTGAAGAATAAAATATTTCTGTTCAGTTTATGCATGAGCACAGGTGTGCAATCTTGCATTAACAATATTGTTTATGAATAGTGTTAGACCTGTCAAACTTAGGGTGGTCTGCCTCCAAACATTTTGCCTACTCCCCTCCTGTTTACTGAAATCCATTTTTGTTGGCTTTAGGACTCAGTGCTCTTTATTACTGCTGACCAGTGCTAAAGTGCTTGTGCTCACTCCTTTAATTATGATAAAATTGGCATACATATGATTCGCACATTTAATTTATTTGTAAGTCACTAGTAAAGTGGTACACCATGTACCAGGGTCTGTAAATTAAATGCTACTAGTGGGTCTGCAGCACTTATTGTGCTACCAACTTCAGTAGCCTTTTAAAATATTAATAAGGCCTGCCATTGCAGCATGTGTGCAGTTTTAAACTGCCAAGTCGACCAGGCAAAATAACCCTTGGCCTGATTCACAAAAGTAATCTGAGACAAAATCCGAACTTTACGACTTTCGGTATTCACAAAGGGCATTTAGGAGTAGTAAAGTTAGGATTTTGTCTCAGTTAAACTTAAGTTTTGGTCTAAGACCAAAACTTAAGTTTAACTGAGACAAAATCCTAACTTTACTACTCCTAAATGCCCTTTGTGCATACCGAAAGTCGTAAAGTTAGGATTTTGTCTCAGATTACGTTTGTGAATCGGGCCCCCTTTATCAGGTCTAAACCTCTTATTTAAATACGTATAAGTCACCCTTAATTTAGGCCATAAACAGCCCATAGGGCAGAGTTCAGTGTATTCAAAAAGTTGAACATGTACTTTTAAGTTTTAATTGTTCTGGTAGTGAAAAAGTCCTAAATTTGTTTCACACTACTGTGAGGTCTACCTCTCCAAAAGGATAGCAATTGGTTACCTTTTTGCATTTAATAAATGATAACTTGTGTTTGGGAACAGGTCCAAAATTCATATTTGGTGTCTTAAAAATTGTAATTTAAAGACCTCTTTGATGGTAGAATTGGATTTTAAGTCACAAGTATGAAAACTCCACTTTTAGAAAGCTGGCATTTTCTTGTCCTAACCAGTTAATGCCTGCAGTCTGTGTCCTGGGTGGATGACTGTGATTAGCATGGCAGTTGGCCTTTGTGCATTCCTCCCAAACAGTGATACAAAAGAAGTCTGGGTGTAGGCAGCATGAGGCATCCTGCCAGGATGGGAGGGGCAGAACTGTGCTCAGCCCCACTTATACTTCAAAGGAGCTACCTCAGCACAATCACAAATGACTTCACACTAGCCTTTTGTCACCCCAGATATCCTGGGACCTGGGCAGAAGGAACTTCCAAAATCATCTGTGAGGGAAAATCTTCAGAAGTTTCTTCCACTTCAAAGCTGGTGGCAGGTTTAAAATTAGAACCCTCAGACCCACTCTTCAGTTCACTCCTGGACCTATGGGTACTACAGAAGAATGACTGCCCTGCTGTCAGAGGACTGTCCTGCTCCTTGAGGCCTGCCATGCTCTCTGAGAAGACTGGATCTGTTCACTTCATCCAAGGCTGAGTGACTGCAAGGGACAGGTGGCTGGCCTTCTGTTGTGAGATACAGGGACACAACACGCTCCAGAAACCTCCCTGCAACGTCCTAGCTGACCTGCTGCCCTGGATCTTCTTGGACCTGCAACTGGACCTGCCTAAGCCCTGATGGCCTATGCTGAAGTGAGTTCCTGATTCCCAAAAGGAGCCTCCCCAGGTTCTGGACCCTTGGCTGGCATCAGTTGAGCTCCTTCTGTGAAGAAAAGGAGAAATCCTGACATTTTGGCTTGTGCTGTTCACAACAGCAAATGGGCCCATTCGCACCGAGATCTTATCACCCATGACGACTTCCAAAGCAAAGTTCCTGTGAACCCGATTTACACTACAGCGACCACCAACGATGATTGACAACTCGAGATCTGCACTTTGTGCTACATCATCGACAGTCCGCTGTGACTGCCAACACAACGCAGGAACAGGAAGCAGGCAGCCTCCCTCCCCTCCCATAAACCAATCACAACGCTGCAATGGCAGCGTTGTGATTGGTCGGGACGCTGACCAGCCAGGCGCCTATGAGGAGGCCATTTTCTCCATGCAGCCTACATGGAGAAAAGGCAGAGTGCGCATAACTGGTTTGGTCGGCCCCAGAGGGCCGACCAAACAATCAGCGCCCTCAGCAGTGGGCAAGCAACTCCTCCCCTGCCCTAGAGCAGACCCGCCCACCCCCAACCAAACCCTCCTGCTTTCTCGCAGTGCAAGAAGCAGAAACATAAAATGGTAGTTTTACCATTTTATGTTTCTGCTTCTCGCACTGCGAGAAAGCAGTGGGGCGATGCTCCTCCGCCCTAATGGAGGAGCAGTCCCTGAATTGGAGAATGCAATACAAAACTATTTTGCTATTAACAAGTGGTTAAGTCTGGAATGTTTTAAACTGCTAAGCGACATGGGTAGACAGGGCATCTCAATTATAGAAAAAACATTTATTTCCGTAAAATTACTACATGTTACACAACGGGTGCATTAACAAATGCATCTAAGCGGACAAGCTTTATGTGTGTGGATATGGAAAACTAATCTAACACAAATATTGCTCCTGTGTATTAAATTGCATGAATGTAATAACAAGGATTAATCAATCAATCAATCAAAGATCTTTATTTCGGCTAATCAGCCATAAAAGTACAATAAAAATTTTAAAACAAACTTTTTTAGAGAAATTTAAGATTGGTTACACTTATGATCGGGATAATGAAAATAAAAAGAACATTAGTAAGACAAATATATAACAAATGGACATCATTACACCTCATCAATAAGAAATCAATCATCATCCCCAAATTCCAGGTCATCACCTAGTTTAAAACTAGACTATGAATCCTCTAATATCAAAAGTATTTAATATAGGTTAAAAACGATAAAAAGACTTGATAATGTCTAATCTTATAATAGTTTTAAAAAACAATTGAGGGAAGCTTTCCTAGATGAGAGAGGAAGCAAAATTTCTCTTTTTTTATTTATTTTTTTAAACTTTGTGCAAATATGCTAATTTGTCTAAAAAGAAAGTGAAACTGGGTTATTTCCCAACTCTTGCGTCTTAATAATATTTCTCCGTATATTCCACATTGCAAAGAGGTATCTTGAGGTGACAATTACAAATAGAGGCTGCAAGTCATATTTTAGAAGCCTGAACACTTCAACATAATGTCTAATCCCCAGGTTCCTACAAAGCTGGAGAATCCACTTAGACCTCGCATTCCTGTATGCGGGGCAAAAGAGGATAACATGAAGCTCAGTTTCTTCATTATAGGTACACACCGGGCATTCTTGGATTCTAGCACCCTTCCATTTGTTGGTAAATGCACGTAACGGGAGCGTCCCATGCCTAAATTGTAAGTATAGTTTCCTAGCCCTGGGGAATTGGATACTATCCAGGACAGGCTCAAGAATGTATTGGTGTTTAATGTCCAAAAACCTGGACGTCAAGGAGGAAGAAGCTGAGCACTGAAAAATCAAGGCTAACTTGAAATTTTTAAAAGCAATTGTAAGAGATTTTTTTGGGATAGCTGAGCAGGTCACTTCAGGAGTTGTCCACATGTTAGCCCAACCCATTTGGTGGCACGTGTTCCTAATGTAAGTCAACCACGGTATGTTACCTGCTCCCAAGATAGACATAACATCCTGTAGTTCCTCCCTATATGGTTGTAGCTCGGGCGTACTCCAAAGGCGTCGCCAAAAATGGAGAGGACGAGAGGCAATTTGATCGGCTATTGGATTAATACCCAGGTCCATCCTTAATGGGGTTAAGGGAGTACTCATGGGAAGCCCTGTCAGCTGTCTGATGAAAGTATTCTCGGTTTTTGTAAGTAAATTTGTCGGGCAGTGGCCCCAAAGTTCAGCACCGTATAGTGAGGCTCCCTCGCTTGGATTTTATAAATTTCTACTGGGGGAGCTAGTACTTTATGAGTGCAATTATTAAATACTTTTTGATTCCCCTATTGACTGAGTCAATTTAAGATTAGCTCTCTTAACTTGAGTCCCCCACTCCATCTTGTCGTTGAGTGTGAGACCCAAGTAGTCAAAAATAGATACTCGCTCAAGTTGTCTACCATCCAAGCGAGGGTGCAGGCAATTTCTAGAATTAACTCCAAATACCATATATTTGGTCTTCTGGAGGTTAATCTCCAAGTCTCTTCTCTTACAGAAGAGACTAAATTTGTTCAAAACCCGCTGCATACCCATTGGCGACTTTGATAGTAGCAACGTGTCATCTGCAAACATTAGGGCTGGCATTTTGCGATTGGCTAGCCTTGGGGAATCGATCTCTTTAACTGAAAGCAAGGTTTTCACTAAACCGTTCAAGAAGAGGGAGAACAGGGTCGGAGCCAGGACACAACCCTGTCTCACCCCCTTCTCAACCGGAAATGGAGCTGACAGCTCCCCATGCTTGCCGTATCTAATCCTAGCATAAGTGCCTTCATGTAAGCGCTTCAGGAGATGACATAAATATACTGGGGCTCCCATATCGCGAAGAAGGGCCCATAGTTGATCGCGGGGACCATGTCAAACGCGGATTTGAGATCCACAAAAGTTAAGTAAAGGGTACCACCACCCAGAATAACAGTTTTCCAATGGATCAACTGCAACCTGAATAACTGATCCATTGTTGATATTTTAGACCTAAATCCGGCTTGTAGTGGTGTTAAAACTGCCGTCTCATCCATCCAGGATTGCAGTCGACCCAAAAGAACACGAGCAAATAACTTTTGGCTGACATCAATGAGACTTATTGGTCTATAATTTGCTGGGTCTAATGGAGAGCCTTTTTTAAAAATGGGGATAATTTCTGCCCCTACCCATGTTGATGGAACAGCCATACCACACAAGATGGCATTAAATAGAGTTTGTAGATAGGGGGCCCAAACCACTTGTTCATTTCTAAAAAGATCACCAGGGATCCTGTCCAACCCTGGAGCCTTATTGGGAAGTAGTTTGGACAATGCCAATAAGACTTCTGCCAGTGTGCACAGAGGTGGGGGATGCTCTTTAGTGGCAATTTCATGGGAATCGAGGACCCTGCTATCTTGATCTCTATCTTTATCACTATCTTTAGATTTTGAATATAAAACTTTAAAATGGGATCTCCATACTTCCTCCCCCAAATTTGGTTCCAAAGCCGTATTACCTTCCAACTTCCCTGTTTTGACTAAGGTCCAAAAAGATCTCATGTCCCTTAATTCTAACGTCTTCTTAATCGCGTCCCATCTGTCAATTTCCCATTCTGCTTTTGCTGCCGCCAAAATATTTTTATAATGCGCTCTAGACTCCTTGATACCCAGACTGTTGCCTTCCCTGATCTTTAATGTCAGGGCGCATTTAGCTGCCCTGCACGCCTTGTTATACCAAGGATTTCTACCTTTCAATGCAGAAGTGGCAGGGCTCCTACCATTGTAAAAAAACTCAGCAAGGGTTGAAACTAGATCTTGATGATTCTTACCTAATGCCAAGAAGATTTCTAGAGGATCACTGTTTTCAAAATTTGAAAAAGCGGCAACTAGGTGTGGAATAATACAATTGTACATAGCAGCCATTTTTTCCGGGGCTTGCACAATTGTTGCCCAGCGTATTCTTCTGCCCCCTTCAATTGCTATTAAATTCAAGGGAGGTTGGTGCCTCACACCAAGGGCCCCTATGTTTTGTGGTTGCTCTAAGGTTAGGACCAGTGGGTTGTGATCACTCTCACATCTAGATAAGACCGAAAAACTGCGAATTCTGTGCCATAACTCAACATCAACTAGGATATAATCAATTATGGAGCCCTGTCCGGGTTTCTCAAAAGTAAAGTTGCCCGGACTATCACAGGGAAAGCGACCATTGCATGCCCTAAGCGAGTGGCTAAGTGTCAAGGTATTCATTTGGAGGACAAGAGGGGTCCACCCTCTTATCTGGTAGGTGTTACATTCCGGAATTGACCAAACGGAGTCTTCCTCACTAGTGATGTTAGGAGTCATGCCAGAAAGAGGCTCAAAATGGCAATTAAAGTCACCTCCAATTATTACTTTAGTGGAGTTGGATATAGTGGGAAGAAATAGAAGAAGGGAATCTAGAGTAGGTGAAGTGAGCCCATGCCTCACCGGACGAGAGTAGATGTTAATAATGGCCAACTTAGGAAGATTTTCGATTGAAAGAAGGACACATAGAATATCTGGTGAGAACGTGTCTATCAACTTAATCGTACAACCTAGATGGGTACCGACCCAAGTACATAGGCCTCCAGATGGTCTCCCCTGGGCCCCCGAACAGCTGGAATGGAGTAAGTAGCATACCCTACCCTATGCAGAGCTGTTGTGGCCCATGTTTCTTGGAAGAGACATACCCCATTGGATTCTACAAATTCTCCCCAGTCCGGGAGGTCCATTTTGGCGGCTAAACCCGCTATGTTCCAGGACAGAATTTTAAAACTCTGCTCAATATCTACAGGTCCTGGAGGTGTAATCAAAAGGTCCCTCTCTGTTAGCAGATCTTGATGTTGAGTCACTTCTTGACTCAAAAGGCTATTACCAATGGCCCTAGGTGGACTAGAGGGGGCACATAAGATGCTGGACCGTGAGGTGATTACCTGGTGTATTCCCGTAAAATGACCCGGGGGAGCTAAGTTGTTTCCCGTTGCATAGTCATTAGGGACAGATGTGTCATTACTTAAACGCTCTAATCTCTCTTGGAGTTGGGGCTTGTGTCTACGGGTGCCTATGCAGGAATGTTGTGTGGAATGCATGGTTAGTCAATCAACCAAATCTAGGGGACTGTACCTATTACTAACAGGGATGGGAAAGAAAGGTGTTAAATTAGAAATCCATCCCCTACTTTGTACACTACTTGGCTGGGCCTTTGATTCCCATTTCTTATACACACTTCCTATTCTCTCTGGCAAGGGACTGGGAGGGTAAAAATAGCCCAAAGGAAGGGTCTGGATGGCACTACTCATCCCGCGTTGGGACCATTCGAAGATGTGCTGGGTCACCCGACTGTCTCTAAAATTGACCAACACACAGTCTCCCTTGATGTCTTTCTGTCTCTGTCCCACCCAGCCAACCCTACGTGTGAATAAAATTTCACTATGTGTATGAAGGGGAAGGGGTCTATTTTCATTAAGCCAATGAGTAACTTTGTTTTTTAGGTCTGGATAAGTCTCCACGTATCCTGGATCTAGCCTTGGAACACCTGCAAGCACGACAACATATGGGGTAGAAACAGGTGGTAGGTCGATACATGGCAGTGATAAGTTGGAATCCCTTTGATTTAGTTGGAGTGAGTTATCTTTATTATTACTCTTGGTATTACTAAGTACATGGTCAGTTAATGGACCAAGTTTGTTTGTCGCCACCTTGGAGCCTCGTGTTCCATCAGTTGTATTTTGTATCCTGTGCTGAGGTGGATCAGAGTCCTGCTGTTGTTGAAGTGAAGAGATAGACTCTACACGGGCAGACGATTGGGCTAGAGATACTAATGGTGCTTGACCTATAACAGAAGGGGGCACGGTTGCTACAGATGGAATTTCTAGATTTGGATGAAGTTGGAGGGATCTTTCAGGGATCTGGATTTCTGGTAGCTTAGTGGCATGCCAAATGGCCTCGACTTTATTACCCCAAGACGTGACCAAGGAGGACAGCCTGTCAATACGTGTCAATACTAGTTCAAGCTCATATTTAATAAGTAGTTCAAAATGGGTTTTGAGCTCTTCGATCGAATTTTGGGCCCATGATGGCGCCTCCGTAAGGGTTTTGCTCCTGTCACTACGTACATTGGTTTTGGAGTTTTGAATGAGCGCCACCTCAGGTAGTAAGTACCCTTGTTTCCCTCCCTTTTGATTTTAATTTTTTCGGTATGGGCCCTTTTTTTTTTTAACAACCTCCCTTATAGGTGTTTTCTTAGGAGATTCCCTAACTAAGTCTGCTTGTGCAGACGGAGGTTCTATGATAAGTGGGGAATCTAGAAGTTGATGGGGATTTGGGGCAATAAGCTCCGAGTGGGCAGAGAACCTTGGAAGAGTCGGTGTTAAAGAGAGGCGTCTTTCAGTTCGTTCAATTTCACTAGAAACAACACCTAACGCATGCTGCAGCATTTTATCTATCGCTGTGGGTTTAGGTGTCAATGAACGAGTTTGGGTTTTCTGCCTAGTATTTGGCTTTGTTAAAGGGGCAGTGACCTTTCCCATGTTAATTTCACTTAAAGGGAAACCCAAATCCAATTTGCAGTGAACAGTTATGGACAAATATATGAGTACAGTAGAACCACGATTTGAGACAATGATTAAAGCTTGTCCTTACTTTTCTTTCAGTAGTCCTGTGGGCCCAAACGAAAACAATAGAACACTTAGATAGCATACATGAATGGACAAAAACTAAACACACATATCTGGGTAAATAACAGGGGGGTGGCCCGACCCGGCCTCGATAGGTCTCGGACGGGCTTAGACGGGCCCGCCCTTGGTCCGGGCTTCGTCCCGCGCGCGTCCCGCGACGCGGTGGTAGAGGCTGCGCTTTAAGCGCGTTGGACACGCCTCCCCTCACTCGCGGCAGCTGCGTGATGGTGCGGTGCACTCTGGAGGTTGAAGTCCTCCCCAGGTGTAGTGGTGGATTTCTAGAGCGTTGAGGAGCAGCACTGTAGCCCCTGGGACCCTCGTCCCACCAGGGGTCTACCTCCGTGAAAGGGGACAGGAGCAGCAGATGGACGGCAAAGGAAAAGAAAACAGCAGAAGTCACCCACGCCACGGGGGTAGAGGCTGCGCTATAAGCGCGTTGGACACGCCTCCCCCTCACTCGCGGCAGCTGCGTGATGGTGCGGTGCACTCTGGAGGTTGAAGTCCTCCCCCAGATGTAGTGGTGGATTTCTAGAGCGTTGAGGAGCAGCACTGTAGCCCCTGGGACCCTCGTCCCACCAGGGGTCTACCTCCGTGAAAGGGGACAGGAGCAGCAGATGGACGGCATTCGCCAATCCAAGGGGTTTAAAGGATGCTGTTGGGGTGACTGTGTTTGTAGAATCAATGAAATTAAGAGACGCACAGAAGATTCCAGACAATATATTGCTGAGCTCCTTCCAGGCTTTGTCAACATCAGTGACTGAATCCTGGAACCAGACCCAGAGTTCTGCCCCCGCTGGAGCTCCTAAGAAAGGTTGTCCCCATGTACGTGACCTCCAGAAGCCATGAGTAAAGGACAAATGCAACTCTCGAATAGGAAGTTTGGAGATCACCTGGCCCAGCACCTTCGGGAACAGTCTATAGTGAGAAACTCTCCGCTGCTGCAGGTCCCAATCCCAGCGGCTCCTGAACTGGAAAGTTGCTGCGATGTCCCCGGAGCTCAGTGGGGTGATGAGCAGCTCTTCCTGCAGTTCGTCTGCAAAGTCCGTATGAGGTGGGGCGGATGTCCTCAACTAGCACAGCTGGCAGCACTGATACGGGGGAATCTATTGCGGACTTTCAGCCTCGTGCGCTATCCTCCACTAACAGATGACAGCTCCCCCAAGAGCCGCGGCCCCCTTGCTTACGGTACCTACTGCCTACTGCACACTGACAGCAGACCGGAGGCCGGAGGTGCACACACTATGTGCAATTGGCTAAACAGCAACAAGGATTAATGCTTTTGTGATGTCTTATTCTTAGCCTATTAAAATGTATGCTTTCCCATGACCAAATAAATGTTTTAAAGAATTAATCTCTCTGGATCAATACAATTTGTTTAATTTGAAGGAAATCTATGTTGTAGCAATAACTAAGTACCTAAGAGTCTGTGCCTACTGTAATCAAAACTATAGAATGCAGTGCAAAGGGGGCTTGCCAAGTTAAAAGAAAAAGAAGCAAGTGTGGCTTAAAAAACTGTTTAGTTTAAATACGAGGCACAATCTTTGGAACTAAATATTGTGTGAGGCCAACCAGAAATTATATGAGTGGATTTTAAAGTAAAGCATTGGTTCCCCAGTAGACATTTTTTAAATGTTCATCGAAAGCTTGATGGGCTGTCTTTTTTCTTAGAGAACAGGACAGACGCCAGGTAAAACAAAACAACACTAGCACCCAAATTAAACACTAAAATCGATTCGGTTGGAAAGGAAAATCACTCACACTGGGAAACAGTCCAAAAAGGTAATGGGAAGCAGGCTTGAATAGCTTCCTGAAGAATTCCAGCTGCGAATAAATAAATTGGTGGTATGAGCTCATAGCGCTCCCTTGACTTACTTTGCATCAGGTAAGCGTTACATAGGTGGAGCATGGGTGGAGCATGGGTGTTCCCATGCGTGTTCCCATGCATCCACTCATGTCCTTTGACATAAACCAAGATTTACAAATATTTGTAAACCTGGGTTTCCGACAAAATGGTGCACCTGCCCGACAGAGGTGCAACAAGGGGAAATATCTTTATTTCTCCTCATTAAGTCCTCTTTCCATGTGTGCTCAATTCTGCAGCACTCATAGAGAGAGAAAGGTCTTCTTTCCTGCACAAAAACAATCCTGCCCGTAACACAGGCATCCTTGCACCATTGTGCAAGGGTGCCTACAATGGTGCTAGGCAGCACACAGTGCGCCAGCGCAAGGAGAGAGCAGAAATGCTCCATATTCTTGTAAATACGGAACATTTCTGCTCTTTCCCATTCATACAACGCAGGGCAACAAGTTCCCTTGCTACGCTTTGTTGTGTGAAATAATAGTAAAAGTGCCCCTTTGACTCCTGATTTTTCAACTACTAGTTGTTCCTAGACATAAAGGCCCAGATTTACTATGATTTTGGGTTGCATCACTATTATGGCACAGCCCAAACACAAAATATGTTTTGGTATTTACCAAGTCACGCAAAGCTAGTTTGCGTGTCTTTGTGTGGTTTAGCAAATGCAAAGTATTGCAACGCAGCACATGGCGCTGTATTGCATTGCTTTGCAACGGGTAGGCATCACATGGGTGGAGCATGGGCATTCACATGCATCCACCCATGTATTTTGATGCAAACCAAGATTTACAAAAGTTTGTAAACCTGGGTTTGCGCCAAAATCATCCACATACCCAACAGAGGTGCAACAACGAGAAATATCTTTATTTCTCCTTGATTCTTCCCCTTTCCATTTAGGTGGCACTCTGCAGCACACACTGAACGAGGAATATTCCTCTAAGGTTTGTTTTTATGCGGGAAGGCATCCCTCCGTGCACAAAAATAATCCTGTCTGTAATGCAGGCACCCTTGCACTATGGTGCAAGGGGCCTGCATTGGCGCTAGGCACCCTCCAATGCGCCAGCACAGGGAGAGAGCTTAGGATCACCATATCATGATAGATAAGGCACTCTTCAGCTTTCTCCCATTCATGTAACTACATTTCTGTGAACTTTTAATAAAGATACCCCTCAGTAACTAAAGTTAGCAATCTGCAAATGTGATAGAATATAACTGAAAAGAGGTTATACTGCAATTCCAATTGTCTGCTTTACCCAGATGCCCTGTGAAGATCTCAGGAAAGACATTGTTTATTTCGCTAAGATTGTACTAATCAAGTAGATGATTCCAAGGGCTATATTTCCTGAGGGTTGCTTAGGCATTCACACAGTGCTGCACAATTTTGCACAGTGCCCCTAGGCTTTTATAATGGTAAGTAAATTGATGCAATGCTTTGCGTCAATTTGCATTGCTTTGTGCCATGCAGGCACCCAGGAAAAACCTTAGTAATGATCCCTTTAATTTTAATGCCACAAAATGTACGGAGAGATTTCCAACGGAAAAGTTGGAGGCATTTCTTGAAGGCTTCAGCATAATGCTAGAAATGTTTGATGGTTAAGGGCAATCAAAGTGTCTGGATGTGTTATGAGTCCTCTTGTCTTAACCCAAGCACTCGGGCCACTTTCACTTTTAAGGTACAAAACTGGCACATGTATCTTTGAGAACACAGGCTGCAGTTTATTAACATCTTGTTGAAGGCCCCTTTCAGATGGCCAGTCACTAACGCATTCCATTCACAACAACCACTGTAAAGAGTAATTCGTTGGCGATAGTCATAATACGCTGTCTTGACTACTAGAGTCCATGTGATGGGGTCCCAACTGTCCCATGGGGTAGTCTTAACTTGCTACCCTTCCCATCTAATTATGACCAGCCATCCGACTGACCCAGGCTGAGAGTTTCGGGTTCCTTGTCAGAGGACCCCATTAAAGTTAGCTAGTTCTACAGTCAGGCAACCCATGATAAATTGCATAAGTACTCCACCCCGTCTGTGACCAGGTGTGTCCCTTTTTCCAGCTGTTGGTCATGAAGCTTACTGCCACACCACCCATGTGGCTAACATCCTTAAGCAGCTTCCCCCGTTCCCATTTTAAATATTTTCTTTTTTTCACATATATATATTCTTGTGTGCTGCTATGACTTGTTTACTCTCAGCCAATCATACATCTGTGTAAAATCCACAATATTTTTTTTAACATGGCTTGAGTAAGGTATGCTTCTGTGCTTATGCTTTTTCATTCAGGACCTCACATCATTGACCCTGGGAGCTGCTGCAGCAGACGTGAGTTGCATGATCAGGTATGACAGGTCATCTATTAGATTCTGAGATCTCAGTGACAATAGATCATGTTTGGCATCCACCTTTAAGAAGGAGCCTGAACTGCACATGTTTTACTACAATCTGTAACACGGGTGTGGTCATTATGAATTATCACTGTTTCATTATTTTCACATGATGACTTGCACAACTTCGATGAAAGCAATTTTCCCTGCCTCATTTTTCACAGTGTTACAGCAAAGAAATGATGGACGGAATGCTGACAATGCAAACATTCTCCCCCAGTCAAAAGATCTGGGTTAAATCCATCCCACCCCAGTTTGGACCCAGCCATATGAAAATCAGTCTTGACCCTGTGCCCCATGGGAACAGTCCAGACCGAACTGCCAGGCCAGGTCCTCCCTGGACCGGAAACAAGCATCCTGGGAACGGTTTCAGGGTATGTCACCCTTCTTCAGCCAGGCTAGCTTGAATCCAGTGGCGCAGTGAGCAAGGGACCCACGTCTGGGCATACCCATCCCACTTAGGGCAAAAAGTGTTACAGCAAAGAAATGATGAACGGAATGCTGACAATGCAAACATTCTCCCCCAGTCAAAAGATCTGGGTTAAATCCATCGTTCTTTTGCCCACTACGCCACCCCAGTTTGGACCCAGCCATATGCAAATCAGTCTTGACCCTTTGCCCCATGGGAACAGTGCAGACCGAACTGCCAGGCCAGGTCCTCCCTGGACCGGAAACAAGCATCCTGGGACCAGTTTCAGAGTATGTCACCCTTCTTCAGCCAGACTAGCTTGAATCCAGTGGCGCAGTGAGCAAGGGACCCACGTCTGGGCATACCCATCCCACTTAGGGAAAGTGTTACAGCAAACAAATGATGGACGGAATGCTGACAATGCAAACATTCTCCCCCAGTCAAAAGATCTGAGTTAAATCCATCGTTCTTTTGCCCACTACGCCACCCCAGTTTGGACACAGCCGTATGCAAATCAGTCTTGACCCTGTGCCCCATGGGAACAGTCCAGACCGAACTGCCAGGCCAGGGCCTCCCTGGACCGGAAACAAGTATCCTGGGACCGGTTTCAGGGTATGTCACCCTTCTTCAGCCAGGCTAGCTTGAATCCAGTGGCGCAGTGAGCAAGGGACCCACGTCTGGGCATACCCATCCCACTTAGGACAAAAAGTGTTACAGCAAACAAATGATGGACGGAATGCTGACAATGCAAACATTCTCCCCCAGTCAAAAGATCTGGGTTAAATCCATCGTTCTTTTGCCCAATACGCCACCCCAGTTTGGACCCAGCCATATGCAAATCAGTCTTGACCCTGTGCTCCATGGGAACAGTCCAGACCGAACTGCCAGGCCAGGTCCTCCCTGGACCGGAAACAAGCATCCTGGGACCGGTTTCAGGGTATGTCACCCTTCTTCAGCCAGGCTAGCTTGAATCCAGTGGCGCAGTGAGCAAGGGACCCACGTCTGGGCATACCCATCCCACTTAGGGCAAAAAGTGTTACAGCAAACAAATGATGGACGGAATGCTGACAATGCAAACATTCTCCCCCAGTCAAAAGATCTGGGTTAAATCCATCGTTCTTTTGCCCACTACGCCACCCCAGTTTGGACACAGCCATATGCAAATCAGTCTTGACCCTGTGCCCCATGGGAACAGTGCAGACCGAACTGCCAGGCCAGGTCCTCCCTGGACCGGAAACAAGCATCCTGGGACCAGTTTCAGGGTATGTCACCCTTCTTCAGCCAGGCTAGCTTGAATCCAGTGGCGCAGTGAGCAAGGGACCCACGTCTGGGCATACCCATCCCACTTAGGGGAAAAAGTGTTACAGCAAACAAATGATGGACGGAATGCTGACAATGCAAACATTCTCCCCCAGTCAAAAGATCTGGGTTAAATCCATCGTTCTTTTGCCCACTACGCCACCCCAGTTTGGACACAGCCATATGCAAATCAGTCTTGACCCTCTGCCCCATGGGAACAGTACAGACCGAACTGCCAGGCCAGGTCCTCCCTGGACCGGAAACAAGCATCCTGGGACCGGTTTCAGGGTATGTCACCGTTCTTCAGCCAGGCTAGCTTGAATCCAGTGGCACAGTGAGCAAGGGACCCACGTCTGGGCCTACCCATCCCACTTAGGGCAAAAAGTGTTAGAGCAAAGAAATGATGGACGGAATGCTGACAATGCAAACATTCTCCCCCAGTCAAAAGATCTGGGTTAAATCCATCGTTCTTTTGCCCTCTACGCCACCCCAGTTTGGACCCAGCCATATGCAAATCAGTCTTGACCCTGTGCGCCATGGGAACAGTCCAGACCGAACTGCCAGGCCAGGTCCTCCCTGGACCGGAAACAAGCATCCTGGGACCGGTTTCAGGGAATGTCACCCTTCTTTAGCCAAGCTACCTTGAATCCAGTGGCGCAGTGAGCAAGGGACCCACGTCTGGGCATACCCATCCCACTTAGGGCAAAAAGTGTTACAGCAAACAAATGATGGACAGAATGCTGACAATGCAAACATTCTCCCCCAGTCAAAAGATCTGGGTTAAATCCATCATTCTTTTGCCCACTACGCCACCCCAGTTTGGACCTAGCCATATGCAAATCAGTCTTGACCCTGTGCCCCATGGGAACAGTCCAGACCGAAGTGCCAGGCCAGGTCCTCCCTGGACCGGAAACAAGCATCCTGGGACCGGTTTCAGGGTATGTCTCCCTTCTTCAGCCAGGCTAGCTTGAATCCAGTGGCGCAGTGAGCAAGGGACCCACGTCTGGGCATACCCATCCCACTTAGGGCAAAAAGTGTTACAGCAAACAAATGATGGACGGAATGCTGACAATGCAAACATTCTCCCCCAGTGAAAAGATCTGGGTTAAATCCATCGTTCTTTTGCCCACTATGCCACCCCAGTTTGGACCCAGCCATATGCAAATCAGTCTTGACCCTGTGCCCCATGGGAACAGTCCAGACCGAACTGCCAGGCCAGGTTCTCCCTGGAACGGAAACAAGCATCCTGGGACCGGTTTCAGGGTATGTCACCCTTCTTCAGCCAGGCTAGCTTGAATCCAGTGGCTCAGTGAGCAAGGGACCCACGTCTGGGCATACCCATCCCACTTAGGGCAAAAAGTGTTACAGCAAACAAATGATGGACGGAATGCTGACAATGCAAACATTCTCCCCCAGTCAAAAGATCTGGGTTAAATCCATCGTTCTTTTACCCACTACGCCACCCCAGTTTGGACCCAGCCATATGCAAATCAGTCTTGACCCTGTGCGCCATGGGAACAGTCCAGACCGAACTGCCAGGCCAGGTCCTCCCTGGACCGGAAACAAGCATCCTGGGACCGGTTTCAGGGTATGTCACCCTTCTTTAGCCAGGCTAGCTTGAATCCAGTGGCGCAGTGAGCAAGGGACCCACGTCTGGGCATACCAATCCCACTTAGGGTAAAAAGTGTTACAGCAAACAAATGATGGACAGAATGCTGACAATGCAAATATTCTCCCCTAGTCAAAAGATCTGGGTTAAATCCATCGTTCTTTTGCCCACTACGCCACCCCAGTTTGGACCTAGCCATATTCAAATCAGTCTTGACCCTGTGCCCCATGGGAACAGTCCAGACCGAAGTGCCAGGCCAGGTCCTCCCTGGACCGGAAACAAGCATCCTGGGACCGGTTTCAGGGTATGTCACCCTTCTTCAGCCAGGCTAGCTTGAATCCAGTGGCGCAGTGAGCAAGGGACCCACGTCTGGGCATACCCATCCCACTTAGGGCAAAAAGTGTTACAGCAAACAAATGATGGACAGAATGCTGACAATGCAAACATTCTCCCCCAGTCAAAAGATCTGGGTTAAATCCATCATTCTTTTGCCCACTACGCCACCCCAGTTTGGACCTAGCCATATGCAAATCAGTCTTGACCCTGTGCCCCATGGGAACAGTCCAGACCGAAGTGCCAGGCCAGGTCCTCCCTGGACCGGAAACAAGCATCCTGGGACCGGTTTCAGGGTATGTCTCCCTTCTTCAGCCAGGCTATCTTGAATCCAGTGGCGCAGTGAGCAAGGGACCCACGTCTGGGCATACCCATCCCACTTAGGGCAAAAAGTGTTACAGCAAACAAATGATGGACGGAATGCTGACAATGCAAACATTCTCCCCCAGTGAAAAGATCTGGGTTAAATCCATCGTTCTTTTGCCCACTATGCCACCCCAGTTTGGACCCAGCCATATGCAAATCAGTCTTGACCCTGTGCCCCATGGGAACAGTCCAGACCGAACTGCCAGGCCAGGTTCTCCCTGGAACGGAAACAAGCATCCTGGGACCGGTTTCAGGGTATGTCACCCTTCTTCAGCCAGGCTAGCTTGAATCCAGTGGCGCAGTGAGCAAGGGACCCACGTCTGGGCATACCCATCCCACTTAGGGCAAAAAGTGTTACAGCAAACAAATGATGGACGGAATGCTGACAATGCAAACATTCTCCCCCAGTCAAAAGATCTGGGTTAAATCCATCGTTCTTTGCCCACTACGCCACCCCAGTTTGGACCCAGCCATATGCAAATCAGTCTTGACCCTGTGCGCCATGGGAACAGTCCAGACCGAACTGCCAGGCCAGGTCCTCCCTGGACCGGAAACAAGCATCCTGGGACCGGTTTCAGGGTATGTCACCCTTCTTTAGCCAGGCTAGCTTGAATCCAGTGGAGCAGTGAGCAAGGGACCCACGTCTGGGCATACCAATCCCACTTAGGGTAAAAAGTGTTACAGCAAACAAATGATGGACAGAATGCTGACAATGCAAATATTCTCCCCTAGTCAAAAGATCTGGGTTAAATCCATCGTTCTTTTGCCCACTACGCCACCCCAGTTTGGACCTAGCCATATTCAAATCAGTCTTGACCCTGTGCCCCATGGGAACAGTCCAGACCTAAGTGCCAGGCCAGGTCCTCCCTGGACCGGAAACAAGCATCCTGGGACCGGTTTCAGGGTATGTCACCCTTCTTCAGCCAGGCTAGCTTGAATCCAGTGGCGCAGTGAGCAAGGGACCCACGTCTGGGCATACCCATCCCACTTAGGGCAAAAAGTGTTACAGCAAACAAATGATGGACGGAATGCTGACAATGCAAACATTCTCCCCCAGTCAAAAGATCTGGGTTAAATCCATCGTTCTTTTGCCCACTACGCCACCCCAGTTTGGACCCAGCCATATGCAAATCAGTCTTGACCCTGTGCCCCATGGGAACAGTCCAGACCGAACTGCCAGGCCAGGTCCTCCCTAGACCGGAAACAAGCAACCTGGGACCGGTTTCTGGGTTAAATCCATCGTTCTTTTGCCCACTACGCCACCCCAGTTTGGACCCAGACGTGGGTCCCGTGCTCTCCATGCCACTGGAATCAAGCTATCCTGGCTGAAGAGGGGTGAAACTCTGAAACCGGACCTAGGTTCCTTGTTTCCAGTCCAGGGAGGACCTGGCTTGGCAGTTCGGGCTGGACTGTTCCCATGAGGCACAGGGTCAAGACTGATTTGCATATGGCCGGGTTCAAACTGGAATGGCATGGTGAGCAAAAAAACGATGGATTTAGGCCAAGATCTCTGTACTGGGGTGAATGTATGACATTGTTCTGCATTCTGTCCATCAACTGTTGTTTTTGCATTTGTCACCCCGAGTGGGACTGGTATGCCCAGACGTGGGTCCCATGCTCTCCATGCCACTGGATTCAAGCTATCCTGGCTGAAGAGGGGTGAAACACTGAAACCGGTTCTAGGTTGCTTGTTTCCAGTCCAGGGAGGACCTGGCTTGGCAGTTCGGGCTGGACTGTTCCCATGAGGCACAGGGTCAAGACTGATTTGCATATGGCTGGGTTCAAACTGGAATGGCATGGTGAGCAAAAAAACGATGGATTTAGACCCAGATCTCTGTACTGGGGTGAATGTATGACATTGTTCTGCATTTTGTCCATCAACTGTTGTTTTTGCATTTGTCACCCCGAGTGGGACGGGTATGCCCAGACGTGGGTCCCGTGCTCTCCATGCCACTGGAATGAAGCTATCCTGGCTGAAGAGGGGTGAAACACAGAAACCGGTCCTAGGATGCTTGTTTCCAGTCCAGGGAGGACCTGGCTTGGCAGTTCGGGCTGGACTGTTCCCATGAGGCACAGGGTCAAGACTGATTTGCATATGGCTGGGTTCAAACTGGAATGGCATGGTGAGCAAAAAAACGATGGATTTAGGCCCATATCTCTGTACTGGGGTGAATGTATGACATTGTTCTGCATTCTGGTCATCAACTGTTGTTTTTGCATTTTTCACAGTGAACAGCACACAGTCATGGGAAGACCTACAGAATGTGGGACAAGAGAAGAGGATCTCAGCTACAAGGTGGGAAGCCACCAACAAACCACAACAGAGGAGGAGTCTGTGGCAGGTGAACTTATATACAACCACATGCCAGGATCACAGTGAAAAGGTGGTTCTCTTTTCCAGGAACAGAAAATGCATCAAAGAATAAAGGAATAAGACCACCCCATCCTAAGCCCATCTTACCTGCCCATTCTTTGCCCACAAGCAGTGCACTTACAATGAAAGAGCAGTTTTCTCTAGGCCCCCACATGACCCCTTTCTTCCCAAGTAAATTAGTTCAACTAGCCAGTTGGGGAGTTATTGGTTGAAGCTGATGGTGTCTATGCAGAACACAATCTTTAAAGTAACATGTTGCTTCCTTGCAGGATGCAAAGACTGCAAAGCACAGGGAGGCTCATCTCCCTTCCCTCCTCCAGGACTGTCCGTGTGTCCTCTCCCAGATATTCAACCATCTCCATCTGTCAGCTTTGTCAGCCCCCCATCCAACCACTGACTGACCATCTGAAAGGGGCCTTCAACAAGATGTTAATAAACCGCAGCCAGGCCCATGCCTCACTAGTTCATTCTATCTAGGAAATGCCTTGTCCTACTATCCCTGTGACATGCCAATGTAGGAGGAAGTGGTTCTGATGATAGCTCAATGTGACCAGATAATGATATTCTCAAACCAGAACTGCCAAGACAGCCAGGACAGCACCTCATCTGGGTTGCTTTAGTCTGATTTTTTGTCTGACTCTTTGCTTGTTTCAAACTTTACTTTTACATTCACAGCACAACTCAAAATTTATAGATGCTTGCATAATTTTCTATCACTATTTTTGTATACTTTTGTGAAACTTATACTCAAGTGGAAGCCTGCACTATTTAGATTCAGATTCCGAATGTAAAAATGGCTCAGCTCTTGTCTGCATATCTGCATCGTCCCTTCTATTATGTAGGCATGTAGGTAAACCAAGTAATGACTTACTAAAATCTTTATGTTTGTTGGTCTGGTGGCTCAGGGACACAAGAGAGGCATACTTATATTTTTCTCTTTTGATTGTATATCTTTTTTTTGTTGTTGTTGACGTAGGACCTCGAAAAGAGAGTATGGAGTTAGTGCATGCCCATGTGGGAAGAAAGGAACAAGACCCCAGTTGTGCTTTCAAGGCAATGAGTACGTTTGTACTATATTGGAGTGGAGGAGCCCTGGGGATAAATTTAATCTTTTTTCTTTTTTTTTTCTAAACATTTGCTGCTATTTTTCGTGGTGGTATGTTTCATGTTTGGGGCCAGATGTACAAAACTTTTTTCAGCTTGCAAATGGGCCGAGTCGCAGAATCGGTCTGTTTGCGACCTAAAAAATGCATTTTTAAATGTACAAAGCCCTAGATGCGATTTTGTAAGCTATTACCAAATCGCAAATTGGGTTTGCGAGTCTCTATTAGGAAGGGTAGAGAGTTACACTGATATGTAGGAATGTTTTGCGACTGGGAATGTGGTCACATAACATTTGCAGTTACCAACAACTTCAAGTTGGTGGTAACCTATTTGCAAACAGGAAGGGGTCCCCAAGGGACCCTTTCCCCTTTGTGAATGTGGGCGCCAACATTTTTTAACAACAGGCAGTGGTTCTACGGACCACTGTCCATTCTTAAAAATGAAAAGAAAACATTTTATTTTTATTTTTTGTTTTATATTTCTTTATTAGTTTCAAGTGGAACATACATCATGCAGAATGCATACATTTGACAACCCCTGCTGTATGAGCTACCTGCCGAGGGGCTAACAAGGGCTGTGGGATAGCTGAAATCACAAACACTAAAAGAAACCAACAAACCCACCCCCCTCCCACAGTCTCCCCCCTCTCTTACTGAAAAAGCCGAAGATAAATACAATGAGACTTTCCAATTCACACCACGGTCCGGGATGACTGCCCCTGCGAGTCCTGAGTTGACCCGCCGTCCATGGATGTACTTTGAGGTGGATCTGCCAAGCGCAATAGTCTTAAGTATTTAGGACAAGTGAGTTCCCTAAACTCCGAGGTTAACAGTGAGATTAAGGGTTCCCACAGATCCTGGAAAGAGGCCCCTGGACTGGCAACTTTTAGAGAGATGTTTTCCATGCCAAGAGTTCCCCCACAATCTGTGTAGCCATCCGACATGTGTAGGTGTTATCGTCTTCCCCCAGTGAGATAGGACATTTTGTAAGGCCGCACCCAGTGCCATTGCCATCTGCTTACCCCGGAGTGATCTAAGTGGAAAGGTGATAGGATTGGGCAGGCCCAGGAGGATGTAGGACGGGAATTGAGGTATTTGGGTATGAAAATGGGTGTCAATATCATCCAGTACCTGTTGCCAATATTTTGATATATGTGGGCATTCCCACAGTAGGTGAGTTAAGGTGCCCAGCGACCCACAGGCCCTCCAGCAGAGAGGGCTACGTGCAGGATTTCCTCTATGTAATCGCTGGGGGGTCAAGTACCAATAAGTAACTATTTTCATCGCAGTTTCTATGCTAGCAACACTGCGCGCAGAGTGGCGGGCCCTATAGTAAATATCCTGCATTCCTTCTGTGATAGCACCGTACCCGGCTCCCCCTCCCACCTTCGCTGTCCGGGAGATTTCTCGTTGTCAGGACTTCTCCGGATGAACTTATAAAGGTCAGTTGTCAATCGGGCATCTGAATCTCTAGTTAGTAACCACTTTTCAAAAGACGTGAGCGGTCTCTCTGCTCCCCCCCGGATCCCCGGCTGCAATACCCAGTGTCTAATCTGGTGATAGCGGTAGCGCTCTTGCTCTGGAAGACCATGCTGCTCCCATAGGTTGCTAAAGGGCAATGGCACTTCCAAGTCAAAGAAATGACCTATTGAACGGCAGCCTTCCTTTGACCACCGTGCGAAGGCATGAGTATCCAAACCTGGAGTAAAATCTGGGTTATTGACTATGGGCGTAATCGGGGACGGGAATGTCGTGAGGCCCCGTGTGGTAGCAACCCTATCCCAGGACATTAAAGTGGAATGCGTGACCTTCGAAAGATACAGATTACGGGGTATGTCGGCTTTAGCGAGAAAGGGGATCCCCCATAATGGTTGTTAGCTAAAGCCCAATCCATGAACAGCCAGTGCTTCTCGGATTCCGGCCTGGACCATTCGGGTCGCAACTGGACCGGCCAATAGTATTCCTGTAAATTCGGGACCCCGAGTCCTCCATCGGTGGGAGCCCTGTAACATAGTTCTTTATGCAACCGGGGGCGCTGATCCCTCCAAATGAAATGTGCTAGGTCTTTCTGTAAGGAATGCAGCACCCCCAAGGGAGGAGCCACAGGGAGGGCCTGGAATATATATATGATTTGGGGCAGGATTGTCATTTTAATTGCTGCAATCCTACCCAGCTAGGAGAGTGAGTATGGTCTCCATCTGCGTAGGCATTCACGCATCTGTCGCAGCAGCGCCGTATAGTTTAAGGAGACGGTGGTCTGTATACTGGCTGTAAGTTGTAGACCTAGGTAAGGGATATGATCCTGAGCCCATTGTAGGCGATACTTTCGCTGGAGGGACTCCAAAGTGGCTGGTCAGAGAGTCAAGCCGAGAGCCTGGGACTTGCCGATGTTGACCTTGAAGCCTGACGCTTGTGCAAAGCGCTCCAGCTCAGCCAACAAGGCGGGGAGCGACCGCTCAGGCTGTTCAAGGTTGGCCACAACATCATCTGCGTAGAGACTAACCTTGTGTTCTTCTCCTCCAAACCATACCCCAGATATTAAGGGGTCATCGCGCACTCTTTGGGCCATGGTCTCCATATAAAGAGCAAATAAGATTGGTGAGAGAGGACATCTCTGCCTTGTCCCTTGTTGGATGGAGAAGGGGGCCGAGAGTACCCCATTTACCCGGACCAGAGCAACCGGCTTGGTGTAGCTGCCAAAAACCCAATTTATAAATCGATCTGGAAGCCCGAAATGACTTAGGGTCGCTTTGAGGTAGGGCCAATGTACCCTATCAAATGCCTTCTCGGTGTCCACTGATACAATCATGCGCTCATCTTGGAAGCATTCGGACTTGTCTATTATAAGTAGCAGGCGTTTGGTATTGTCGGAGCACTGACGACCAGATATAAAACCCGATTGGTCTGGGTCAATTAACCCAGGAAGGCAAGGGGAGAGTCTCTGTGCTAGGATTACTGTAAATATTTTAAGATCTACATTAAGGAGAGAGATGGGACGATACGATGCACAGTTACGCTTGTCCTTCCCCGGTTTGGGTATAACCGTGACCAGCGCTTCCAGCATCGTAGGTGGCATGGGGAATGTTGATCCGATCGAGTTAAAAACTCTCACGAGCAAAGGGGCCAAGATAGCACAGAAGGTCTTATAACAATTTGAGGAGAAGCCATCTGGGCCCGGGGATTTGAGTGGTTTTATTCTAGATATCGCAGATATAACTTCCTCCACCCCAGTGGCGGCTCGCCGAGGGAGTGCTGCGGGCGGTGGGGTGGGGCGGGGGAGGGGCAGGGTGGGGGGGTAGTGGACCTCGACATACGGCAGAACGGATTTAAGTAAGTAATTAAATAAATAAAACAATTTACCTTGCGCGCCCTGCATCGCCAACGCGGCGATGCAGCGCGCGCAAGGTAAATTGTTTTATTTATTTAATTACTTACCTTACTCCTGTCCATCGTATGTCCAACTCCACTACCCCCACCCTGCCCCTCCCCCACCCTGCCCCACCACCCCGCAGCACTCCCACGGCGAGCTGCCACTGCTCCACCCTAAATGGGGACTCAAGGTCCTTCACTTGACTAGGAACTAGCTTGGAAGTCTGCACGCCTTGTAGGAACTGCGCCGAAGCCTCCACAGGGAGTTCCTGCGCTGTATATAGGGACTCGTAATAGTGTCTAAAGCTGTCTGCAATGTCGTGGTCAGTGGCTCGTTCCTGCCCCGAGTGATCTAGAACCATGGATAAAGAGGACGATTGTCACTGAGCCCGCAACTTATTTGCTAAGAGTCTCCCACATCTGTCACCCTTGGAGTAAAATGTGCGCCAAAGCCGCAAGGCCGCGTGCTCCACCCTATCAATATCGAGACCCACTAATTGTGCCCTTACCGCTGACAACTGCCTCCAAACCCTAGGAGCACCCGTCCTTTGGTGTATGCATTCCAATTCTGCCATCTCTGCAGAGAGTTGGTCCCTCTTTTCTTTCCGAGTTTTGTTATCGTTCGCAGATATAGCTAAGAATTCTCTCCTAATAACCGCCTTCAATGCATCCCATAAGATGGCAATAGGCGTGTCTGGCGTATCGTTGATAGCAAGATAGTCCACTATAGCCTTTGTAATACGCTGAACAACCGTGGGGCGCTGCAGCACTGTCTCCATTAGCCTCCACAGCCTGCGGGTGGGGCGTGAACCAGAGAGGACAAGAGATATATGCACTGCCGAATGGTCTGAAAGAGAACAAGGAAGAATCTCAACCTGCTGGGTTTGTTGGGACATGGTATCACTCGTCAGTATATAGTCAATTCAAGCATATGTCTTATGGTGGTGGGAATAGAATATATATTCTCTAGATGACGGATGTTGGGACCTCCAAATGTCCGACAGCCCGGCTTCTGCTAGTAGCTGTCCCCCTCTTTTAGAAAGGGCCACTGTCTGCCCATAACGCTGAGTCGATCTGTCCAATTCATTGTTAAGGACGAGGTTAAGGTCTCACCCTATGATCAGTGATCTGTCCTGTGAGTCGACTACTTCTGCTACTGCCTCGCAAAGGAACTCTTCTTGCCCGGAGTTAGGGGAGTATATGGAAGCCAAGGTGAACGCATGGTGGCCTATGGTGAAAGTGTGCGCCAACAATGGCCCCTTTATTTCGGCTCGCTTAGGGCCTATTTTACCTGGGAATGTTGCGGAAACCAAGACAGCAACCCCTGCTGTTTTGGCCATGTGGGATGAGAATAGCTGCTGAGGGAATGCACTGGCGCGCAATCTATGGGTGTCTCTAGACAGCAGGTGGGTCTCTTGTACGAGACAAATATGTGCACCCGAATTTTCAAGGTATGACAGGATTGCCTTTCTTTTGATCGGACTATTGACACCTTTTACATTGAGAGAAATTATCATAAGGGTCTCAGCCATAGGGCAGGTTCGCAATAGCGCTAAGCAGATCTTGAAGACCGTAATCAACGCCAAGGGCAGACTCGTAAGTGTACGTAAGCCTGTGAAGCCACCGTGGACCGCCTACCATGAAGTAACCTCGGTGCGGGCAATCTGCACGGGAAGGAGGAGAAAACCCACAACACCCCAACATAGAACATACACAAACAAAAAACATGAAACCTTGAACTTCGTTACAGTCATGGGTGATCAGACCCATGGAAAGGCGTAAGATGTCAGCAGGATCCGACCTGCCTCCCCGCCCCGCCCAGGCCCCATGCGATGACAACCTGGGAACATCCAAATATAAGCTTCTGCCCGGCCTCCCCCATCAAAGCAGCATGACCCTTCCGAGTCTAGTCTGCACTCACTGTATCCTCTTCCAGGGAGGCAATAACCACTTGCCTCTCTTTCGCCATAGTCTCTGGATCCAGTCTGAGGCGAAGCGGGTAGCGGCCGACTCTCTTCCAGCCGTCGAGCCCAGGTGTGCATCTTCTAGACCCTTTTTGTGAAGGCTCGATCAGTTCATCATCAGTGAGACCAAGCACCTTCCTGGCTTCTTGCAGTGAACGGGTTTGAACCAAAGAACCATCCCATTTAAAGATCAAGCAGAAAGGGTGACCCCAAGAGTAGGATATGTCCTTAGAACGCAGGTGGGAGGTGATCGGTCTGAACTCCCTTCTTTTTTGTAGGGTGGATGCAGCTAAATCCTGGAACAGAAGGGGCTTAACTGATCGAAATTCGATCGGGTGCTTGTCACGAGCTTCTCGGAGGATCTTTTCTTTGAGCTGAAAGTCATGCACACATGTGAGTATGTCCGGGGGGGGGCGTAGCAGCTCTCCTCGGACCTACGTGGTGAGTTCTGTCCAGCTTGATCCGCAGCTACGGCGGGGCACCCAGGATTAAGCGGAAGAGTTCCTCCACGAAGGCTCCGATGCCTTGCCCCTCGGACCCCTGTGGGACAGCTCGGATCCGAATGTTATTCCGCCGGGAGTGGTTTCCGAGGTCCTCTGCATGCGCTTGGAGGTCCAACTGCTGATCTTGCAGGCGGAGGACCTCTTGTTGGAGCTGTTCGACCTCCTCGTCTCTCATTCTCGACTGTGTCTCAAGTGCATCAACTCTATCCCCCACTGAGTCCAGGTCTCTGCGCACTTCCCGTACCTCTTGGGTTAACTCTTTTTTCATGGTGTGAAGGTCATCCTTCAGGGAGGCAAAAAGGGACTCCAAAAAGGCGCGTGCTACCGGGCTCTCCACATCTGCTGCCTCCATATCTGCAGAGTTGCCCGTCAGGGATGGAGGAGTCTCCGTGCTTCCGGCGCCAGATCTAAGAAGAAGATCCTTGACTGTCCGATCTTTCTTAGGCTTGTTAGACGCCATGTTGATGATTCTGCGGTTCCCTCTGTCGCGGCAGCAAAAGCAGCCGGAGCCTTCAAGGGAATAGCCGCCTCAAGTCTCCTGCCCCATGACAGTTGGTGTCCCGCTACCCCGTTCAGTGAAGTTAGACCTGCTAGCCCGCGGTGACCTCCGGAGGTGGGGTCGCTATCCTGTCCAAGCCTTCAGCTCACTCCACTGCACTATGTCTTCCAGGTACTCTTCGCTGTGGCCCCAAACGGGTGTTGGGTCCACGGGCCCCTCCGCCGGTGGCGCCACACGTCCCCTGCTGCCAAGCTCTCTCAGCCCGACCTCATTCACCGGGGATACTCGCAGGCGGGGGGAAACACGCTCTCTGCTCAGTTCCACACCGGTTCCCTTTAACCGCCTCCACAGCCGGGGCAATCAGTTCAGAATTGGCGCCCGGACCACATCAGCAAGCAGGCCTTGGTACCTTCGGGCCTCCACCCAGCGGGCCGTCCTGCTCCAAGAGAGCCAAGTCGACCCCCCCAATCTGGCACGGTCCAGAGCTCTCAGGATAGAGGGGGGAAGGTACAGTTCGGGCCACACCTACAGCCACCACGCAGCCTGCAAGAGTAGGCTTCTCACCCCGGGGCCACTGCCGGTTCCAGACACGCGATGCCACTCCCCGGCAATCCCAGACTAGGGGCCTAGTCCTCTCACTCAGCAGTCAGCTTGTAGGTAGCTCATGGGCCCAAGCCTAGGAGACGCTCGGAACCTCCGGCCTCCAATGCTCCCTCCACCACCCGCCCCGTGCATCAGGGGGCGGGGAGAGGCACCCAGGCACTGCTCACCTCTCTCCGGCGTCGCATGTGAATCTCCGCGGCTCGGCCTCCTCGGATCCGCCTCCCGCCGCCTCTGGAGGCCCGTGGTTCACTCCACCCGGCCGGCCGATCCCAGATTCCCTGGACGGATCCCTGGATCCCGCCGCCGTCGGGGCTGCAGGGAAGGGCTGCCCGACTCCCGGCACCGCCCAGGCTCCACCAAGCCCCCTCGCTCCCACCGGATACTCCAATGTAGAAAGCTGCAGCGTCAGCCACGCAGCACTCAAGGAAACAGTCGGCCCCTTGCGTTGTCGGGTCAAGTGTTCCGATGCCCTCTTCTGCCCAATCTACGCTCTTTCCAAACTGGAATGGCATGGTGAGCAAAAAAACGATGGATTTATGCCCAGATCTTTGTACTGGGGTGAATGTATGACATTGTTCTTCATTCTGTCCATCAATTGTAGTTTTTGCATTTGTCACCCCGAGTGGGATGGGTATGCCCAGACGTGGGTCCTGTGTTCTCCATGCCACTGGAGTCATCCAAACTGGAATGGCATGGTGAGCAAAAAAACGATGGATTTAGGCCCAGATCTTTGTACTGGGGTGAATGTATGACATTGTTCTGCATTCTGTCCATCAATTGTTCGCTAATAGGAAATCGCAAACAGCTATGTACAACAGTGTGTTTTACACTGTTTGCGATGCCCAACGGGTCGCAAGGGACCTGCCTCATTAATATTCATGAGGCAGGTCACAATTTGCGACCCATTGGGAATGGCTGGCACTCACAGGGATGTTGGTCAGCATACTACTATGTCTGGGACTGCTTTTTAAATAAAGCAGTTTTTAAATTTTGAAATGTGGTCCATTTTCCTTAAAGGAAAATGGGAAGCTTTTAAAAAATAAAAATAAAGGGGCGTGGACAAGATGGCGGACGAGTAGGACGTACCTGCTCGCTTCTCCGCCAAACCGCATAGGCTCCGCCGAATTCTTTGCTTCTAGCCACCGGGAAGCGGTATAGAATTGGTGCTCCCTCTGACTTCCTGTGCCGGAGCGTAGATTGCAAAAACAACAATTGATGGACAGAATGCAGAACAAAGTCATACATTCACCCCAGTACAAAGAACTGGGCCTAAATCCATCGTTTTTTTGCTCACCATGCCATTCCAGTTTGGACCCAGTCATATGCGAATAAGTCTTGACCCTGCGCCCAATGGCAACAGTCCAGCCCGAACTGCCAGGCCAGGTCCTCCCTGGACTGGAAACAAGCATCCTAGGACCGGTTTCGGGCTTTGAGCCCTCATCAGCCAGGATAGCTTGACTCCAGTGGCATGGAGAGCACGGGACCCACGTCTGGGCATACCCGTCCCACTCGGGATGACAAATGCAAAAACAACAATTGATTGACAGAATGCAGAACAATGTCATACATTCACCCCAGTACAAAGATCTGGGCCTAAATCCATCGTTTTTTTGCTCACCATGCCATTCCAGTTTGGACCCAGCCATATGCAAATCAGTTTTGACCCTGCGCCCAATGGGAACAGTCCAGCCCGAACTGCCAGGCCAGGTCCTCCCTGGACTGGAAACAAGCATCCTAGGACTGGTTTCGGGCTTTCAGCCCTCATCAGCCAGGATAGCTTGACTCCAGTGGCATGGAGAGCACGGGACCCACGTCTGGGCATACCCGTCCCACTCGTGGTGACAAATGCAAAAACAACAATTGATGGACAGAATGCAGAACAATGTCATGCATTCACCCCAGTACAAAGATCTGGGCCTAAATCCATTGTTTTTTTGCTCACCATGCCATTCCAGTTTGGACGCAGCCATATGCAAATAAGTCTTGACCCTGCGCCCAATGGGAACAGTCCAGCCCGAACTGCCAGGCCAGGTCCTCCCTGGACTGGAAACAAGCATCCTAGGACCGGTTTCGGGCTTTCAGCCCTCATCAGCCAGGATAGTTTGACTCCAGTGGCATGGAGAGCACGGGACCCACGTCTGAGCATACCCGTCCCACTCGGGATGACAAATGCAAAAACAACAATTGATGGACAGAATGCAGAACAATGTCATACATTCACCCCAGTACAAAGATCTGGGCCTAAATCCATCGTTTTTTGCTCACCATGCCATTCCATTTTGTACTCAGCCATATGCAAATCAGTTTTGACCCTGCGCCCAATAGGAACAGTCCAGCCCAAACTGCCAGGCCAGGTCCTCCCTGGACTGGAAACAAGCATCCTAGGACCGGTTTCAGGCTTTCAGCCCTCATCAGCCAGGATAGCTTGACTCCAGTGGCATGGAGAGCACGGGACCCACGTCTGGGCATACCCGTCCCACTCGGGGTGACAAATGCAAAAACAACAATTGATGGACAGAATGCAGAACAATGTCATACATTCACCCCAGTACAAAGATCTGGGCCTAAATCCATTGTTTTTTGCTCACCATGCCATTCCAGTTTGGACGCAGCCATATGCAAATCAGTCTTGACCCTGCGCCCAATGGGAACAGTCCAGCCCGAACTGCCAGGCCAGGTCCTCCCTGGACTGGAAACAAGCATCCTAGGACCGGTTTCAGGCTTTCAGCCCTCATCAGCCAGGATAGCTTGACTCCAGTGGCATGGAGAGCACGGGACCCACGTCTGGGCATACCCGTCCCACTCGGGGTGACAAATGCAAAAACAACAATTGATGGACAGAATGCAGAACAATGTCATATATTCACACCTGTACAAAGACCTGGGCCTACATCCATCGTTTTTTTGCTCACCATGCCATTCCAGTTTGGACCCAGCCATATGCAAATCAGTTTTGACCCTGCGCCCAATGGGAACAGTCCAGCCCGAACTGCTAGGCCAGGTCCTCCCTGGACTGGAAACAAGCATCCTAGGACCGGATTCGGGCTTTCAGCCCTCATCAGCCAGGATAGCTTGACCCCAGTGGCATGGAGAGCGCGGGACCCACGTCTGGGCATACCCGTCCCACTCGGGGTGACAAATGCAAAAACAATTGATGGACAGAATGCAGAACAATGTCATACATTCACCCCAGTACAAAGATCTGGGCATAAATCCATTGTTTTTTTGCTCACCATGCCATTCCAGTTTGGACCCAGCCATATGCAAATCAGTCTTGACCCTGCGCCCAATGGGAACAGTCCAGCCCGAACTGCCAGGCCAGGTCCTCCCTGGACTGGAAACAAGCATCCTAGGACCGGTTTCGGGCTTTCAGCCCTCATCAGCCAGGATAGCTTGACTCCAGTGGCATGGAGAGCACGAGACCCACGTCTGGGCATACCCGTCCCACTCGGGGTGACAAATGCAAAAACAACAATTGATGGACAGAATGCAGAACAATGTCATACATTCACCCCAGTACAAAGATCTAGGCCTAAATCCATCGTTTTTTTGCTCACCATGCCATTCCAGTTTGGACCCAGCCATATGCAAATCAGTCTTGACCCTGCGCCCAATGGGTACAGTCCAGCCCGAACTGCCAGGCCAGGTCCTCCCTGGACTGGAAACAAGCATCCTAGGACCGGTTTCGGGCTTTCAGCCCTCATCAGCCAGGATAGCTTGACTCCAGTGGCATGGAGAGCACGAGACCCACGTCTGGGCATACCCGTCCCACTCGGGGTGACAAATGCAAAAATAACAATTGATGGACAGAATGCAGAACAATGTCATACATTCACCCCAGTACAAAGATCTAGGCCTAAATCCATCGTTTTTTTGCTCACCATGCCATACCAGTTTGGATGACTCCAGTGGCATGGAGAGCACGGGACCTACGTCTGGGCATACCCGTCCCACTCGGGGTGACAAATGCAAAAACAACAATTGATGGACAGAATGCAGAACAATTACAATGAAAGAGCAGTGTTCTCTAGGCCCCCACAAGACCCCTTTCTTCCCAAGTAAATTAGTTCAACTAGCCATCTCCACAGAGCCAGTTGGGGAGTTATTGGTTGAAGCTGATGGTGTCTATGCAGAACACAATCTTTAAAGTAACATTTTGCTTCCTTGCAGGATGCAAAGACTGCAAAGCACAGGGAGGCTCATCTCCCTTCCCTCCTCCAGGACTGTCCGTGTGTCCTCTCCCAGATACTCAACCATCTCCATCTGTCATCTTTGTCAGCCCCCCATCCAACCACTGACTGACCATCTGAAAGGGGCCTTCAACAAGATGTTAATAAACCGCAGCCAGGCCCATGCCTCACTAGTTCATTCTATCTAGGAAATGCCTTGTCCTACTCTCCCTGTGACATGCCAATGTAGGAGGAAGTGGTTCTGATGATAGCTCAATGTGACCAGATAATGATATTCTCAAACCAGAACTGCCAAGACAGCCAGGACAGCACCTCATCTGGGTTGCTTTAGTCTGATTTTTTGTCTGACTCTTTGCTTGTTTCAAACTTTACTTTTACATTCACAGCACAACTCAAAATTTATAGATGCTTGCATAATTTTCTATCACTATTTTTGTATACTTTTGTGAAACTTATACTCAAGTGGAAGCCTGCACTATTTAGATTCAGATTCCGAATGTAAAAATGGCTCAGCTCTTGTCTGCATATCTGCATCGTCCCTTCTATTATGTAGGCATGTAGGTAAACCAAGTAAGGTAAGGACTTACTAAAATCTTTATGTTTGTTGGTCTGGTGGCTCAGGGACACAAGAGAGGCATACTTATATTTTTCTCTTTTTGATTGTATTTCTTTTTTGTTGTTGTTGCTGTATGACCTCGAAAAGAGAGTATGGAGTTAGTGCATGTCCATGTGGGAAGAAAGGAACAAGACCCCAGTTGTGCTTTCAGGGCAATGAGTACGTTTGTACTATATTGGAGTGGAGGAGCCCTGGGGATAAATTTAATCTTTTTTCTTTTGTTTTTCTAAACATTTGCTGCTATTTTTTGTGGTGGTATGTTTCATGTTTGGGGCCAGATGTACAAAACCTTTTTCAGCTTGCAAATGGGCCGAGTCGCAGAATCGGTCTGTTTGCGACCTAAAAAATGCATTTTTAAATGTACAAAGCCCTAGATGCGATTTTGTAAGCTATTACCAAATCGCAAATTGGGTTTGCGAGTCTCTATTAGGAAGGGGCGTGCCAAGGGCATCCCTTCCAAATAGAGAGTCACACTGATATGTAGGAATGTTTTGCGACTGGGAATGTGGTCACATAACATTTGCAGTTACCAACAACTTCAAGTTGGTGGTAACCTATTTGCAAACGGGAAGGGGTCCCCAAGGGACCCTTTCCCCTTTGTGAATGTGGGCGCCAACATTTTTTAACAAGAGGCAGTGGTTCTACGGAGCACTGTCCATTCTTAAAAATGAAAAGGAAACTTTTTATTTTTATTTTTTGTTTTATATTTCTTTATTAGTTTCAAGTGGAACATACATCATGCAGAATGCATACATTTGACAACCCCTGCTGTATGAGCTACCTGCCGAGGGGCTAACAAGGGCTGTGGGATAGCTGAAATCACAAACACTAAAAGAAACCAACAAACCCACCCCCCTCCCACAGTCTCCCCCCTCTCTTACTGAAAAAGCCCAAGATAAATACAATGAGACTTTCCAATTCACACCACGGTCCGGGATGACTGCCCCTGCGAGTCCTGAGTTGACCCGCCGTCCATGGATGTACTCTGAGGTGGATCTGCCAAGCACAATAGTCTTAAGTATTTAGGACAAGTGAGTTCCCTAAACTCCGAGGTTAACAGTGATAAAAAGGGTTCCCACAGATCCTGGGAAGAGGCCCCTGGACTGGCAAGTTTTAGAGAGATGTTTTCCATGCCAAGAGTTCCCCCACAATCTGTGTAGCCATCCGACATGTGTAGGTGTTATCGTCTTCCCCCAGTGAGATAGGATATTTTGTAAGGCCGCACCCAGTGCCATTGCCATCTGCTTACCCCGGAGTGATCTAAGTGGAAAGGTGATAGGATTGGGCAGGCCCAGGAGGATGTAGGACGGGAATCGAGGTATTTGGGTATGAAAATGGGTGTCAATATCATCCAGTACCTGTTGCCAATATTTTGATATATGTGGGCATTCCCACAGTAGGTGAGTTAAGGTGCCCAGCGACCCACAGGCCCTCCAGCAGAGAGGGCTACGCGCAGGATTTCCTCTATGTAATCGCTGGGGGGTCAAGTACCAATAAGTAACTATTTTCGTCGCAGTTTCTATGCTAGCAACACTGCGCGTGGAGTGGCGGGCCCTATAGTAAATATCCTGCCATTCCTTCTGTGATAGCACCGTACCCGGCTCCCCCTCCCACCTTCGCTGTCCAGGAGATTTCTCGTTGTCAGGGCTTCTCCGGATGAACTTATAAAGGTCAGTTGTCAATCGGGCATCTGAATCTCTAGTTAGTAACCACTTTTCAAAAGACGTGAGCGGTCTCTCTGCTCCCCCCTGGATCCCCGGCTGCAATACCTAGTATCTAATCTGGTGATAGCGGTAGCGCTCTTGCTCTGGAAGACCATGCTGCTTCCATAGGTCGCTAAAGGGCAATAGCACAGAACAGACAGAATGTAGAACAATGTCATACATTCACCCCAGTACAAAGATCTGGGCCTAAATCCATAGTTTTTTTGCTCACCATGCCATTGCATTTATCACCCCGAATGGGACGGGTATGCCCAGACGTGGGTCCCGTGCTCTCCATGCCACTGGAGTCAAGCTATCCTGGCTGATGAGGGCTGAAAGCCCGAAACCGGTCCTAGGATGCTTGTTTCCCGTCCAGGGAGGACCTGGCCTGGCAGTTCGGGCTGGACTGTTCCCATTGGGCGCAGGGTCAAGACTGATTTGCATATGGCTGGGTTCAAACTGGAATGGCATGGTGAGCAAAAAAACGATGGATTTAGTCCCAGATCTTTGTACTGGGGTGAATGTATGACATTGTTCTGCATTCTGTCCATCAATTGTTGTTTTTGCATTTGTCACCCCGAGTGGGACGGGTATGCCCAGACGTGGGTCCCGTGCTCTCCATGCCACTGGAGTCAAGCTATCCTGGCTGATGAGGGCTGAAAGTCCGAAACCGGTCCTAGGATGCTTGTTTCCAGTCCAGGGAGGACCTGGCCTGGCAGTTCGGGCTGGACTGTTCCCGTTGGGCGCAGGGTCAAGACTGATTTGCATATGGCTGGGTCCAAACTGGAATGGCATGGTGAGCAAAAAAACGATGGATTTAGGCCTAGATCTTTGTACTGGGGTGAATGTATGACATTGTTCTGCATTCTGTCCATCAATTGTTGTTTTTGAAATCTACGCTCCGGCACAGGAAGTCAGGGGGAGCACCAATTCTATACCACTTCCCGGTGGCTAGAAGCAAAGAATTCGGCGGGGCCTAGGCGGTTTCGCGGAGAAGCGAGCAGGTACGTCCTACTTGTCCGCCATCTTGGCCACGCCCCTTTATTTTTATTTTTTAAAAGCTTCCCTTTTTCCTTTAAGGAAAATGGACCACATTTCAAAATTTAAAAGCTGCTTTATTTAAAAAGCAGTCCCAGACATAGTAGTATGCTGACCAACATCCCTGTGAGTGCCAGCCATTCCCAATGGGTCGCAAATTGTGACCTGCCTCATGAATATTAATGAGGCAGGTCCCTTGCGACCCGTTGGGCATCGCAAACAGTGTAAAACACACTGTTGTACATAGCTGTTTGCGATTTCCTATTAGCGAATCGCAAGAATTTGCTATCAGGAAATCGCAAACGGAAGTCTATGTACATGTGGCCCTTGGTGTATGTCTGCATTAGGCCAAATATGGTTTTCTCAATTGTAGTGCATTTGTCTCCTTCTTACTAATGTTGACTTGGGAGTGTGAGAAGCCATTGAAGGGGCCTAGATTTCATGCCAGATTTGAAGAATTCTGTCTAATCTTTTTTCTGGATGCGTGTGTTTGATGGTTTGGAAGTGGCTTCAGGGAAGGCAACCAATTTTCATTCTTCTCTGTGCCTCCCCTTCTTTGTAATGTGCTTGCCTTGTCCGCCATTCTGTTACAGCTGCATGTTTGTGTGTGTGTGATTAATGTCATTTTTGCCATTTCTACTTGAGGGACTAGGGGTTTTAATCATTTTTTATTTGATGTATTTTATTTAGTAAATTTTATAAAATGCAAACATGACCCAAAGGTAGCAGAGAGCTGTGTAGAGAAAAGGCCATTGCCTCATATATAAGCAGAAATGGAATATAACATTGTTATTGGGTTAGTACTGCGAAAATGCCACTCCCCTTGACCTCCATGCATTATGGACATAAAGGCAGCTTTATCCATCCACATAATATAAGACATATCTTGTATCAACTTTTATCAACTCTTTGCCCGAATACTTTGTTCATGGTAGTCTGCAATGTCACTGCTGGTTGTGGTGTCAGGAGACAGTACCATGTGACTTTTAATAGTTACAGTGCTAATCCAGAGTTTGCTAAGGCAGGGAGGAATCTGTTAAACAAAATCCTTTTGACGTCCATTTTGAAAAAAAAATTATTGGTCCATGCCAGGGAAAGCACAGGGCTTTGATCAGTGAATTTCTGAATCTCGCTGGCTCTAATAGGAGTGAGCTTGCACTTCTTAGAGAGCGACTAGAACCTGATAAAGTTGCAAAGCCCGGCACTGTGGTACACATGAGTATGCCATAGTACTTGGCTTTGTGAGTCAGGCATCTTAAGGAGGATCCTTGCTTCGACAGGTAGTCATTGTAGGAATTTGAGTGAGGGTGTGATGAGCTCAAAATGCCTCGATCCCGTTATCAGTCTTGCTGCATGGTTGCCATTAGTGGTGCCAATCATATTTGGGTAGCCCAGTTAGAGCTGCATTTCTGTAGAGTAGTCTGGGTGTAACTAGGGATTGTACTACTATTTTGAGGTCACTCAGGGTGAATGGTTACACCTTCTTTAGGAGCCTAAGTTGGATGGGGTGTACCACATGTGGATGTGTATGTTGAGATTTCTGTTGAGTGTTATACCCAAGGATTTTGTTTATATAACAGTTGCGGATTTGCACTCAAGAGTATCCATGTGACTCAGCCATTCTTGTAGAAGAGGAGATCTTTGTGTGGGGAGTGGTGAGTAGGAATTCAGTCTTCATAGAATTAAGTTTGAGGTTGTTTCATTCTATCCAGGTTTGGGTTTGCTGCAGTGTATTGCTGAGACAGATAATGTCTTCTAGGGAGGATATCTTTATGTAAATCTGAGTATCGTCTACATAGGCGTGTGGGCAAGGCTAGCTTATTTCAGAATCTCGTCAGCAGTTCCATTTAGAGGTTGAGTAGCATTGGGGAGATTGAGCTGCCTTGGCGGACTCCAAGTCGGATCAGAGACGGGTTAGAGAGTGTGCTACCCAATTTGATAAGTTGTGATCGGTTTTGTTGATGGGAGGTGAACCATTTTAAAACGTTTTCTGACAACCCCATTCTTCATTCAGGCACATATAGGAGGCTGCTGTGTTGACCATGTCGAATGATGAGGAAAGATCGAGGAGGATGAGCAGACATGAATTGTTTTGGTCCAAGAGTTTGAGTGCATCATCCATGATATGCATGATGGCTGTCTGTGTATTGTGTCCTGGTTTAAAACCAGATTGGAACTTATTGAGTAGGCTGAAATTACCACTGTGCTGGCATAGTTGGTTGTGTACACTTTTCTTCTGTAGCTTTGCTAGAAATAGGATGTTGCAGACTGGTTGGATTATATTCAGATCAGTTGGGTCTGAACCTGTTTTTTTCAGTAGGGTTGTCACTTGTCAGACCTTCAGGCAGTCTGGGACAGAGCCTTGGGTTATTGATGAGTTTACAATCATTGTCCAGAGGAGGCAAAAAAATGAAAGAGATCCTTTGTGATTTTCGACGGTATGGGATTGTTAAAATGAGAAGTTGGTTTCATTGCTTTTATAACCTGTAGGACCTCGTACTCGCTAAATGTTTTCTATTCACACCAGATGGATGTACTTTATTCTGTCTGACACCCCCAGGAGATTGCTGATTGTTTTACTAATGTTTATTGGCTGGTATTTTTTATTTTGGATGATTTTGTCAGTCTCCCTAGCATAACCTATAGACCCGGCTGGGTCCTCTTAGCTATTACTACAACTTTGTCCCATAAAGTGTACTGCATAGTGCCCTGATATGTGTGGGGCCTTTTATTGTATGCAGACCACAGACCCTAATTTCACAGACTTTTATCTCTTTTTCTTTACCTACCTCATGTACTGTAGTGGCCCCAGGAGCCCTGTATTCCCCAGATATTATTGCCGACTTCACTGATGTTGTTTTGTCTAATTTTTCAGACAAATGTATTTGATAGATTAACTGCATACACCTACTTCAACCTGTCTTTTTGAGTTTCTTTACTACCTATTTCAGGGGATTACTTCTTTCTAACTATCAATGTCTGCTATTTCCAGGACTTCAAGTGTCGTGCTTGGGTTCAAGTAGCATATGTAATGATAATGACTTTCTGGACTTTTTCAGCAATCTAGACTAGACTATTCAGTAATTAGTATAAGGTTGCATATTGGAGCCCTTCTGACTGCAGTTATAGAACACACATCTTGTGTTAAACGCTTATATTTTCAATGAGCATGTGTGATTTGACTAATGTCATTTTACTCCATGCTTTTCAGAATACATCATACTTTTGATTTCAACAAACTTTGTATGTGATATATATTTTCTGGAGAGTTTTACATGGTACGTTCTTCTTTTTTCTTTTGCGTATTGAAAACCAAGCCGTCATTGCAAAAAAAGGAATCATTCATAATGTTTTAAAAAAGTTTAAGTACCACATTTTCAAAAGCATTACCTCAATGAAAAACAATTTTTTGCCATAGCTTTTCTAGAGAAACCAGGAGCCTAGTCTGGCCCATGAACTGTTAGAGGGTTTTCCTAAAATTTGGAGGAATTTTCTTTGCATAAGGGATGCATAAGCCGCTGTGGGTTCCTGTCTGCGTGCTAGTGTGCTCCCGGATGGGGCTTGGGCTCCATTTTGTCAGTTTTCACAAGCTTCAGTCTAGTATTTATTGATTTCTTATTTTATTATTACTGGGCTATGGTATCTAGTTCTATCTTTACCACAGACCTTTGTGGTGAGGTGGAGGTAGGTCATAACCACTGGTTGCAAACAAGCAGTTTTTAGTACTAAAACATTTGCTTACTTGTAGAAAAGGTGCATGTCCAAGTACTATACAAGCAATTATTTTTGTCATATATTGCATTACTTACCAGGGCTAGGTCTGCTTCACACTCTTCTGGGAAGCAAGAGCAGGTGTCTAGGCCCAGACCCCCACTTACATGGACCAGTCCTATGACCAGTCAGGGCCCTTTAGGAGATGGCTCTATCGTTACGAGGCGCCTGGCTCGCTCCTACAGCTCTCTCTGCTCCTCTGCTCTCTGTGCCAATTTGTTCTCTTCTGCCTCTGTTCTTCCGCCTTATACCTCTTTGTGCTTTTTTGGGTTCTATGTACTTTTTATGCGCTTTTGTGCTCTTTTGTGCTTAGCCGTGTTTTTTTGTGCTCCTTTGTGCTCTTTTTGTGTTCCAAGGGCCTCCAACCTAGGGGCCGCACCCAGGAACGCGCCTCCTCCCCCCATCCTGACGTCTAATTTCGCGTCACCTGCCTTACCCTCTGTCCGATCTGTCCGCTCCATCAATCCGAGGGTGGTGCATCACACCCCCGACACTTCCAACCTTGATAACCCTGTTAATCTACCCCCAGTTTCAGGCACTCCCACCTCAAGGGCGCTGGACCTAGAGGCTGGCCCTAGTCCTTCTCAGAGGAACCCTTTCACACCCACTTCTGACTCCTGCGCTGCTCCTATTGAAACCAACGTACCAGCAACCATGCCCTCCCTGGGGTTGGCGCAGCTCCCTCTTGCATCATATATTACTCCAATTCCTGTTGATAATCTAGCCTTGGCTGATGACAAAACAACGCACAAGCGGAACTCTATCTCCCCTTGTAACTGCGGTAAGGGACTTAAGATACCCTCCAATTCCCTCCACACTGCGGGATCCTTCCCTTCGTCTCTTTCTGGGGAGGCTGAGGAGTGCTTCAATGGGCCTCACCTTGAGGAGAAGTTCGCTGACCTCAAGCTTGATCTGGCCATGAAAAAAATCATGCAGTCTCTACTACAGTTCTCCAGGAAGATTGAGAGGGTATGGAATACACACCCTCCTCATGGGAAAGTACAACGCAAACCATCTGGAGTCTGCGGAGAAGGGGACAATCAATCCTTCTCTCGATCCCCACTTAGTTCCAGTTGGACTTCTAAGCCTCTTCCTAACCATCACTCCAGACCTTGTAGGTTTCAGCCTCAGCTGTCGGCGGAGGACACCTTGCTCTTGTACTCTCGTACAGGGGCACAGGGTTTGCTGCCTCCTCTAACTCCGCTATTAACATCCCGCTATTTCCCTGGATCCTGACAGGGAACCCAGGGTCAACTTCAGATCGGTTAATAAGGAAAACCTACTCCAAATTACTACCGCTCATCATGAAGAGATTAACACCTCACCTCACATTAATGCAATGCTGCTCAACTGCAGATCAGCAGTGAAACATGCTGCTGACATTTCTGCACTCATCCTAGCGCAGGATTTGGACTTATTGATTCTCATGGAAACCTGGCTCAATGATGCCTCCTCCCCTGTTCTCGATATCTTAGTACCGCCTGATTATGCCATTATCCTAGGTGATCGTCGGGGGAAATTGGGGGGTGGAATTGCTTACATTCATCGCTCCAGCCTAACTATAAAACAATCTCTGGATGCTCCACTATCTTCTTGTGAGCTTCTAGTGACAGAAATCTGGAATAAAGGCAAGATAGTCTGTGTGCTTCACACGATTTACCATCCTCCGGGTGACAATTTGCCCTTCATAGAACAAATCATGGAGGTCATTAGCTCGTGTTCGGATCAACCATACCATATCTTCCTTGGAGACTTCAACCTCCATTGGAATGAAGCCAATGATCCTTTAGTCAGCGCCTTTAAGACTTTCCTCTCCGATCTCAACTTCTCACAGAGTTGTGAGGGACCTACCCACAACAAAGGGGGCACCCTCGACTTCATTATTGCTAGAGACAATATCATTCAACTGGTTGACATCCTACCTTGTGACTGGTCGGATCATCACCAAATTGCCTTCCACATACTGGAAAAGACCACTCGCAGATAGGGACAACCTCTTAAAGCTAAACAATGGTCTTGCAACATGAGAGACGTCAACATACATGCTCTTACTTCCAGCACTTTGAATAGACTTCAGCCTCCCCCTAACATGACCAACCTTGATGATCTGTCTCATCACTACATTAGCACTGTGGCTAATATCTCTGACACCATTGCACCGAAACAACTTAAAAGGATTCCTCTCAAACCATCCAAACCTTCGTTTAATGGATCCCTTAATGACGATCGCCGTAAACTTAGGCTATCAGAGAGACTCTGGAGAAACGAGCCTTCCACCACTAGCCTCTATCAGCTAAGGAAAATGAGAAGCGCCTACAACAAAAAAATCAGCATTGCTAAATCTGACCATTTCAGGGCGCAGCTGGATGGCGCTAAACATAGACCCAAGATGCTATTTGAAATTATCAAAAGTCAAGCAAATCACTCTTCCAACCTCAACCTGTCTTCCTCGACTCCGCTTCCTAGCGTGGAGGACTTCACAGTGCACTTCTCTGATAAAACTAGGAAAATTGAACTGGAGCTGCAACCTGTCACTCCCATGGTGCTGCCTCTAATCTACGCCACATCATCAGCTGAGCTTGTGGGGCCCTCAACAGTCTCTTTACTTCTTGGTTGCTCTCCCAAAATTGACGCCTCTTGGAATTCCTTTATTCTGCCAGATCTCACAGAACTACTTCACGTTATGGCAACTCTAAAACCGGCCAATCACTTCAGTGATCCACTACCTGCTAAATTCTTTAAAGACCTTAACTCGGCCATTCTACCTCTTTGGTCGAAGATCATTCATGAATCTCTCCTGCAGGGGAGCATCCCTGACTGCCTCAAAATGGGGCAAGTCACTCCTATCCCTAAGAAGCCCAACTCGGATCTATCTGATCTCAACAGTTTCCGACCTATCACTAACATCATGACCCTTGCCAAACTGCTCGAGAAATGCATCCACAAGCAGCTCTGCAACCATATAGAGAAATTTCAACTACTTGACCTATTTCAATCTGGTTTCAGAGCAGGGCATAGTACTGAAACTGCATTAACTCACATTGTGGATGACGCCCTGGAATCCCTTGATCAAAATGTCCCTTGTCTTTTGATCCTTCTGGACCTGTCTTCTGCATTCGACACCATCAAACATGAAAACTTGATTAATCTTCTTCAACTTAGGATGGGTCTCACAGGACCGGTCCTAAAGTGGTTTACCTATTTCTTACATAACCGCTCACAAAGGATTAAACTCAACCAGTCCCTTGCATCCAGTACCCCGGTCAGGATTGAAGTTCCGCAAGGATCCGCACTCTCGCCTACGCTCTTCAACCTTTTTATGGAACCTCTTACTGTCATTCTGAACCATGCTAACATCCACTACAACATGTACGCGGATGACACACAACTTTACTTGAAGATCTCCTCTCTAGATGACATTAAAATTCTAAATGAGGCTCTCTCTTACAAACTCAACAATGGCTAGCACAGAACCAGTTTTGTTGAACGCCCTCAAAACGTAATTCCTGCTGATTGCCCCCCAGAAGCACTCTGCTCCTACTCTTGACTGGCTAAAACAAATCACAGCCCTTAACTGCACCCCTCACGTGGTTGATTCCGCTAAATCGTTAGGCATTACCTTGGACAAATTCCTGAATATGCAAGCCCACATCAGTGCCACTATTAGGGGTGCCAACTTTCATCTTAACAACCTTAAGAAAATTAAGCCTTTCCTTCCGCCTGAAGACATACAGCCTGCAGTACAATCCCTGGTGATCTCATGACTTGAATATGGTCTGGTAACCCTTGCGGGGCTTCCTAAAGCGAGCTTGGCCCCTCTCAGAGCCACGCTCAACGCATCAGCCAGGCTCAACACTGGCTCCAAAAAACACAATCGCAATACACCTGACCTGCTTCAGCTTAACTGGCTGTCTATTGAAGCGAGGATTCGTTTTAAAATAGCTTGCCTCACGCATAAAGCCTTGCACTACAACACTCCAGCTTATCTGGCGAACAAGCTTGTGCTTTCGGGCTTGGGTCGGAACTCAAGAAGTACGTCCACGCTACTCTTGAATCCTCCCAAATTCAAAAAGAAAAGTACGTACAAACGTGCTTTCTCCGGCCTTGCTCCTAGAATTTGGAACGCTCTTCCTACTGAGATTAGAGTCAATCCTTCCACTGCTGCCTTCAAGAAACAGGCCAAATGGCATTTCCTGAGTGAACATTAACTTCAGCACCTGTATTTTATTCTTTTTTTATTTTATTTTCCCAAGTGCACGTGTTGACTAATTTGACATTTATCCCAACTTAGTGTGCTCTATTTATTTTATGATTGGTGGGTAAATTGCTATTTTAGACCAGGGCCTTTCCGGATCTATACTAGCAGGGCCGATCTCAGACTTGTCATTGTTTTTACTGTGTTGTGACTGCTCACTTTATGATTGTCTTGCTGAAAGTTAGTGGAAATCTTTTGCACGCTTTGTGAAACTGAACTAGCGGGGCCCACTACCTGGTCCCTGATCTGGATTGTTTACTCCGTTTGGTATTACTTTGCTGACCTCTAATGTACTGAACGTATTCATGCTTTTGCCTCTATGTACAGCACTCTGATACCCGCAAGGGTCATGTTCGCGCTCTATAAAACGTTTTAAATAAATAAATGTACTCGTGTGCTCATTTGTGCCCTTTCTGTACTCTTTTGTGCCCTTCTGTACTCTTCTTGCTCTCTCTTGTGCCCTTCTGTACTCTTTTTTGTGCTCTCTTGTGCCCATTTTGCGCTCTTTTTGTGCTCTTTTGTGCATTTCCGCTTTGGGGCTGCTCACCCTGTGATAGGTTTTCTGCCCCATCTGTGGCACTCGCCCCAGCCCCAATGTCTTTCCCATACTTTTCCCACCTACATCGCCGCAGCAATTCCAGCAGGCTACAAAATCGCACACCAGGACTGCACCTACAAGCCAGGTGGAGGCCTTGCACTCATCTATAAGGAATCAATCAAATACACAACTGTTACAGAGATGGCCACCTCATTCTTGGAACATCTGCACTTCGAACTGCAACTCATTGAAAACGTTGCCCTGAATACCACCCTTGCCTACCAACCACCTGAACCACAAGCTACAATCACCAGCCTCATCATTGACTTCATAGCCCTCTCACTATTGACTACGGAGCCTACATACCTCTCAGCAACCTCAAATTCTACCTGGAAGACAGAACCGACCCCTACTCCACAGCATTCCTTGAATGCATGGGCAACATTAGATTTGCCCAGCTTGTCTCAGAAACAACACACACCACAGGACACACACTGGACCTCATTGTCACCACCTGCAACTGCATCAAATACAACTCCAACTCGCCGCTCACATGAACTGACCACTCCATCATTCACTTCCAAATCAACACAATGCTGGCCACCATACCCCCCAGTATTAGCTTACCAAGCTGCAACTGGGGGAAAAACAGAAGCAGATTGGCTCAGCACCCTTAGCAGAGATCAACCAAACCCCACAGACCACCTCAACAAGGACATCACCAACTTCAACAATTGGATTAAGAACTGTGCCGACTCCCTCGCCCCCATGAAACCTAACAAGCATAGAAGATCCAAAAAAGCCAAAAGGTACACAGAGGAATATCAAAGCACCAAATAGCACTTTAAAGTGAAAATGGAGAGCCAACCTCAAAACCACTGATGTAACTACCTGCATTGTAACCAAGAGAGGGGGACTTAGGGCTTTTACACAGGTCCAGCATACATGCCCATAGGTAATCAAACAAGAAAGAAAGTATGCAGTTCCTAACAGTCACCAAAGAGAGAGGAAGAAAAGGTTGTTTATATGTGGGACAATGTCCACTGAATGGCGGGAGGAAAAAAAGGGGAATTCCTCCTTTCGGAATTAGTGCCCTCACACACCCAGCCAGCTAGGTGTCATGCTTCCTCATAGGGCTTGCTCCTTGTCAGGTCGGCGATGCAATACCTGACGGGCACCCTATGAGGGGCTCTTTGACGGAGATCTTTTATTCCATGCTGTTTGGTGCAGTGGGTGTGAGGGACCTAAAAAGTGTAGATGTGTGAAATGTAGGTCAATAGACCATGTGAGGATTAAAACAGTAATAGAAGTCCGATCAAGACAATTTTAATGAAACTGGCTTCTATCCTGATTAAAAATGACAATGTGGCGTATCTCTGTTGTAATGCTACAGGATATTAAGCGCTAAGCTGTGGTCGACATGTTTCTTGCCATCGTGTCAAGTTGACGGCAATTCTTCAGGACCAAAATAATATTTCTACACTATTGGTGGTAGTCTAGTCAAGTAACAATGATGAACCACGAGAGGCACCATAAGTGTGGTACCTGTAAACTTGTTCAGCCAACCTAATAAGACAAAACACAGTGGTTAGGTGGAAGTGGAGGCTGTAAAATTTCAAAATGCAAGTCCACTGCTAAATTTTGCCATACGCTGTGCATATGAAATTACAATGGTGAGACAATAATGGTGTTTAGAAACATGCATCACGCCCTCGTGAAATACTCGTGCAAAGAGACGGTGAGGAGAACTGGGTAAAAAGGGTTGTTAAGGAGCCCGTTCTCCTATGGTAGCTAGAGAAATAGAGAACTCACCCTACTTGGGTTACTGACTCAAAACATCGACTCTCGGCATGTAAAGACACCTTGTCGTATAGTGTCCTAAAGGAGGTTGGAGTACAAGGGGTAAGCAATCAGAGAGGAAGTAATTGGATCACAAACCCCCATCCATGGATGCGCTAGTCAGGCTAAATTGTGGATCCAAAACGGGGAACACAGGGGCAACCCCAAGGGCATGTCATAAATGCGACCCACAAAGCAAGGATGCAATACGATCCCACTGTCCCCAGCGTAGCGACAAACTGCGCTTAAATACAAGTGCCCATTGTCTGTGCATCGTGGGGTCTCGGTAATCACATCATCCATCTGCTGATGTCACAAAGATGTCAAACCCATCATAGTCATACCCGGTGATCCATTGTCTTGTGGTTCAACAGACAAAACACACCCAAAAGAGGGAGTCAAGTATTAAAGAATGCGTGTACTCTGAGTAGGCATCAATACTCACGTGCTCTCACCGCGAGACAATCGGCGGACCTACCCCAAAGACTGCGGGGACCGGGAGGTAACTGCCATCATACTCGTGGCTCAGTTATGTTCCCGGCCGCCGGAAGTGAAGGGGCATGGCTAACCACGGGACAGGCTGGTGCAATAGAGCGTCGACTTACTTTGTTGTGTTCCGCATGACCTCCATGTTGGTAGTCAAAACGGAAGTAAAACATGGGTGTACTCGTGGTCAATGTCACAGAGAACAGGGCGGCCATATTGGAAGTGGGGCTGCCAGCATTGCTGGTCCCGAATAGGGTCAGTGTATAGTGTGCCAAAGGGCTTGACAGAAAGAGGAGGTGGTTAAAGCCGGGTAAGGTCACAAGGTAGTAAGTTGCCCAACCACTCGATAGGGTAGATGGGTTCAGATGCTGCTGCCCATCTGCCAAGGTGTAAAGTTTCAAGTGGAAGGGTGCTAAATGATGCACTCATCCGTGACCTGCAAGTAGGAAGGACATTACGAAATGACCAATTTGAAAGACCACTAGTGGATGGTGGTCCGACAAGTCCAAAGGTATCTAAAAAATATATAGAGGGTGACTTGTACACGCTCCTATGGAATGGTCATCATGAAGGGGGTCTAGCAATCCCTCAAAGGGGGTCAGTGGACTAATACCGGGAGTACGAAGGTATGAGCAGGACCCCTCACTAAATAGCAGTGTGTCATGCAGTGTGCGGACCAATCTGGGAATTCATGGGACAGAGCCAGATGTTGGTGCTCCATAAATGGTAAATGTGACACTAAATAGGAAAGTCCCTATCTATTTAATGTGCTCCATGGGATGTCCTCATTGAGTCCCTCCTTATCTGTGGCCAGACGGTGCACCCATCTTTGTTCAATCCTAAACAGTGCCCCTTGGCTTATCTTGGGGTGTGCCTCCAAAACCACCCAGCGGAGAGCGTCTGGTGGATGTTTACTCAGTCCAAAATGTGTACACATCTTAGTGTTGGTTCTGTGGCACCTTATGTTGCTCCTGTGCTCAGTGATGTGTGTCTTAATCGTTCTGGTAGTCATGCCAATGTAGCGAAGGCCGCATGGGCAGGTAATCATGTATATACAGTTGACCGTATTACAATTGGTGTGCCTTCTAAGCTGCCATTTGAAGGTGTCAGAAAATGTTATTTCTTTGGTAGGTTCTGTGAGGGGTCACACTATGCAGGAACCACACGGGTAATGTCCCATTACCGGTGGTAGATCCCAAAGGGGTCTTTGTGGGTTGATGCTCTGCACCCTAGGCCTGGGATGTAGAAGTAGACCTTTGAGATTGTTGGTACGTTTAAATGCGAACCTAGGAATAGGCAAACTGAGTGTTCCCATGTTGAGGATGCCCCAATGTTTCCTGATAATTTTCCTTATCCTGGGGTGTAGGTGGTGATGCAGGTGAGCGCGTCACCAGAATCTTTCTGTCTTTTCTCTAGTAAGGCCTCTCGATTGTTGTTTCTGGCCCTTTTCATAGAGAGTGCAACATTCTGTTTTGGGTATTCTCTTTGACGGAGGTTGTTTGCGAGGATAGCTGCCTCTGCCTTGAAATCATCCACGGAGCTACAGTTCCTCCTGATTCGGAGAAATTGTCCGAAGGGTAGATTTTCTTTAAGGGCCCTCGGTGGGGACTACTGAACAGGAGGAGGCTGTTACTGTCAGTGGGTTTCCTGTACAATGTAGTACTGAGTTGGCCTTCATGGAGTCTGATGTTTAGATCGAGGAAGGGGATGGCACTCTCTGAAATGGTACTGGTGAAGTTCAGATAAGGATTGAGGGTGTTTATCCAATGACAAAATTCTTCACATGTAGATCTATCCCCTTTCCAGAAGATTAAAATATCGTCAATGAATCTCTTCCACACAACCAAATTGGTGTTAAAGGGGTTCAAGGCGTTGAAGATTTCTCTCTCTTCAAATGCAGCCATATAAAGGCATGCCACGCTGGGCGCAAAGGTGCTGTCCATCGAGGTGCCCTGGGTCTGGTGGTATAGTTGTTTATCGTACTCGAAGAAATTCTCCGTCAGGGCCAATGTTGCACACTACAGAACAAAGGTCACCCGTGTTGGTGAGTCCCAGTCCATGTTACCCAAGGCATCCTCTATTACGCCCAGGGTGGCGCGTTGAGGGATGTTTGTATAGAGGGCTTCAACATCCAGGGTGACCAAAAGATTTATTCCCTCTGGATGTTGGACCTCCTCAATGAGTCGAAGGACATCAGTTGTGTCTAGAGAAGAGCTCTTCTGCCTTCCCTTATGCTCTCTACTTCTTCTGCTATTACTGCCCTGCAAATTCCTTGCACACCACCCACTATGGGTTGGACCCACTCACTTTTTTCTTTCCTTGAACGTTTTTAAATGCATAATTCTCACTTTGGGTTCTATCACTATGTATGTTCTACTATGTATAGCCCTGAGGAAGTTCCAGACCAGATGGGCGATGTAATGGGGCGAAACACGTGTTGGCTATAAATGATCTCACTTTGCTACAAAACACGACAAAATAAATTGGAATTGATTCCGGAATAATTGATTTCTTTTACTCGTTCCGATACATCCACAAGTACCTCAACAGTAATGGGGAAGGGGTTTCCCATTGTCATGAACGAGTAAACCTCACCAGATCAGCTCTATTACCACAGGTTCGCTGAGGCCTCGGACCCACTACTCTCCACCCTATGAACAACCTACGCATCACCAAGCAAGAGGGCCACCTAAAAGAACTTACAATTTTCACCAGTAACCACACAGCTACAATAATGCGGACTATCCACTCAGGGGCCCCTATGGATCCATGCCCCCACCACATCCATAACCTGGCAGTGCCTCTAATCAGCACAGCCCTCACCCACATTATCAACACCTCTATCACACGCACCATATTCCCTGAGGACTGGATATGTAAAAGTCAACGCCCTCCACAAGAAACAGTCAGCCGACCTGAACCAACTGAGCAGCTTCGAACCAATCTCTCCGCTCCCCTACCCAGCCAAAGATGTCAAGAAGGCCATCAACAACCACCTCTCAACCTACCACGAGATTCACCACCAGCTGGACTGCACCCAATCAGGATTATGGAAGAACCACCGCACTGAAACAGCGCTCGTTGCAGCCATCGATGATATCCAGTCTATCCTCGACCATGGATTAACAACGACCCTCATCCTGCTCGACCTCTCCACGGCCTTTGGCACTACCTCCCACAACACTCTCATCAGAAGACTCCACAAGATTGGCATCCAAGTAGCTGCACTCAACCGGATCTGCTCCTGTTCTCACATGAAGAACCCAAAAAGTCAGATTGCCACCCTTCATGTCAAAGTCCAAGGACCTGATCTGCAGAGTCCCCAGGGATCATCCCTCAGCTTCTACATGACACAGCTCGCCAACATCATCCGATCCCAAAACATCACTGTCATCTACTACACCAATGACACCCAACCCATCCTCTCACCAATAAACAGGACAACCACAAGCAAAATCAGCGTCACTTGATGCATGATCATGGTAGCAGAGTGGATGAGGACCAACTGCTTGAAGCTCAATTCCAACAAGATGGAAGTACTGGTCTTTGAAAATAAAGCATCCCCACTCTATCTGGTAGCCATTAGAGCTAGGACCAACAACCACGCAACAAATCTGTTGATCATCCCAGACAACAATCTTAAAATGAAGGCACAAATTAATGCATTGAGCACCTCTTGCTTCCACATCCTACGCATGCTACAAAAGATCTTTTAAGTGGTTGCCACAGAACACCAGAAGGAACATTATGCAAGCACTCATTACAAGTGGGTCAACTAAAGCAATGCACACTATGCTGGAATCTCCAAGCAACTCCTATATAGACTCCAGACCGTTCAGAACGCTGACACAAGGCTCATACTCAACCTCCCCCACTGCATCCACATCGCATGCAGCTCAAGGAGCTTCACTGGATCCCCATTCACAAGCACTGCCAATTCAAACTTCTCTTGCACACATACATAGTCTTACACAACACTGGATCAGCATACCTGAACAACTGCATACACTTACATCAACCTGAAAAACACCTACTCTCCACCTCACACTGTCTCGCACAGACACCCCGCATTCAAAAAAGCAGGGCAGTAGGTTACTCATTCTCCTACATCCCACCCAAAACATGGAACGTCCTTCATCAGCACATCAGAGCCTCCTCCTCACTTCTTGAGTTCCTGCAAAAAGCTGAAGAGCTGGGTCTTCGACTGCAAATGTAAGCTCCTGGAAAGGACAAATTGGCTGTCATCAGAGTAAAGATGAACCTGTCATTTTTTTAAATGTAGAGTGACACAAAGGAAATGCAAAACATCTCTTTTTATGCTGCTATACTAAAACTATCTGTCATCATCTTCCTAAAATCAAAACAAACAGCACCAACAACCCCCAAATTAAGGGCTGATTTAGTTTGGTGGATGCAGAGCATTAACCAGAATGCGACAGATACCCAGTTTGTTAAACACACAATTCCAAGTCAGGGAATGTGCAAGGTTTTCTAAGGCAGAGCCTCAGCTGGCTTTTTCAGCAGAAGCCTTTGATAGACATCCTGTCTGCTACAGGCCTGTCAGTCAATGTTTGTCAGAATGTCAGTTTGACATATATTTTTTTCCTTTTAGGATCTCCAAGTCTGTCAGCCCTGAACAGAGAACAAGTAAAATGGCTCACAGGTGCTAGGAGAAAACTCTTAGCACATCTGGGCTATTATATTTTGCTTTTCAATAACAAACTCTAATTTGAAAGCAGTTGCTTTACAGGAATACTGCATTCAGATCTGTTTTTTACCACCAATAAAGAAAATGCTCTTTTATTGACTGTACCTGCCTCACAGAATAATATCCACTATTACTGTTACCCTAGTTACTGTTGTCTGGTCCTCTCCTCAATGGCATCCAGGAAAGGAGCAGAGAAGATAAGGACATCTTTCTGGTGTGTCTTCTGTGTTTTAGTCTGTAACACTGGCCAGTTAGAGCAATAGACACAATTACTCCTGCCTAAGAATTTAAGGATTCTACTTTAGTTCCTTCTGCACACCTCCCTTCTCATCTTCCTAGTTTATTCCTTTCCATAGCATTGATGATTACACTACCTCACTTCAGTTTTACTAGTCAAACCCCGTGTTGGGGCTTGCACCAACTATGCTCTTGGGTGGACTCAATAGTACTATTGTTTAATCCTCCATTCCCGGAAGAAGGCGATTGTTCTACCTGAGAGTGGAAACTTGAAGCATTGCAGCCCAACAGACTTTACCTGTTGAAGAGTAGCCTCAGAAGAACTGGTTGTTGGGTACTGGCTGATTACAAATGTTGTTTACCAGTGGATCTTTACTAATGTCATAGGATGGTTGAGGTAATGGTGTACTCTCTCTAGTTGCAACGCAGCCACAAGTGGAAGTGTCCAAAGCATTTCTATCAAATCATTGTTGGATTGAGGACTGGAGGTTGCAGACTTTTCAGTGTTCCATAACAAGTGAACCTGTTGGGTATGATTATACAACCATCATTGTAGCAACTCTCCTAAGATACCCATAGAAGATTGCAGTGTTTGCACTTGTCTTATGCTGTACCTGGTTTTCTTAAACACTGCTAGACCTAAACAGGTTTGAAGTATGCAGCTCATGTCCTTAAAGATAAAGTGAAGCTATGCCTACTCACTTGGACTGATAAAGTCAAATGTGTTCCCTTCCCATGTGATGAAAGCGTGTTGGGTTCTATGTCAAATAATGAAGTTTGGTATCATTGCCTAGTGACACTTAGTGGGGATTTCAGTTGAGGGGCAGTTCTTATCTCAACATTGCTATTACTAATGGTTCCCTCACCATTTCTGGATGGGGTTAAGGAGGTTGCAAGGTGGTCGGGCTCATTGGGATTTTTTATCTTATCATAGTCTACATTATTGGAGTATGTGCCACTCTTTATCTGTCTTGTCTAAATACGTGCCTACATATTACAGACTTGTTTCTTGGAATTGCATACATGGCAGTTGTGCAGAAATCAGTTAACATTTCTGAGAACTCTGGTACAATTAAATACTTCCCTATGCAACACTGTGTATGACCAAGGTAGTACTAGTAGTATTCAGATTTTTACCTAATCAAACAGAATGATGCTCTACGGGTCCCCATGTTACAGTATATTATCTGACCAACCTTTGTCTATGAAGTGAAATGTGACATAAATAAACACAAAATACAACCGCTCATTCCAAATATATTGCAATCTAGGAATAAAACAGCATTAACCGTATTATAAGGAATTATGTTTACATTACAAGTGATAATATTACATTTCATGTATTTGCCAAAGTTATCCAATAATTCAATTACCAAGTAAATTCATTATTCAGAAGTCCATTGATTGCATTCATGTTGCATCTACCCTTTATTATATGGAGATGAGTAATTGAAATCCTTATACTACTCATATCCCTAGAAACAGACTTAATCTCTAAGACCGTTCCTATGTTTATATTGGATGACCCACATACCATTAAGTGATCGCAAAATTGCAAGTATTAACTCTAAGGGGTATATTCACAAGAACATGTGATAACTACCACAAGAGTAGCGTAACGCAACTTTCAATATCGCAGCCCATCGCGGGAAAATAACCCCCTGTCAACGTGGAATTCACAACAAGGCGGTACCATGCGATAGTCTGTCGAAACCGCGGACAATGTCCGCGATACAACCACCACGATGGAGATAAAAACACAAACCACAACACCAAAAAACGTGCAATGAGCCCATTCGCGATGAGGAAATCAGCGATAAGCAGCGCCAGGCCTGCAATACACACCTGGCAGGCATCAAAAATCTCCATAAAAGAAGAAAAAACACCCACACACAAACTGACCAACACACAAGCACCATAGAGGCAGCCGGAGCAGGCGCAGAGGACGAGCGCAACCCCAAAAGCACCCCGGACGACCAGCCTGGGACCTCGGGGACAGGGAAGGTCAAGGACAAGAAGACGAGGAAGACCAAGTTCAGTCCGCAGGCGAACAGGATCATAGTCACGGAGGTGATGGAACACCATCAACAACTCTTCGTCACCTCCAACGTGTCATTGGGCACCAAAACTGGAATATGGCAGGACATCGTCGACAAGGTGAATGCCGTCGGAGAGCACATGCGCACAATGGACGAGGTCAAGAGGCGATGGAATGACATCAAGCGGAAGACCAAGGAGAAACTCTCCGCCAACCTGAAGGCAGCAACGCAGACCGGAGGTGGGGGCCCAGCACCACAGCTGGAGCTGGATGACATGGAGGAGCTGGTGTCGACAGTCATCAGTGTGGAGACTGTGACCGGAGTCGGGGGACCGGACACTGCTCGACAGGACACAACACAACGCAACAGGGTGAATGACCACCAGGTCCTGGGGGGACGGGGCGAGATGGCCACAATGGCACACGTGTACAAGCAAGCAGGGCACAGTGCACACCCACAATCACTCTGGGTCCTCGCCCAGACCCACAGATTGTCACAATGTACAATGCCATGCTGTCTGAATGTCAACCTGTACCATGCGGCAGCATACATGTGGACACATTGTAATACACCATCTCCCCTTCACATCGCAGGGGCATCGTCAACACCTCCTGCAGAGCAGTCACAGCCACTCTTCACTGATGACGAGGAGGAGGACAACACCAGCATCAACACCCAAACCATCCAAGACCTCATTGACCTCATCCGCAACTCACCTCCAGGATCAGGGCAGCCCAGCTACATCCGAGACCCCACCCACCACCCACATCACCCAGCAGGAGGAACCCACAGCTCCGGCACCCTCCCAAGTCCCCCAGGAACAACAAATGGCCTTCCAACACCTTGTGCTGGAGGGCCAGAGGGAGACGGCCGAGCAGGTGCGGGTGGGGTTCGAGCTCATGGCTACCAAACTGGACGCCATCCTTGGGTGTCTATGTCCGCCCCATGGACTCCAGCGAGCCCTGACTGACATCTTTGGAGTCATGATGCGGAGGGAAGAATACCTGTCCGCTCAGAGTGGCCCCAGCGATGCCAGCTGTGAGCTGGCACAAATGCGGAGGCTCATGGAGGACATGGTGCGGATGGAGGCGGAAAGGATGGCAGCTGCCGCTGCACATCAGCGAAATGTAGCTGGGATCTACCGTGCCCTGCATGTCCTCATCATGGCATTGCTGCCACAAGGCGTGGCGATGATGGATGCTGCTGCCCCCACACCATCCACATCTCCGCCCCCTGGTGTGTCAGTGCCTCCCAGTGCAGCAGGCATATCCACTCCGGCACCTGATGTGTCACTGCCACACAGTACGGCCGACAATCCTCCTCCAGCCCCTGATGTGTCAGTGGCACACAGTGTAGCAGCCGGTACTGCAACACCCACAGGTGGGGCAGGGCACACTCTCAGGGATGAGGACGTGGATGGGACTTTGGTCAGGAGGGCCAGGCACTAGCATCCATTTCCGCCACCTTGCCTGTTTCTGCTTGGTGCCGCACATGGCCTCAAGACCTACCACTGACCCCCGATACACTCCGATGCACTCACCTTGGACAGCGACATGGACTGCCACATCCTGTTTGATGACCAATGACACGGTGGACAGACTGCGGACTGTACCCTTCCTCTTCCGCAGTACAGGTCATCCCCGGATGGACACTGGCTAGCCCTCCACGGGACCATATTCTGTAGTGTGCTCGGCATTGCCCTCTACCGCTCCAGCTGCATGACTGCACTGGATGTGCAAATAAACATCCAGTGACGCACTGCTGTGTAATGTCTTGCGTAATTCCTGTATGGATGTGTGGATGAATGTGGGAACAGTGCCTTCCCTTGCGTCAATGATGTTCATCCTGTGGGTTGCCAGTCAGAGGGTGCGACATTGCATTTTGTGTACCGTGTTCCGTGAACACTACAACAGGGACACACGCATAATTCACTTCCTTGTCCGGACATGGACTGGAGCACGCCCAGAGCCCACAAGTCATTGTTGCAAGCCCTGCGCTAGTGGGGCGTACGGCAGGCCAGACCACTCCGCTAAAGCCCCGAGGGGGGACCCTCATTGCTACCCGTCGCAGCCGTACTCGCTGGTGGTGTGCAGGTCACTGGTCTAGTTGCCAGCATGTCACAGCCACTCCTTGAGGGCAGGTTTTCACACACACCACACCCATCCGGCACAGGCGTCACAGGCCATGTGACTCCGCCAACATAAGGGGCAGACGACGTCATATTCCCCTCTTCCGGTGGTGACTGGATGATGGCCGCTCCACGGTTCTCACTCATGTAGGGCCCATGAGTTGTTGCGCACAGGGTTAGTGGCATCCAAGGCCTTGCGGACGGCACGGGCCTACCACCACATGGCGCAGACTGGGGTTGCACAGGGTTAGTGGCACCCGGGGCCTTGCGGACGGCACAGGCACCCCGCCACGGAACGATGACTTTGGGTGCACTGTGCACCTACGGACTCAACATCGTGTCATACGCAGACGACACCCAGCTCATCCTCTCCCTATCCAACAAGCCCAATACCGCCAGACGCAACTTTCAAGAAGGCATGGAAGCCGTCGCCAAATGGATGAAAAACAGCTGCCTACAACTAAACACCAACAAAACAGAAGTACTCATCATGGGCCCAAACCCCGACGCCTGGAGCGACACCTGGTGGCCCCCCGCCCTCGGAAACCCGCCAACCCCCACAGACCTCGCACGCAACCTGGGAATCATCCTGGACTCTTAGCTCAAAATGGACCGCCAGATAAACTCTGTCTCGTCTTCCTGCTTCCACACCCTCTGCCTCCTTCGTAAGACCTTCAAATGGATCCCCCTCGAACACCGAAAGACCGTCACTCACGCCCTGGTCACCAGCAGACTCGACTACGGCAACGCACTCTACGCCGGAATAAACAAAAACCTCACCCGCAAGCTACAGAACATCCAGAACGCTGCCACAAGACTGGTCCTCAACCTGCCAAAACACTGCCACATCTCCCAGCACCTGCGCACACTCCACTGGCTCCCCGTCGAGGTGAGAATCACCTTTAGGATGCTCACCCACGCACACAAGGCCCTCCACGACACCGGACCAGCATACCTGAACAGCAGACTCAAATTCCACGCACCCCAAAGGACCCTACGATCAGCCCAGCTCTCCTACGCCGTGGTCCCCCGCACCAGAAAGACCAGATCGGGAGGCCGCTCCTTCTCCTTCCTCGCGGCCAAAGCATGGAACGCCCTTCCGCTCCACCTCAGACACACAACATCGCTCCCCATCTTCACAAGAAACCTCAAAATCTGGCTCTTCCACAGACCCCCTCCTTGATGGAATGGAACCTGCAGCCCCCCCACCCCTAGCGTCTTGAGACCCTTACGGGTGAGTAGTCGCGCTTTAACAAACCCCTGATTGATAATAACAAACCCCTGTGTCAGTGGCAACTTGAGCTGCTGAGCGGGTGTGCAGCCTGCGATGATGCCCTGTCCCGGCGGTCCGGACAGCTCAGGTTTTGTGTGCCCTGCTGGACCGCAGTTTAGGCCAGAGCCAGCGGGCAGCGCGGGCCTACCGCCATGTGGCGACGCTTCCGGGATCCCAGAGTTGGTGGCAACCATTGGGCTGAGCGGGTGTGCAGCCTGCGATGGTGCCGGGTGCACTGATATGTCCTCTGCCATGGAGTAATCAAGACCCAGCACCAAACGTGAGACCTGGTGGCCTGCGGAGAGGGGCTGCATGATGTGGAGGGTGCCATGTCCGCGGGCCCCGGGCTTGTGGCTTGCAGCGGCATGTGGTGGGAGGTGAGCATTGAGGCCTCGGTGTGCATGGGCGGGCATGCTCCGATGGGCGGCGGGTGAGGTTGGGGTGCCTCTGCCTGGGTGTGCATGGGCGGGCAGGCGATGTTGTCTTGTGCAAGTGTGTGTACTGTGCCAGTCATGTATCTGGGCTCTGTTTCAGCTGATGGCTCTGAATGAGATGTGTGACCTGGTGAACTGCACTACATACCAGCATGTGGTTGGAGACACACCGGTGGCAGCAGGTGAGCAGTGTGGCCTGGGTGCGCAGGGGCGGCACTGTCTCTCTCTCTCCCTCTCTTCCTCTCTCTCTCCCTCCCTCTCTTCCTCTCTCTCTCTCCTTCGCTCTCTCTCTGTCCTCTGATGTGCGCAGGACACACCTTCTCATCATGTTTTTTGTCTTACAGGCTGTGACCTATGTATTGTCCGGAGGGGAGCGGCCATGTGTCTTCATTTCATTTCGTTGTTCTATTTTAATAAAGTTTCATTTGTTGCTTCGCAAGTGAATGTGTGCTGGTCATTTCTGTGACAACACATCCATGTCACCAGTTGTGATTGTGCGGCATCAAGATGAATATTTTGTACATGTTTAGGTGTGGCTGATGTGGCATGTCTTTGGTCGGGGGGTGCCAGGGAGGGGTGGTCCTGGGGGTGGTGGCTGTGGGTGTTGTTGCCCTCTTGGGTGTCCGGGCCGCATGATGGGTGGCTCCATGGCATCTGTTGCCCTTCCAATGTAGCCCTGGGCTGTGCTCCCTTTTGGTTTGCAGGCTGCCGTTGGATTTTACACCAGGTCAGAGCAGGTGTAGATTTCCTGGTGCTAACGCGCCTTATCGCCTGTTTTGTGTTTTTATCGCGGATGTGGCTGGACGTTGTGAATGTTGAGGTGTGCTGTTGTCTCGACTTTTGTCACGGGAACGCCTACTCTGCATCTCATTAGCGATATTTGCGGGGGTCCTCTGTGGCGATGTTTTTTGAGGCTGCTATCGCGGGTAAACTGGTGCTGTGGGCTATAACACTGGCTTGTGAATGGGGAGGTAAATTTATCACGACTTTCGCTGCGATAAAGTGCTGTTAATTCGGTGATGGCTCCTTGTTAATATGCCCCTAAGTTGTTGACTCTACTCCAAAGATTGTTGAATAGTATTTCCCATGACAGTCACCTTGTGCCTATGACTAAAATAAGAAAGCTGTGATTCCCATCATCTGGCATGTGCTAAATAGAGGTGGAAAACTAGTTGGAATCCTTATATAACTCATAGCCTTAGCAACAGACTCCAGCTGTGAGACCTTTCCTAAGTGAATCAGGTTCAGCATAACAGAAAGCTCAGATTGAAAGAAAGTCAAGGCAAGTTTCATGACTTGGGGCAGGATCTAGGATTTGATGGAAGGACTGTCGTTCCTCCGTCATGGAGGGGAGATCCATCCATCCATCAAGCTGACAGATTTCCATATGCCCTATTTAAGGTGTGGCTTGAAGTGACTGCCGCCTGACGTGCTGGAGGATGGTTCATCGGGGGTAATCTCAGTCCTCCATCATCAGTTTCTACACCTACGAATACATCTCCATTAACATTGGTAAGCATCCACCATATTAGGAGTTCCCTGGTATCAGAGTGGAGCATAGGGACCCTCACAATGCAGGACAGCAGACACATCTAACAACATTGACAGATGCTTTCGTCTTCACACACCTGATAAAAATATACACAGTAACAACTCCTGCAGTTCACACCACAAAACACATTTCTCAAACCACACAAACCATTGATCACTCACACGGAAAGCATTAGTAACAGACTTAAGTTTTGCTTTTTCTACAATGTCTGGAAGAAGACAATCCAGATTCTCTGAAAAAGAGTTATCTGGTCTGATGGATGAGATAATTAGAGTTGAGCCACAGTTGTTTAGAGCACTAGTTCAGAAAACAACCATGAGCTAGCAAATTAAATGTGGGACAGAATCATGTAAAAGATGAATGCTATCTCCAAGACCAGATGCTTACGGGAGGACATCCACAAGTCATGGAATGACCTTTGGAGGAGGGTCCATTTACTCACTTTAAGGGCATATCAAGATGCCCTGACAACCAGTGGTAGTTCTCCCAGTCCCCTCAAGCCCAGGAAATAGAAAGTATTGTTCATATTCCACACTGAAGGCATTGCAGGAATTCCAGGTGGAGTGAAGATTGGTAAGTACCAACACTGCATCTCACACAATAACTAATTCACCATAGTCACATTCTCACTCCCTTATTCCATAACGTAAGCCTGTACACTAAAGACGATTTATTCACACAAGTATGCTAAATGATGTCTATCACAACTTACTACATTCATAATTTCCTCTATACTCACTCTGGCACAACATTCTCATTAACAAAATTCATATAGGAAACACTAAAAAATGTTTTATCGTACATTTGGGCAACAAAACACACAATCCATAGGTACTTTCAACATAATTTATCAAATTACTCCTAACAATTTAAGGTCTACCCACTATTATATTCACATACGGCATATTATTTCTCTTGGGGCCAGCTATACGACCATTCAATTTTGCGAGCCGCAAATTGCGATGTTTTGCGACTCGCAATCTGCAACTCACAAAATTGAATTTACAGCAGTGCCTGAGACACTGATGTGATTCCCAAATGGGTGGCAAATGACCTGCCTCATTAATATTCATGAGGCAGGTCGCAATTTGCGACCCTATGGGAATGGCCAGCACTCACAGGGATGGTGGCCTGCTGGGGTTAGCAGACCACCATCCCTGTGAGTGCTTTTTAAATAAAGCATTTTTTTTCTTTTAAATGCAGTCAGTGTTCCTTAAAGGAAAACGGGATTCATTTAAAAAAGAAAAAATGAAATGTTTCTGTTTAATTTTTTAAGATAAGGTAGTGGTCCATGGGAACCACTGCCTGCTCTTAAAAAACATTCACGCTGTCCAACACAAAGGTGAAGGGGTCTCCTTGGGACCCCTTCCCATTTGCGAGTGGCTTACCACCTACTCGAAGTAGGTGGTAAACTGCGAGTGTTTTGCAACTGCATTTGAGGTTGCAAAACAATCGTACATACTAGTGTGACTCGCTATTAGGAAGGGACACCCTTGGCATGCCCCTTCCTAATAGCGACTCGCAAACCCTATTTTGAGAGTTGGTAATAGGTTACCGACTCGTAAAATAGGGTTTACATACCACATACCTTTTTAGCGATTGCAAATGGGCTGATTTCCCATTTGCGACTGCTAAAAAGGGTCGTACATCTGGCTCTTGATCTCATACAATATACAACAAATAATTTTTTGTAGTAGAAGTTTGAACAGAAAATTAAAGTCACTAGGCCTACAATGTTACACTTCTAATTCTGGAAATTGCATATGACCTCTTTGTGGAAGTTTATTTCTATGAAGTTTTTATATATTGCACAAAGAAGCATAGTTTTAATTACTCCTAAAAGCTAAGGAATGACAAAGTGAGGTAATAATGAAATATTGCTGAACAGATATGCTTTTTAATTTATGCTTCAATCTTAACCCTTTCAGTGCTCATGGTCCCATTAGAAACAAGGGATTTTTTTTTTAATGACGTTGGGGTGGGGGCTGCCCAAAAAGGGCATGGCAATGCCCCCACCCCCCCTGGGAAATGTCAGTCTTTCTGCCCCCCCCAGGGGCAGATGGGGCAATAGCCCATGATCTGCCCCCGGGGGGGCAGAAAGCCCACTAGGCATGAGGGATTTTCTTTTTATAATGTAGGGGTGGGGGCTGCCCAGAATGGGCATGATAATGCCCTGCCCCAAAAACAATTACCACAGTCTTTCTGCCCCTCCCCAGAGGCATATTGGATCAATAGCCCCATATCTGCCCCCCAGGGGGGGCAGAAAGCCCACTAGGCCTCAAGATTTTTTTAATTTTTATTCAGGGTTGAGGTCAACCCAGAATGGGCATGCCAATGCTCACACCTCCCCAAAAAAGTGCCACAGTCTTTCTGCCCCCCGAGGGTCGGATGGGGGCAGTGGCCCCTGATCTGCCCCCGGGGGGGCAGAAAGCCCACTAGGCACCAGCGATTACGCTGGCTTTTTTTATGCGTGGGGGTGGGGGCTGCCCAGAATGGACATACCAATGCCCCCACCCCCCAAAATCATAGCCAGTCTTTATGCCCCCCTAGGGGCATATCGGACTAACCCCCCTCCCCGATTCCCCCTCAGGGCGGCGGAAAGCCCACTAGGCACAGACTTGTTTTTAGCAATGTGCCTACCTGTGGATTTTGGGCCCTAGCGCAGCCGGCACATGGGGAAACCTAGCTAACCTATACATTTTTGAAAAAATAGACACCCAGGGGAATCCAGGATGAGGTGACTTGACTGGCTCTGACCAGGTTCTAGTACCCAGAATCCCTTGCAAACCTCAAAATTTGTAAAAAAAACAAAAACATTTTCCTCACATTTCTGTGGTGGAAAGTTCTGGAATCTGTGTGGATCCACAAAATTCCACCCACCCCGCATTCCCCAAAGTCTTCTGAGAAAAATGGTACCTCACTTGTGTGGGTGGGTCAAGTACCTGAGACAGGCAAGGGCCCAAAACCTATTGCGGCGACATCAAAATTACCTATCACGTAACAACCTGGTTTTGCAAGGGGGGTCCCATGAGTTTTTGGCCCCGGGCTCAGTGGTCATCTAGGGAAACCTACCAAACCCACACATTTCTGAAAACTAGACACCCGGGGGAGTCCAGCAAGGTATGGCTTGCGTGGGTCCCCCAACATTTCCCTACCCAAAATCCCCTGCAAACCTCAAATTTTGTTGAAAAAAATAAAAGATTTCTCACATTTCTGTGTGAGAAAGTTGTAGGATCACCGGGCTGACACAAATTTCCTACCACCCAGCATTTCCCCAGGTCTCCTGATAAAAATGGTGCCTCACTCTTGTGGGAGGCACAAGTACCCGCGACAGGCAAGGGCCCAAAACGTATTGAGGAGACATCAAAATTGCCTATCACAAAACGACCTGGTTTTGCAAGGGGGGTCACCTGGGTTTTTGGACCCGTGCTCGGCGGCCAGCTAGGGAAACCTACCAAACCCACACATTTCTGAAAACTAGACACCCGGGGGATTCCAGGGAGGTATGGGTTGCGTGGATCCCCCAACGGTTTCTTACCCAGAATCCCCTGCAAACCTCAAATTTAGCTGACAAAATCACTTTTTCCACACATTTTTGTGTGGGAAAGTTGTGGGATCGCCGGGCTGACACAAAATGCCTACCCCCCAGCGTTCCCCCAGGTCTCCCGATAAAAATGGTGCCTCACTCGTGTGGGAGGCACAAGTACCCGCGACAGGCAAGGGCCCAAAACGTATTGAGGAGACATCAAAATTGCCTACCACAAAACAACCTGGTTTTGCAAGGGGGGTCACCTGGGTTTTTGGCCCCGTGCTCGGCGGCCAGCTTGGGAAACCTACCAAACCAACACATTTCTGACAACTAGACACCCGGGAGGTTCCAGGGAGGTATGGCTTGCGTGGATCCCCCAACGTTTTCTTACCCAGAATCCCCTGCAAACCTCAATTTTAGCTGAACAAATCACTTTTTCCACACATTTTTGTGTGGGAAAATTGTGGCATCACCGGGCTGACACAAATTTCCTACCACCCAGCGTTCCCCCAGGTCTCCCGATAACAATGGTGCCTCACTCATGTGGGAGGCCCAAGTACCCGCGACAGGCAAGGGCCCAAAACGTATTGAGGAGACATCAAAATTGCCTACCACAAAACGACCTGGTTTTGCAAGGGGGGTCACCTGGGTTTTTGGCCCCGTGCTCGGTGGCCAGTTTGGAAAACCTACCAAACCCACACATTTCTGAAAACTAGACATCCGGGGGGTTTCAGGGAGGTATGGCTTGCGTGGATCCCCCAAAGATTTCTTACCCAGAATCCCCTGCAAACCTCAATTTTAGCTGAAAAAAATCACTTTTTCCACACATTTTTGTGTGGGAAAGTTGTGGCATCACCGGGCTGACACAAATTTCCTACCACCCAGCATTCCCCCAGGTCTCCCGATAAAAATGGTGCCTCACTCGTGTGGGAGGCCCAAGTACCCGCGACAGGCAAGTGCCCAAAACACATTGAGGCGACATCAAAATTGCCTATCACAAAACGACCTGGTTTTGCAAGGGGGGTCACCTGGGTTTTTGGCCACGTGCTCGGCAGCCAGCTAGGGAAACCTACCAAACCTACACATTTCTGAAAACTATACACCCGGGGGGTTCCAGGGAGGTATGGCTTGCGTGGAGCCCCTAATGTTTTCTTACCCAGAATCCCCTGCAAACCTCAATTTTAGCTGAAAAAATCACTTTTTCCACACATTTTTGTGTGGGAAAGTTGTGGCATCACCGGGCTGACACAAATTTCCTACCACCCAGCGTTCCCCCAGGTCTCCCGATAAAAATGGTGCCTCACTCGTGTGGGAGGCCCAAGTACCCGCGCCAGGCAAGGGCCCAAAACGTATTGAGGCGACATCAAAATTGCCTATCACAAAATGACCTGGTTTTGCAAGGGGGGTCACCTTGGTTTTTTGCCCCGTGCTCGGCGGCCAGCTATGGAAACCTACCAAACCCACACATTTCTGAAAACTAGACACCCGGGGGGTTCCAGGGAGGTATAGCTTGCGTGGATCCCTCAATGTTTTCTTACCCAGAATCCCCTGCAAACCTCAATTTTAGCTGAAAAAATCACTTTTTCCACACATTTTTGTGTGGGAAAGTTGTGGCATCACCGGGCTGACACAAATTTCCTACCACCCAGCGTTCCCCCAGGTCTCCCGATAAAAATGGTGCCTCACTCGTGTGGGAGGCCCAAGTACCCGCGACAGGCAAGGGCCCAAAACGTATTGAGGCGACATCAAAATTGCCTATCACAAAATGACCTGGTTTTGCAAGGGGGGTCACCTGGGTTTTTGGCCCCGTGCTTGGCGGCCAGCAAGGGAAACCTACCAAACCCACACATTTCTGAAAACTAGACACCCAGGGGGTTCCAGGGAGGTATGGCTTACGTGGATCCCCCAACGTTTTCTTACCCAGAATCCCCTGCAAACCTCAATTTTAGCAGACAAAATCACTTTTTCCTCACATTTTTGTGTGGGAAAGTTGTGGCATCACTGGGCTGACACAAATTTGCTACCACCCAGCGTTCCCCCAGGTCTCCCGATAAAAATGGTGCCTCACTCATGTGGGAGGCCCAAGTACTTGCGACAGGCAAGGGCCCAAAACATTTTGTGATAGGCAATTTTGATGTCGCCCCACACAAGTGAGGTACCATTTTTATCGGGAGACTTAGGGTAACACAGAATTGTAGAGCAACTGTTATTACCTATTGACTTTTGATGCATTTCTGCCTTCCAAATGAAAGACAATGTGTAAAAAAGAAGTCATTTTGAAAAATGACCTATAATTCTCATGCTAGTATGGGTACTCCCAATTTCGGAAATGTGCAAATATCTACTATTTCTAAACTCTATATTTTGTTCCCATTTCAGAAATACATAGGTGTCTTTCATACCGATTTTTCCATGTATACATTTTCCCAAATTAATTGCTATACACCCGGTACATAATAAAAAACCATTGCAAGACGCTGCTCAGTTATTGGCTCTGGGTTCGTCGGGTTCTTGGTGAACCTACAGGTCCTATATATCCCCAGAACCAGAAAGGTCTAGCGGATGTAATGGTATATTGCTTTCAAACAACTGTCATAATTAGAAGAAGTTACAGGTGAAAACGTTGACACAAATGGCAGTATTTTTCAACTAATTTTCAATTTTACCTATATTTAACTGTTAGTTTCTATGAAGAAACCTTGAAGGATCTACACAAATGACCCCTTGCTGAATTCAGAATTTTGTCTACTTTTCTAAAATGTATAGCTTTCCAGGATCCATTATTGCTTTTATACCCATTTCTACCATTAACTGGAAAGAGGTTGAAAGCACAAAAAATAGCAAAAATAGGCTATGTACCAGAAAAATGCCAAAACTGTGTAAAAAATGTTGGTTTTCTGACAAAAGTCTGCTTGTCCCTGAAATCTGGGAAGATGGTGATTTCAGCACCACACCCCCTTTTTTGATACCATTTGCAGGGAAAAAAACAGGCGCTTTCATCTGTAGCCCTTTTTAAAAAAAAAAAAAGAAATTGCTGTATTTTGGCTAATTTCTGGGTCCCCTCCAGGGAAATCCACAAACCCTGGGTACCTTTAGAATCCCCATGATGTTCGAAAAAAAGGACGCAAATTTGGCGTGGATACCTTATGTGGTCAAAACTTTACAGGGGCCTAAGCGCGAACTACCCCAAATAGCCAAAAAAAGGCTTAGCACAGGGGGGGGAAAGGCCTAGCAGCGGGGGGGGGGGTTAGTAATAGAGCTCTTTCATTTGTCCTCCAATTCAAAATGGGTTATTGTGAATGCTCATTTCTTAAATGGACTACACCTTCAATGCTGCAATAATAGTTTGGTGTATGTCCTCACAAGAAGGCTAGGATTATTCTAACTTTATGATATTAACATACAACTGTTTTAGGGACTCAACTTCCCAAGATGTTGCTAAACCACAGTATGATGTACCATGGAACTGCAGAGTTAAATAATTCTAGGTTTGACAGTTCACACACATTATTGTAGCACTGAACTGTGACACCACAGATAACCTTGCTGGAATGTAAACATTTTATTTTCCTTTATGTCATTTACAATTTGACAAAGATGTTTTCAATGAGTTTATGCCTGAGGTTACTACCTTCATCCTCAAAAGTGTTAGTTTGCTGACACAGCTCTCCAGCATCACCCTAGGGTTCCCACTGGTAATAATCAACAGGGATGAACTGAATGTTTCTCTGCAGGGCAATGTTGTGAAGCATACAACATAACACAACAATCTTGTAGACACCTTCCTAGAAGAGTAGAGGAGGACCTCTCCAGTTTTTCTAGGCACCTGAACCCACTCTGCAGGCCCCCTTGTTCACACATGGCTCTCACTAAAGCACAATTCCCTGGTGTTGTCAAGTTTCTTAGTGGTGTTAAAAGCCATGTGCAACAAATTCCATAGTGTAAGAAAGTGTTTTTTTATTTGGGTTTGGCCACTTTCAAGGAATGCTGAAGTGGGCAAAAAGTTGTGGATGGAACACCTGAATCAATCTCAGCCACTGGTAATTACTTGGGGCCGCATCCTAGTCCATCATTATTTTGCACACCATACCACCTCAGATTGGACCCAGTTATATGCAAATCAGTCTTGACCCAGCCCCATTAGGAATAGTTTAGTCTGAACTGCTAGGCCAGGTCCTCCATGAACTGGAACATAAGCAACCCAAGACTTGTTTTGCTATTATTAGGCTTCATCCATCAGGTATATAGTTTTCAGCAAAAGGGAAAAATTCCAGGGTGACCAATCAGTCAGAATTGATAAAGTGCTGCACATCACCCGTGAGGGTCTGAAGGCACTGGAGTTGCTAGCTGCCTTGCGGTTCCTCTGTTCAATCGAACTACCATGTCTTGAGTCCTTGCATGAATTCCCAAGGTGATGCAGTGTTCCTGAGGTGGTTCCAGTGGCACAGTGTGCTTGGACCCACATCTGGGCATCCCTGTTCCCCTTAGGGCACCACACTGAAGTATATAAAAAAAAGATGAATGGAATGCTTGAATCAATCTCAGCCACTGGTAATTACCTGGGCCGCATCCCAGTCAATAGTTATTTTTCACATCATGACACATCTGTTTTGGCCCAGCCATTTACACAGCAGTCCTGACCAGGCTCCAATAGGAATAGTCCAGCCCAAACTGCCAGGTCAGGTCCTCCATAAACTGAAACACAAGCAACCCAAAACCGATTTCACCCTTATTATGGCTAATCAGATAGGTAGAGCTTGGTTCCAGTGACACGGTGTGCACAGGACCCATATCTGGGCATAACCATTCCACTTAGGGCATCACACTGACTGTTAGACCGGTTAGCCTTAGGGTAGTTTCCCAAACATTTTGCCTTCTCCCTCCTTATTTGCTGATTTCTTTTTTGTTGGCCTAAAGACTTTGTGCATTTTACCACTGCTAATCAGTGCTAAAGTGCTTGTGCCCATGCCTTAAAACAGTAAAATATGACTTACACATGATTGGCATACTTCATTTACCCATAAGTCCCTAGTCAAGTGGTATACCATATACTCAGGGCCCATAAATGAAATGCTACCAGTGGGCCAGCAGTACTGATTGTGCCACCCATTTAACTTGCCCCTTAAAACATGTCTCATGCCTGCCACTGCAGCATATATGCAGCTTTACACTGCCAATTCGACCTGTCAAATAAATCTTTTACCAGGCCTAAAACTCCCTTTTAAATGCATATAAGTCATTCCTAAGGCACTCATAAACAGCCCATAGGGAAAGGAGCAGTGCATTTGAAAAGCAGACATGTACTTTGAAGTTTTAGATGACCTGGAAGTGAACAAACTCACAAACTTGACTTTCACTACTTCGAAGCCTGCCTCTCCAGTAGGATAACATTACGTTACCTTATTACATTTAATTGGTGAGAACATTTGTTTGGGAGTAGGTAGAGATGTCATGTTTGGTGTTTAAGGAATTATAATTTTAAAACTTCTGTAATGGTAAAGTCAGATTTTAGGTCACAAGTCTGAAATTCCCACTTTTAGAAAGTTGGCATTTTCTTGTCCAAGTCATTTGGTTCCTGCAGCCTGTCCCTTGGTCACATAGTTAGGTGTACTTGGCAGCTGACCTTTCTGTATCACTCCCAGCCAGCCATACAATACGGTGACTGGATGTTGGCAAGATAGGCCATCCTGGCAGGATGAGGGTGCAGAGCTGTGCACAGCCCCACTTGTAGTTCAAAGGCACTGCCTCAGCTCACACACTTAACATGAGTCAATTGTGACTGCTGACTGCCTGGGACCAGGACAGGTAGGCAGAAAACTTTAGATAGTTCTGTCGGAGTAAAACTCCAGAAGCTTCTCCACTTCAAAGCTGGTACCAGACATAACAGTTAGAACTTCAGACCCACTCTTCAGTTCACCTTTGAACCTGTGGCGGACTCCTAGAGGACTGCCCTGCTGCCTGTGGCATTCTTCTGAGGACTAACGTGCTACACAAAGAGGACTTCCCTGCTGCTTTCAACCAGGTTCTCTGCTTGAACCCAAGACTTCCAGAGGTACCCCAAGGACTAGTTGCCTGGCCTCATGATCAAAGCCTCAGGGGCAGAAAAGGCTCCAACCATATTTAATCCATACCAGCACCCAGCCTGAGTGAGTCCTGACCCTTCAAGTGGTGCTCCTCCAGTCCTGGACCCTTGGAAGTGGTGCTAAATGTGCCCATAGAGTCCAAATCCAAATCTTGGGACTTGGAAAATTGTCAGCCAAAAAGTGCCCTGAGAACTGAGAGGACCTACCTGCTCGCCAATCTGCCCAAGGTGCATCAATGGTCATCCTGACTTCGAGGTGGCTCTCACTACATTCCTCTCCACAGCAGCAAATCCTGTTCAGCAGCACCTGTCAAGAAAGGGTATCCAGCCTCGTGAAGCCCTTGTCACCTACAGCCTGCAACTTCATCCCGCTGGAGATTTTTGACTTACAAAAAAGAGACTAAGCCTGAACGCAAAATCTTCACAGCAACTTCGTCCAGTGGCTCCCCAATGATGACACCTCGTCCAGCGCCACCAGCTGCCTTGCTCTGCTGAACTTAATATTCGCAGATATTTTTTCTCAAAATTTCTTTAAAGTGCAAAGGTAGACTGGGACCGTGCCCAATCCACTTTCAACTTTGCCCCAGTCTTTCACTACTAGGTGTCCACAATTGGTGCTCTGATCTGTTAGGAGCTATTTTTCTGTTTAAAATGTCTAAATTCATAACTCTGGTTCAACTGATTTTGTGTTGTTTTGGTGACAAATAATTTATGAACATGTACTATTCAAGTGCTGCATAAATACTTTACACATTACCTCTAAGTAATGCCTCACTGCTTTTGTGCCAATCTCCCAGAATGTTATGCACAGGATAATGTAGTGAATTTTTGTTGTTCACCCTGACAAACATTGTGGCAGTTGCTAGAGAAGTGCGCAAAACCCCCTTAACTAATAACACTATTTCTCACACTGATGTATACACACAATTGATAGATGGAATGTTTAAATCAATCTCACCAACTTGGGGACAAATCCCAGTCCATAGTTACATGCACACGATGCCACCTCTGTTGTGACCCAGCCATATGCAAAGCAGTCTTGACCATTGTCCAATAGGAATAGCAACCCCTGATTTTACCCTTATTAGGCTGCATCCATCAAATATGTAGGTTCCAACAAAAGCGGAAAATTCCAGGTTGAACAATCAATTAATCAGAATTTATAAAGTGTGTCAAATTACCTGTGAGGGTCTCAAGGCACTGGAGTTGCTAGCTGCTTTGCGGGGCTCTGTTAATTTGAACAACCATAGCTTATTATGATGGTGGTCTTGGGAGGGGATGATGTTGTTTTTGGTGGCTGCGGGCTGGAAAACTCCTTCATGATGGTGAAGAGCTTCTTGCTGTGGTTTGGGCTGGCTTTCTCTGTGGTCTGCTAGAGCATTCTTCTTTGCTTCTCTCAGGAGGCAGTGGTACTGGATGAGTGCTGTTTTGAAGGCAGTATGGTCTTCTGTCTTTCGGCTAGTACACCACTTCCTTTCTCGTTGCCAGCAGTTGCGTTTGGAGGAGAACCAGCAGGCTCTTCTGGCCAGTACTTTGAGTATGGCTGGCTTGGTGGGAGCACTTTTGTCGGTGCATTCCGTGACCCGAGGGAGAAATTCGTAGCAGCCTGTTCTGGGTTGGGTGATATGTCTGGAAGGTGGGTGTTGGGAGCATTGTTCCACTGGTTCTCAGATACTTTTTTCCAGTTTCTGCGTATGGAGCTGGGGGGCGTGGTGCCAGTAATGGTAAATACTGAGTTGGTGAAGTGGAAGCTGTAGTGGTCAGTCCAGGTGAGCTGTGATACGTGCTTGTACTCAACTCGGTTGCTGGACATAAAAATGGGGTCGAGCACTTGTCCTGTGATGTGGGTGGGGGGGTGACAAGTTGTTGGAGGCCGATGTTGTTCATGCTTTCTAGAAGGTTGGTTTTGTTGGTGTTGTCAGGGCCACTGCGGTGGAAGTTAAGCTTTCCTAGGAAGATGTAGTGCCCGGAGTCAATGGTGATTGGGGCGATGAGGTATGGGATAGTGTTGCAGAAGCTGGGGCGTGGTCCTGGTGGTCGGTATGTGAGGGTGCCTCTGATGGTGAATTTTCTATTGGTGTGAAGTTGGAAATTAAGATGTTCCATTATCAGGGTTGGGGTATCTGAGGAGGTTGTTGAGCAGATGGTGTCCTTGTAGATGATGGCAATTCCACCTCTATGTTTGTTGATTCGGTCCTGGTGTGTTATCCTGTAGACTTTGTGTGTATCGATGGCAATGTCTGGCATGGAGGCAGGGTTCAGTCAGGTCTTTTTTGAGGAAGATGATGTCTGAAGTGAGGGATGAGATTGTGCCCCAGATCTCTGTGGCGTGTTTACAATTGCGATTCTGCATTGAGTAGAATACACTGGAGTTGTGCTGAGGCAGTCTCGGTTGGCATGGTTTTATTGGTTTCTTCAGTGTTGTAGGTGAAGTGGCAGTGCTGGCAGGAGAATCGTCCTTTGGTGGTGTGTGGTGAGTGGAGATGTGCAGTAGCAGTTGATGTTGTTGATGCGTCCTGGGTACAGGGCTTGTAGGTCTGAGACGATGTCGCTGCGCGGGGTGGAAGAACCAGGGTTCCTGGCACTTGGCACAGTCCAGGCGCAAACTGACTTGCCTTTGGCGCACCAGCACCTGCAACGCGGCAGCTGCATGCAACTGCTGCGGCCATCCACTGCATGCATCTGTGTTGAGACCTCCATTAAATAGGTCCTAGGTGGAGGGAGTGGCACTAGGAGGTGATGGGCAGGGCTAGGCGGGAGGCAGAAAAAACAGCGGCAGGCAAGAGTAGCAAATGAAGAAAAAAACAAGGAGAAGCAGTGAAAACGAGGCAAAAGCAGAAGAAAGAGCTCAGAAAAACAGGGGAAAGGAATGAAAAAGGAGGTAAAAAATTAGGCAAAAACAGTTGAAAGCACTCAGAAAAACAGGAGAAAAGGAAGGAGAAAGCAATAAAAAAAACGAGGCGAAAACACTCAGAAAAACAGGAGGAAAGGAAGGAGAAAGCAGTAAAAAAAAAAAAGCGAGGCAAAAGCAAGAAAAACACTCAGAAAAATGGGCAGGAAGCAGAGTAGTGCCGCAGCATGGGAGAGCTTGGCATGGAACCACACAGAAAAGGCAGATTTCCTAAACATAGGATAAAATATTGGGACATTTACACACATTTATGATGGTGTAAACCACCTGCCAAATTCTTAATCAAACAAGCACCATAGGATATATTAGACTTTTTCAAAAAGTTTGATTTTGCTGGACAGCTATTTCATCACGAATGTGACAGTCATCCTGTCCACCTTATTTCAAGTAAAACTGAACATGATGCACTTATAAATGCAATAAGGTGGACAGGCTGTCTGTCACATTTGCACCATGACAGTACTGTAGTTGTACATTTACTTATGTTACATTGTTATAGCCAGATTATGCCCTTTAAGATATTTCCAATCTGCCTTTTTATCAAGTGGTTTATGATCCTCAGACTTCTTTGGTGCACGTTATAGTGCTGCTCATATGTATATTATACAGTACAATAAACAATTGGTCACAGTAGCAACAATGTTTCAATACGAAAGAAATAACGGCATTCACAATACCAATCTTGCATAGTCTGCAGTGAATGCAATTTATTTTCAAAGCAATATTCACTTTAGTTTAGGCAACACAGTTGCTCTCACATCTAGAATTATGAAAGTATTTTTGGAAAAAGGTGCTCTAGTGTTGGGAAAGGAAGGGTAAGTGTATTCAGGATCAAAGTGAGAGAATGAGGGTAGCGGACAGGGGAAAGGTGATGTGACATATATACATCAAATTCACATAGTGAGACCAATCCGGCCTATCACAGGTCAATTGTTCCAGTAAAAACACATGGCATTAGAAGACACTGATAGTGAATTTCAGTCGTCGAGGCTTGTACAGTAGTAGTAGTCAACGTTTCGACCCCTAGGATGTTCGAGGTGATTCAAGCCTTAGAGTGTGGTCTTCATCAGGACTGTGTGAGAGGAGCACTAGAAAGCAATAGGATACTCCGTGTTAGGGGGGTTTAATTTAATAATGGCAGGTTGTGAATGCTCATACTAAAAGGTAATGGTTACCTAATCTGGACAACAGCGCGTACAATCAGGCTGTGTAGTCAAGGAGAGTGGGCTCAACAGAGCTCCTAAATGCAGAGAAGACACAAGATCAAAATGCGAACTTTTCCGTCATCGTGGGACATCAATTGTCTATCCCGGTACTGACATATCACTTACTAAATTATGGGAAAACAGTACGGCCAAACGTGCACGCACGAGCATCTGTATTTAGGCTGTGGGTCAAAGGATCCCTCGCAGTAACAGGATAAATCTATCAAATAAAGGAAACACAAATCTGAAGTACTGGGTGGTTCCTAAAATGCAAGGCAAAGTCTGGTGTTATGTTAACATGTTCAATGGACTGGTTCTGAAGGCATAGAATAGAGAGGGATATGCGAAATAGGAATCAATACCGATTCTGTATGATAGGAGAAAATTCCTAGTTACACCCTGAATAGGGAGCCGACATTCGATGATTGCGCTAGGATCATGAATCTGTGTACTCAATTATAGCCTTAGTGTAGCGCTTCCTTAAAGGGATGGAACACAAATCAGACGGGTCGTGTTTTAGCTGTCATGACGAATGTGAGATAAAGAGGGAGGCCCTCGATGCGTGCAAAACATGAGGAAATCCATAAATGAATGAATACCGCACTCATGTACAATTCCAAATTAACTCTTCGTACACATGGTGGCAGCGTGAGCATTTACGGAGACTAAAGAATGCCCAGAAGAATGGTAAAATCTAAGGAAAGGGACCGAGGGGTTGAAAAACCGTTCCTAGTAATCGACTAGCCTCCAACAGACCGTGTAAAGTGCTATTAAAACAACCGCGTTTGTCATCAACTTAAACTCCCTTCAAGTAAGAGATACAAAGTAAATTGTTATATCCATTGCTAGTGTACCCGCTACTTGGTCATGAGGGCGATGTTACATACCTCAAAGTGTAATCATCCGGCTCCAACCCTCAAGAGAAAGTGGGCCACGGCTCAAGCGATCTGCATATTAACGGCGCGAGCGGTTACATGCATGTTGAGTGCAGCCGTTCAATGGCTGTATGTACTGAAACATGATTCCCGGAGGCCTATCACGGGTTCACATAGGGTTGTCAGACAAAGATCGGTGGCACGTCAGGGTTTCTAAAAAGAGATCGGTTTGGCCGCTAACGTGCAGGGTTGTATACACTAAAAGAAAGGTGGAGAGAACAACCCAAATGGTGAATGGGCTATCTTGTGTCTAATAATCTAAATAGTATGTGGCTGTGGATTTAGAGGTCGGTGGAGAAAGAGCAAAATAGAATATGAGAGGAGACATTTACTCCTGAGTATTACATTTAGTAAAACATTGTGGTTTTCAATAATGTCATAATAGAAGGATGCATGTTAACGCTGTGATATGCGCTCTTTCTGTGCCATACACTGTGGTGTGGTCAAACTACACAGTAGCGTTATTTGGAAAGAGGAGCTTTACACAGGCGAAATGTCTTTGCTACGCCCCACATCACAACTGAACAGTATATACAAAATATAGTCAACCATTTGGAAACAGTCGTACCATGCTCTCCATGAGTCCACATCATCTTTTTGGCAGGAGGGCAATAGTATCATGGTTAATGTACATTATTCAGTGTTAAGAATGGAAAGTTGTGCATTAGTGCCATCAAGTTCGTTAAGGCCATTATTCACTGAGTCCTTAATATACATCCATTTACATTCTCGCACATTCAGAATAGAACTAATGTCACCACCCCTGATGCCAAGAGACACCCTTTCCAGAACCAACAATCTAATTGACTCTGGTTTATGCACTTTCGCGATGAAATGTTCTACAAGAGGTGCTCCCACTGTGCCACAACGAATCCTACTTCAGTGTTGTAATATTCTGTTCTTCACTTTCTGCCTCGTTTGGCCTATATACAACTCATTACAGGGACATAGGATGGCATAAATCACATCTGTTGAGTTGCAATTGGAATGTACTTTAAGGTATATGGTGTGTTGCTTATAACAGAATTTCTTAGTTTCAATGGTCAGTTTGCACGCTTTGCATTGTGAAGTTTCCAAAGTGTTTGAATAGTGGGCTGAGGGGGCGTGTCGAGTAGAGATCGAACCACATGGTGTCTGACGTTTCTTGCCTTTTCGAAAGAGTGCATTGGAGGATCCGGATTATCAAGTTCATCTGATATAAGTTTCCAGTGTCCATCAATGATCCTCTTGATCTCGTTACTCCAGGTGCAGTATGTGGTCACACATATCATCCTTTGAGTCTGTGTTGGGCGTTGTTTTGGTGCAAGTAGCGCCTCTCTATCATATTACCAGGCCCTCTTTCTTGCCAGCTTGACCATCCTTTTCGGATACCCCCGTTCCATGAGGCGGTTGATGAGGTCTTCCGATTCGAAGTCATCTTTCAGGGAGCAATTTCTCCAGATGCGAAGAAATTGCCCGAACGGCAGGTTGTCACGGAGGCCTCGCGTGTGGTGGCTGGAATATGTCAGCAACGTGTTGCGTTCTGCTGGTTTTCTGTACAGCGTGGTGTACAAATGATCATTCGCTGTTTTTATAGAGATATCCAAGAAGTCAATGGTGTTCTTATCCCCATGGATGGTAAATTTGATATCCTGTGATCTGGCATTCAGCCACTCGAAGAAACCTTGTAGTTCTGTCTCATCACCTGTCCAGATCAGGAGCAGATCATCTATATAGTTTCACCAGTGTGTCACGTTGCTTTTGTAAGGGTTGGTATGGTTAAAGATTAATTGTTCCTCAAAGTCATCCATGAAGAGGATAGCCAGATCAGGGGCGAAGGCTGCCCCCATCGCCAATCCCTTGGTTTGGAGAAAGAACTCATTTTGAAAAAAGATATTTTTTTTCATCATAGCCACTTCCAGTAGCTCCACAATAAATTCAGTGGGGACATATACTGGTTGCGGTCTTCTTCCAACAGCTTTCGTCATTGCTTCCAGTGCTGTTCGTTGTGGGATGCTCGTATATAGAGACACTATATCAAGTGTTACCAATAATTGAGTCTCTGGGTCAAATGGCATGTCGTCGATCAGATTAATCACTTGCATGGTGTCGTGCAGGTATGCTTTTGTTGCTTCAGCTAGTGGCTTGAGAAATAAATCTATATATTTGCATATTGGTTCAAGGAGGGAACCACACCCAGAATTGATGGGACGCCCAGGAGGGTGCTGCAAGTTCTTATGCACCTTTGGTAGAGTGTAGATCGTTGGAAGGCGTGGTTGTTTGGTGTTAAGATATTCAAACTCATGGTCTGAAAGAAATCCTGTTTGTTTGCCTTTCTCGGTGATGGTCAAGATCAATTTCCTTACTTCCTTCGTAGGGTCAGCATTGAGGGTGTCATAGCTTATGCCGTCTCAAAGTTGGGAATAGATTTCGGCCTTGTAGTCCGGGGTATTTTGAACTACAATTGCTCCGCCTTTATCTGCCGGCTTGATCACTAGCAACCTGTTATTCTTCAAAGTGTCTAGGGTCTCACGTTCTCCCTTCGTAACATTGTATTTGGTGTATTGCTTGGTGGAATACCAGACTTTGCCTTGCATTTTAGGAACCACCCAGTACTTCAGATTTGTGTTTCCTTTATTTGATAGATTTATCCTGTTACTGCGAGGGATCCTTTGACCCACAGCCTAAATACAGATGCTCGTGCGTGCACGTTTGGCCGTACTGTTTTCCCATAATTTAGTAAGTGATATGTCAGTACCGGGATAGACAATTGATGTCCCACGATGACGGAAAAGTTCGCATTTTGATCTTGTGTCTTCTCTGCATTTAGGAGCTCTGTTGAGCCCACTCTCCTTGACTACACAGCCTGATTGTACGCGCTGTTCTCCAGATTAGGTAAACATTACGTTTTAGTATGAGCATTCACAACCTGCCATTATTAAATTAAACCCCCCTAACATGGAGTATCATATTGCTTTCAGGTGCTCCCCTCACACAGTCCTGATGAAGACCCCACTCTAAGGCTTGAATCACCTCGAACATCCTAGGGGTCGAAACGTTGACTACTACTACTGTACAAGCCCTGACGACTGAAATTCACTATCAGTGTCTTCTAATGCTATGTGTTTTTACTGGAACAATTGACCTGTGATAGGCCGGATTGGTCTCACTATGTGAATTTGATGTATATATGTCACATCACCTTTCCCCTGTCCGCTATCCTCACTCTCTCACTTTGATCCTGAATACCCTTACCCTTCCTTTCCCAACACTAGAGCACCTTTTTCCAAAAATACTTTCATAATTCTAGATGTGAGAGCAACTGTGTTGCCTAAACTAAAGTGAATATTGCTTTGAAAATAAATTGCATTCACTGCAGACTATGCAAGATTGGTATTGTGAATGCCGTTATTTCTTTTGTATTGAAAAATTGTTGCTACTGTGACCAATTGTTTATTGTACTGCATTTTGACCCGGGTCTGGTAGCATTTCGGGTAACCCCATTGATACTTAACACATATGTATATTATGTCTTGCCACAAATGTGTTTTAATGCAGAATATGTGGCATGGATATTACCATTGGCCTTAGTTTCAGGCAATTTTTTGTATAAGACATTCAGGTTCTGGCAAGTGTATGAACTAGAACTGGACAACGTTAAAATTCCGTAGATGTAATTCACATAATTTAGAAAATTCCACTTTACACTTGTTATGCGAAATTCATGAAATTAGGCCGTTTCACCAGTAAAAAGTTACTGTGAACGTACACAAAAAACAGAACGGGAGCTAATGTTTGCTTTGCTTTTATTTAAATGCATCCTTGTGCTAAAATTGACAGGGGGACGCATTTAGCGCTAAATGTAGCGTGAAATTACTCATTTACATTTTGTCTAATTACAAGTCATTTCACGTTATTTCACTGAAAATTTGCGTAACTGCACGGAAGCAAATTATATAAATTTCGCACACCCCAAGTGTGATCATATTATTGTTAAAAAGGTAGCCTAGTCATTGTTATACACCAAGCTTTTTTTTTTTTTTACTTTGGTCCATATAGTTTCACATGTGTAAGATCAGATATGAGAAATGTAAATGCTGGCCATGGCCTACAGGTATAAAACATGTGCAGAACCCTAGCGTCAACACTATTTCAAAGAAAAAAAACAATATGTGCCCGAGATCCAATTTGACATATAGTGTAGTCCCTTAGAAATATGGCAGAACAGACACCCAGAATTTTCAAAGAATATAAAAAAGCATATAGAACTAGTAATATGTGCTCCAAAAGGTATGTCAGATGTGAGTTAGGTACTGTTTTAGAGACTGATAGACAGATCACTACGTCACAAATCTGACTGATGTCCCACACACCTTATTACAAGTGCAATCTAATATAATGCACTTGCAATAAGGCAGACAGAATATTCTTGACATTTGTGAAGAAGCAACTGGTCATCCTAAATCACAATCAGCTCCTTTATGATGTCCAATTGTGTGCCCTTTACAGTGATTGCTATAATTATTTAATTGATTATCAATTAGGTTCATTGTGCTATAATTATTTATTGTAGTTATATTTTAAGTATAGGGTGCTAGGTTTGTGGCGGTATAGTGTGAAAGTTAATTATGTAATAAATAAGTTAAAAAAATGCTAATTATTACATTGTTTAATAATCATGCAAATTCTTTGATTGTTTTTATTTTTATATAGGTATATATTTTGTTGGTTCATTAATATTGTTCATATTAAGAGTTTTACATTTAGTGTAAATTAATAGGACTGTTCAATTATGTTTGAAGTGAAGTACTTTCCCTACTGTTGCCTAGACTGGAGTTGGAATATTACATTTACCCCCCCTGAAGTCCAATGTTTTCCCTACTGTTGCACAGACTGGAGTGGCAATAGTAAATGTAAAATCTCTTAAGTCCAACGCTTTCCATACTGTTACACAAACTGACATGGGAATAGTAAGGTTTACACCTCTGTAGTCTAACGTTTCCCTACTGTTGCACAGACTAGAGTGGGAATACTAAATTTAATTCCTCTGAAGTCCAACATTTCCCTACTGTTACACAGACCGGAGGGGGAATAGTAAATTTTACCATTCAAAGTCCAACCCTTTCTCTACTGTTACACAGACCGGAGAGTAAATAGTAAAGTGTACCCCTCTGTAGCCTTAAGCTTCCCTACTGTTGCACAGACTAGAGTGGGAATACTAAATGTAATCCCTTCGAAGTCCAACGCTTTCCCTACTGTTGTACAGACTGGAGTGGGAATAGTACATTTTACCCATTTCGAAGTCTCCAATGTTTTCTCTACTGTTGCACAGCCTGGAGTGGGAATAGTATATCTATTATTTCCCAGACTTCAAAACTTTAAAAAAATATTATCTACATATATCTATTATTATTATTTGCTTATTTGTTTAGTTTTGTACTATTTGTGTACATATACATATTTATATTTATTTTTGGAATTTCTATATTTTTATTTTACAAATATTTTTAGTAAATGTCTTTTTTAGTTTTTTTATATTTAGTCAATTTGCTAATTTACAATATTAGTGTGAAACTATATTTTTTTAAATATTTTTGTACTTACCATTGTAAGTATAGGGAAACAATATTTTTGTAGTTCATGTTGTTGACACAATATTTCTGTGTCTCAATATTGTTGTCTTAGGTATTGTGTCAGTGATCCATGTATATGTGTGCTTTCAGCTTCCTCTGCAGCAAGTGAGGGAGACATTGGCCAGATGTCTGGGGACATGCAGGAATGCCACCATGAGTTGGAAGGTGGAGACACCGACACTGAATGACACAGTGGCAATGAGCGTGGTAGGGCTGGCCAGGAGGATACAACAAACTTAGCTTCGGAGGCCTCTGGCTCGGGCCAGCCCCTCGTGGTGGTGGATGAACCAACATAGGATGTACCATCTGTTCCTAGGTCTGGCACCACCTCTATGACCATCAGTACCCTTACTCCTGTGCCCATGGTAACAACCCAGCACACAGTCAATGAATGAGCTAGAGTCTCCTTTTCCGCCATCACCTTTCTTCCTGTCCCTATCCCACAAGCAGAGGAGGCTCTGAAAGTCTAAAGAACCTCACTGTTATTTACTTGATGATCATTTGTTCTTAAAATGTTATAATGTTTGCCATATGTGATTGCATGATCCTATATGTTGTGTTGGTAAACCATTTAGTTCCATTTCCAGGTATTGAGATTTACCATGTGTTGCATTGTGAGACACCCAATTCACTTATTTTCCCATGTGTGTTAAAAGAAATGGTATTGCTGTTGTGAGCGCCTAGTGATAGTTGCATTCAGAGTTGTAGTCTGTGTGCCTACATTCAACTCCAATATTTTTGTGAATATATACTGGAAAAGCTTGAGATATTATGGTTCATATATAGTCGATATGATACATTAAATATGCCTACACCTAGGTTAAGGATATCAGTGTAATACCTGGCATGTGAGTGTGTGTTGAGCCTTTGAGAATATGAGCCAGATTTAAAGCAGTAACATTAGTGAATGAGTATTGGAAATATGTAATGTACGTAGGGTACAAGGTTGCATCATATTATTGTGGAGTATGTGTGTAAATTGTGATGAAAGTCAGCACTCTGAATAGTTTTGTGTTTTATGATAAACACTCGAAAGGTAACAGAGCATTATCATACATTTATTTTTCATAACATTTAAAGCACCTTAGTTACAGAACGCTAGCATTATATGTTTGTGTGATCATGTATATGTGTTAAAAGTCTGCATGGATTTACTGATTTGTGGTGTCTGGCTGTAGCAAAATTATATTAGGTGAGGATTTAATATGGCTACGTAGTTGTGAGACATGTGGCTAGACACGGAGATATGGTCAATTGCTGTTAAATATGGTTTGGTGTTCATAAAGTTAAGTTTACTGCATTGATAGTTTACATAGTGCAGGTAAAACAGTTTTAAAAAGGTGTTATATTTTGTTGAGTTGTTGTTCGTCCAGCACTGCCAGATAGATGCCCAGCCCTTGGAGTAGCAGGTTTTTTGGTTGCTGTGGGCAGGATTTGGTTATTTCAGCTCTATTTCCTCCAACACAGGTGGGGAGGTTGAACCGCCATGGTGACGGAAACTATACTCCAAATTACAGTGGATGGAATAGTAGCTTTTTGTCACTCCATCAGTAGTGTTTAGAGTATAACTCATTGAAAGATTAATAAAAATGTGGTGGAGGCAACAGATAGTTTTATCTGTCAACAGGTCATACTCTAAACCTAATGAATGACCCTCAAAAACAACGGACAGGTAAACAGTTTTTCACTGTTTGCCTGACTTCCTCAAATTCTAAATTGGGCCCTTTGTTTGAAACATCCTATGAATTGATGACTGGTAAGTACCGGTGGGAAGATTTAAGTAAGTAAAGGCAGTTTTAATAAAACAAAGTGTTGAGCTTTAGAGCCGTTTCCAACAATCTCAGTTGTCTTGTAAAAAGTACCTGGTAATAATCTCCCTTTGTATCTATACTATGTGAGCAGCAATTTAACTTTCATAAGCAAGTTCCAGGTAGGTAGGGTGCTTCCATCCTAGCAAGATGTATACTCTTCTGTGGATATGTTAAGGAACGAGATTATTTTTAGGTTCTTGAAAATAATTCCTGGGGACACAGCTCTAAACCAGAAGTAGAACCTGTTGTTCCACTGTACTTTTGACAGGTAGCAAGGTTCATTATTAGAACCACAGGCAGTATTCAAAAAATATATTTTTAGTCTTATGTTTTAACTTTCAGGGATGAGTTTTTTCAAAATAATTTTCAGTTTGCAATTAGTAGGTATCACTAGTCATATCACTACAATCTTAACATGCTTTTCACCCTGTCCACTACAGTATAGTGTGTTGCTTGCTATGGAAGTTATGACCTGTGTTTTAGAAAATTCCAACGTCCATTGCAGCAAAATGTCCAAAATGGCGAAATTTCCAATAATTGCCTCCACTTAAAATGATTGTCAACCCAGCTTAAGGAGTGGTGTAAGTAAATCATATTCCAGAGATTTCTTCACTGAGGGCCTGATTCAGAAAGGTAAACACACACTTTTGCATGTGTTTACAATTGTTTAGGACAGTTCCATCTTTTTATGTGTGGAGACTACACACTCATAAATATACTACTCGTAAATCACTTTGTGAATAGAAAACAATTGTTAATTTACACAAAAGTGTAAGTTTCCCTTTGTGAACCAGGCCCAGCATGGTTAGCTGACCTAAGGTGTATATGTCTTCCTCCTCAATAAAAAAGAAATAAATATTGCAAGTCTGTAGAAAAGTGTAGGCAAAGGAATCATCTGTAATTTACTCACCAGTGGCGGTTCTGCTTAGCACTACCTGCTTATTCTTGTGGCATAAACTGATGGCTCAGTGAGTTATATTCTCACTAGAGACATTTCTAATAATCTGAATTTCACACATTCAAGTCAAAGCAAAGCTGACTCAGCCTTTCATCCTTTCTGGGGTGGTAAATTGAGTACCATAAAAGCTGACTATTGCAACACCTAGTTTTTACATTGTTTAGGAATAGAAGGAGCATAGTATGACACACTATATACAACACAAATTATTATTATTAAGCAATAAATGACTTATGTACAGAAACATAGATAGGTACCATTCTGCTTTAATTTAATTATGTATATATCCCAACCTTGCTATGAAAACATTTAAACATACGCATACATATACGAAAGATACAATTTATTGGCCAAATGAAGAGTCTTTCACATAGTAAGTGACTATTTGCAGATGAATAATTAAGCAATAAAACAAGGTGATCAGTGTCATTTCCATTAATAATTGTTGTACACTGCTGGCTTCACCTCATAACTTTATCTCAATGACAATAGTCTCCCAGAAGAAATATCCTTAAGGTTATAAATCTTCTAAAATATTGAATACAGCAGACTCTGTCTCACTCCGTCCAACCTTGCAAATGGAAATGATAAGCTATGTTTGTATAGTAAATTAGTGGTGAATTTTCAACTGGTAACAGTGCAATTCCCCATTTTAATTATTACTTTATCACATTTTCAAAATAAGTTATCTATCAAAATATAACTATGACTGTGAGTGACACTGTTATATTACAGTTCCTGTTTTTAGAGTTATATTTTTTTTTAGTTCTGACTACGGAGAGCTTTAAACGTCTGGGAGTTCTTCAACATGTAAATAAGAGGAGGTTCAGAGAGTGTGGTTTGAAATCTTAAATCTTGTCTAAATCATGTTTATCTGCCTGTGTATATTGTAATGTTAGCAATCATGTAGGTTGAATATGCTTGCTTAATTTTGAGGGTCTAGTAGGCCTTGAACTGGTAGGGCTCAAGGTTGAACCTTGCACATTACTTAATAGTGTAAATGCATATTCATATATGGCCAGTGGAAGCAGGATTATGTGAAAATAAAAAGGATACTATTGTGCATATGAATATCTTACCCTCAGAGATGTTCCGTGCTTCTGACACCTCCACAGTAGATTAGTTTTGGCTGAAAGTACAAGTTCTCTGTCACATGATCAAGCTTCATTAACTTGCATTGAGAGAGAATATATATTACCCAGTGGTGGTTGCCACTGGCTAGAAATAGCGAGGGCAGTGCTTCCTTAGGGAATGCCTTTTTTCTGATAACTTTAGTACTATTAGATGAATCTTCACAAAACTTTGTCAAAAAAGTGCTCTTTTTTGCCTAGTTTTGCAGTGATCCGTCAAGTGGAGGTTGAGATAAAGGGGTGAGGTCCCAAAATGCAAAATCCCCATTTATTTTCCATAGACTTTTTCATAAATCACTAACGCAAAAAATCCTAAATAGAACTACACCAAGTTTGGCAGGAAGCTAGAACCTATTTCAGAAAGTGTGCTTTTGGTGATTTGGTGTACATTTGTTCAGTAGTTTTTGAGATATTAAGTCTCGAGTATATTAGTATACCTATACTGTATAGTCTTCTTTTTGGCCCGGAGGGCCTTTTTCCCTAGGGCCGACTCCCTCCCACAGGAGTCACGCTCATGTGGGAGCGAAAGCTCGGATTGGCTGCCTGCAACATGAAGAAAAATGTTGTAAGCAGCCATTACAGAATTCAGTGACTCAGGGCCTGATTAGGATGTCGGTCGGACTGCCACCGACAGTCTGTCTGTTGCAGTCCGAATGACATCCAGCAAAGCGGTCAGACTGCCAGATTATGATGCAGTCGGTCAGACCGCATCGGTCGGAGGGATCGACTGATGCTTCCGACAGGCTAAAGGTGCCCGTCGGTCGGATCATATTCCCTACATTAGGGTCGGTGCCTGCGGAGGCACTGCCGTAGGGATTATGATAGCCCATTCAGGCTGCCTTTTAATGGGAGTCCAACTGCCATGAAAAAAGGCAGCTGGAATGGGACTTTGGGGGCTACTAGCAGGGCCCCCATTCCCTGTGGGCCTCCGCTATGGGCCCATGGGGGTCACATGTGGTGCCCCCCCCAAACATCCATGCTCCGGGTGCATGGGTGTTTGAAAACTGCCCTTTCCGACTACCTTTATGTCGGTCACATTGTAATCGGGGAGGTGGAACCACCGACATGTAGTCGGTCGAACACCTGCCCTGTACGATGTTGGTCGGACACTCGTCCGACCACTATCGTAATGAGGCCCATAATACCCTGTCTTGAATTAATCTTTAAAAAAATATAAGAGGGCAGGGTAGGAATACTGTGTACCCCTAAGCCTTGTGGGGGGGTCCCAGAGGAAATTTAAAAGATGTTGCGATCCTGTGGGTTTTAGAAAAAATAGAAATACCTGTCAGGGTTTCAATTATAATTAAATTAGAGCCCCAGAGGGGGCCAGGGCCCGGGGGTTTTCAAAATTAAATGTTTGGGCAGGGGGCCTGAGTGGGAAACCCCTCGATGAACCATGCAGGGCCATGGGGACCCCATGTCTGGGCCAAAATATGTTTAAGAAGAGGGGGTAATGTGGCCCCCCTCCCTAAGCCACGTATTGGCCCCAGGGACACCATCACCCTTAGTCAAATGGACTAAGATGGAGAGGGGTCATGCAGCCCCCCTCCTCATTGCGGTATCTGCCTGGGGGTCCCCAACCACTGGGCAAGAGAAAAAACAGTGTCCCAGTGTACACATCCCTGGGACACGGTAGTTCTCTGCCCAGGAGAGAGAAGGCATACACTACCTGCACTCTCCTGGGCAGGAAACTCCACTTTGCTCCCGCCCAATGGGAGCAGCTAAAAAATGGTGCTGCCTAGGCGGGAGCAAAGATGAGGTGCTGGCTCCCACCAGCACCTAATATAGTGCTGGCTGCAGTGCCGGCTGGGGCCCCCAGCGACCCCCAACATACTGCTTTGTGGGTGCCTTTGATATGCTCCGGGGGCACCCATTATAGGCTATGGGGTTGGGGTCCCCAGGGCCCTTAGGACACAAGGAGAGGCCTTGTTTAAAAAAAGGCCCAGGTGGATAGGGTTCCGGGGGCCGCTAGCGGCTCAGGGAGGAGGGCTGGATGCACCCCTCTCCTTAAGTTAGTAAAAAGGCCATGAGGATAGGGTCCTGTTCCTTGATGGCTCAGGGTAGGGGCTGTGCTCTCCCTCCCATTATTTAAAAAATGCCACAGTGGATGGGGTCCCTAGGACCACTAAGGGCTCAGGGAGGGGGGCCACATGCCTCCGTGCAGGCCTAGGAGATGGGGTCCCAGGGCCCGGAAAAGCTCATGGAGGGGGAAGACACCACCTCCCCTATAAAAAATAATATATGGGTGTCCTGGGTGTTAAGTTAAAGTTAATAATAAGCAGCAGGAGCGGCTCATTTATTATTGACTACCCCTTTGAAGGGGCACCCCATAATGCCCTGGAAGGGCTTTTTTCGTTTATTTGTTTAGCTTGTGGTGTCCCTAGAATAGTAAGGAGCACCACCAAGCCTTTTTTTACTGGTGCTGGCAGCTACAGGCTGTCCATCAGCCCCTCACACCATTAAAAAATAGTAAATCTCCTGGGTCATTAAATCCATGACCCTAGGAGAACTTACTATATATTTTTTTAAGCACTCTTTACTGGAGGTCTATGCTCTACAGCAGGAGTGCAAGGCCCTCTTATGGTTGTTTTTATGATTGCATTTTCAGGACCGAAAAATGTAAAAGAACAACTCAGAGACATGTCTGTTTAAAAAAAAAAAAAATTAAAACAATGTCTTAGATTATTTATTTTGACATTTTTCACCCACAAAATGTAAATTTAGGAATCATAGTTTCATATTATTAATACTTAATTAAACATTTTATAATAATCAATATTAATAAATATTGCACTGTGTGAATTATTGAAATATACATTTGATAAAAAATAATTTGTGATTTTTGGAGAAAGATGACAAATTTGCTCTACATACATTGATATGCCCACCCTTTGATAAAGTCAATAGGCTCACTCTTTATATTTTGGGTTTGTAGAAGGCAATGCATGGCGTAGGGTTGTCTGCTCACAGGGGATGGCTGCAGAGCCTGCCCTACATTCAGGTCCTGCACACAACACCTTTACATGCAGGGCCGAAGGCTGTGGGTAGTGGGGGATTGGCTGCCTGGGGAGGGTTGGATGCAGGGCCTGGCTACAGGCCAGGCCCTGAGGCTGATTTCCCTCCACACATGGCCAAATGCCATGTGCGACGGGGGTTGGCTTTATGTATGGTAATAAATTATTATTTGCATAAAAAAAACTAGACATTCACTGAAAAAGCAAAGGTTAAAGAGATATAATAGATGAAAATTTCAATGACAATGTAATGATTTCACTATGACTCATGCCCTCACCATGCACAGCTGATTACCCTACATATTACATCACCCATAACATGTTCTATAACATCATTGATAACATATCTGCAACATTTGAAATGTCATCATTGATGAAAAGACTGTGCATGATAAGGCTTGAGTTATAGTTATCGTAGGGCACAAATTAAAGTTACTTGAGGAAACTGGTAAATTTCAGTGGTTTTGCTCGAATAAAGCATGAAGGATTAACTGATAGTTTTAACTAACTATAATGTTCCTTTAACCTTTGTTTTTTTCAAGATAGATAGATAGATAGTGTTAGAAATGGGGGTCTCTAGTTGGCAGAGGTAGGTACCTTTGACCAAGTAGGGGCCCTTGCTTCTAGTCAGGGTAAGGGGGCTACACTCCTAAAATAACCCCTGCTCACTCCCTTGGTAGCTTGGCATGAGCAGGCAGGCTTATCTCAGAGGCAGTGTGTAAAGCATTTGTGAACACATACAGTGAAAACACTACAAATGGACACCACACCAGTTTAGAAAAATAAGTAATCTTTATCTAGACTTAACACAAGACCAAACGACAAAAATCCCCAATACAGTAAACAAAATATGACTTTCAAATGGTAGAAATAGCTTAGTTCAATGTAGTTGGTAAATGCGTCACATTACTCTCAAAGTACCTTGGATGCGGAGCGCAACATAAACAAAAGGGTCGCAGGGAAGGCGATGCGTCAGGTTCTTGCTTTCGGGGGAGGCGGCGCAGCTGTTCCTTACTGCAGCGCAGGGGAGGCGATGCGTCTGTTCCTTACCGGAGAGGAGCGAAGCATCTGTTTCTTACTGTGATCCGGTGCGATGCGACAAGATGGCGCCTTGATGCGATGCGACGATCCGGTGCGATGCAACAAAATGGCGTCTTTGATGCGATGCGACAAAATGATGTCTTTGATGCGATGCGGCAACTTGGATGCGATGCGTGCACGCCCGGGGGCCGTGCGGCGAGATCAATGGTTTCTTGAGCCGCGACAGGCCCTGCGACGTGCTTCTCCGGTGATGCGACGGTGACCTCTGCGGCGGCGGCACGCTTCTCCGGTGATGCGACACGCTTCTTCGGTGATGCAACGGCAACCAGCTGCGGCGGAGGCACGCTTCTTCGGCGATGCGACGGCAACAGCTGCGGCGGTGACACGCTTCTTCCTCGTTGCGTCGCGCTTCCAGCTTCCAGCGACACACAGTCTCCAGAGGGCCCAAAACAACAGCAGGCACCTCTCTGCAGGTAGAATTCCCAGCAAGGAAATTCAGGGGGGAGCTGGGGGTGAAGTCTTTGTGTCCCTGAGACTTCAGAACAGGAGGCAAGCTCAGCTTCAAGCCCTTGGAGATCTTCCTCAAGATGATTAAAGTACACACAAAGTTCCTTTTCTCCTTTCCTTGGCAATACGTAACCACTGCAGGCCAATCCCAAACAGTCACCAGCGCAGGCGCAGTCTCCTCCTTCAGCTTCTTTGGTTTCTCTCCTTGGTAAAGGTTCGTCTTGATTCCCACAAGTGATCTAAAGTTCTGGGGTCTGGGCCCCAATATTTATACTACTAAATCCTTTGTTCTCTGAAGGCAGAGAGTGTCTGTACCTAGTCAAAACCAGTTCTTTCCTCCCTGGTGCAGCTTCCTGGCAGGAGGTGGAGACAGCATTGTTGAAAGCAGACCTGGCCCAGGTAGCTGAAAAGAAATCTCCTCCCCCTACTCTCTATTCCATGTAGGCTCAGGCATGTGAAAGGAAATCTCCTCCCCCTACTCTCTATTCAACCCAGGTCCTATTCAGCCCACCCCTGACTCATCAGACTGCTGGAGCCAAAGCCCTCTCCAGCCCCCTGTCACTCACAAACCAGACATGTAATACACAAACCAAGCAGAGGCATACTGGATGGTTAGGCAAGAAAATACCTACTTTCTAAAAGTGGTATTTTCAAACACAGAATGTAAAAATCACCCACACTAAAAGAGGTATTTTAACATTCTGAGTTCAGGCATACTAAACTTTATTTTCCTATCTTGTTCCCTGGGTCAGTTATGGTTATAAAATGTTATAAACAAACTGCCAATTCTGGCCTATGGGAACAGATAGCCTTGCAATAGTGAAAAACGAAATTGGCAGTATTTCACTATCAGTACATGCCACACACACTAGGGCATGTCCTACCTTTCACATACAATGCACCCTGCCCATAGGGTTACCTTGGGCCTACACTTGGGGTGACTAACATGCAGAAAAGGGAAGGTTTAGGGACTGGCAGTCCCAGACTGCACACAGGCTCTGCAATGGCAGGCCTGAGCCATATTTTACAAGCTGCTTCTGTGGGTGGCACAATCAGTGCTGCAAGCCCACCAGCAGCATTTGATTTACAGGCCCTGGGCACTCATGGTGCACTGTACTAGGGTCTGACAAGTAAATCAAATAAGCCAATCATGGAGTCACTAATCCATTACAACAATTTACAATAGGGAGCACTTGCACTTTGGCACTGAACAGCAGTGGCAAAGTGCCCAAAGCATGTAGACCAGCAAAAACATAGCAAAAACATAGGAGGCAACAGCGAAAAAATGGAAGGGAGACCCACGCCAATGGTGCCAGGTCTAACACGTGTCCTTTCCAGCTGAAATGTGGGGAGAACTACCCACCCTCTCGGGAGTTCTCTTCACTAAGGCTGAAAAATCTGGACAGACCATCAGCGTTTGTGTGTTGTGTGCCAGGGCGGTGTTCCACCATGAAGTCCATCCCCTGTAGGGAAATGGACCACCTCAACAGCTTTGGATTCTCATCCCTCATCTGCATCAGCCATCTGAGGGGTCTGTGGTCGGTCTGAACCCGGAAGTGAGTCCCAAACAAGTATGGTCTCAACTTCTTCAGTGTCCAGACCACAGCAAATGCCTCACGCTCAATTGCACTCCACCTCTGTTCCTGTGGAAGTAACCTCCTACTAATGAAGGCTACAGGTTGGTCTAGGCCCTCCTTATTCATCTGTGAAAGTACAGCCCCCACACCATGCTCTGAAGCGTCTGTCTGCACAATGAATTCCTTTGAGAAGTTGGGCGCCTGAAGCACGGGCGCCGTGCACATGGCAGTCTTCAAGGCATCAAAAGCTTTCTGACAGGTGTCAGTCCAGTTCACTTGCTTGGGCTGCTTCCTGGAAGTCAGCTCTGTCAAGGATGCAACAATGCTGCCATACCCCTTGACAAACCTCCTGTAGTACCCTGTGAGTCCTAAAAAGGCTCTCACCTCTGTCTGGGTCTTGGGGGTTTCCCAAGCCAGGATGGTATCAATCTTGGGCTGTAGGGGCGCCACCTGACCGCTCCCAACTTGGTGTCCCAAGTACACCACGGAACCCTGCCCAGTCTGGCACTTACTCGCCTTGATCGTGCGGCCTGCCCTCCGCAGTGCAATCAACACTTCCCAGAGGTGGCGCAGATGTTCTTGCCACCTGGCGCTGAACACTGCGATGTCATCCAGGTAGGCGGCACTGAAATCTTCCAGTCCAGCCAACACCTGGTTGACCAACCTCTGAAAGGTGGCAGGGGCATTTTTCATCCCAAAGGGCATATAGCCCGGAATTGGTAGTGCCCATCTGGTGTGGAGAATGCGGACCTCTCTTTTGCCCCATAAGTTAAGGCGATCTGCCAGTACCCAGACATTAAGTCAAACGTACTGAGGTACCGGGCAGCCCCTAACCGATCAATGAGCTCATCAGCTCTGGGGATGGGGTGCGCATCAGTCCTGGTGACTGAATTGAGTCCTCGGTAGTCCACACAGAACCGGAGTTCAGGTGTGGCACAAGGCGCGGCAACCTTTGGGACCAAGACCACTGGGCTGGCCCAAGGTCTGTTAGAGGACTCAATCACCCCTAAGGCAAACATCTTGGAGACCTCCTCCTTGATGCAAGCTCTCACCCTGTCAGTCACTCTGTAAGTGTTGTGTTTTACAGGAGGACTGTCCCCAGTGTCCACATCATGGACGCACCACTCAGTGACACCGGGAGTCAGGTAGAACAGATCAGAAAACTGTCCCAACAGTTGGCGACAGTAATCCTGCTGCTCAGGGGTCAGGGCGGAAGAGAGATTCACACCGTCCACTGACCCATCTTGCTCTGTTGCAGACAGGAGGTCAGGAAGAGGCTCAGTCTCCTCCTCCATTCCATCATCTGTCGCTAGGAGCATGCCCACTTCAGACCTCTCAAAGTGGGGCTTCAGGCGGTTTACATGCAGGACCCGCAAAGGGTTCCTAGGAGACCGCAAGTCCACCAAGTAGATGACATCACTCTTGCGCTCCACCACCTCAAATGGTCCGGTCCACTTATCCTGGAGCGCACAAGGCTCCACGGGGGCCATGACCCACACTTTCTGTCCAGGCTGAAACTCGATCAGAGTGGCATTCTGATCATATCACCATTTCATCTCCTCCTGGCTGGCTTCCAGATTCACCTGAGCGAGTTGTCTGAAACGCCGAGTTTGGTTTCTGAAGGCCAGCATGTAGCTATATACATCCTGGGGAGGTTTACTGGGAGCTTTCTCCCGGTGAATAGACATTATATCGAATGATAAATATCGAATTGTAGTAATATCGAAGTTGTAATATCGAATGTTAGATAATATCGAATACATGAATATCGCAATCAAAAATATCATTATTTTATTTCTTTAAAAAATATCGAAGTACAAAATATCGAATAAGTAATATCGTAAGTAGATAATATCGAATTGTAAGTATTGTAAAAAATATCGAAAAAAATATATATAAACTGTAAAATATTAATTTTTAGTCAATAATTAAATATTATGTATTGTTATTAATTTTGTATTATTAAAAATGTTTTAATATTAGTGTGAAAATGTATAAAAAAAAAATTGTAACATATGTTTTAGGAGCGGGATGTTTAGTTATTAGGGGTAAAGGGTGGGGAGTATTTTAAAAATATTAGTGTAAATTTAGATATTAATTTTAAATATTTAGAAATTAGAAATTAATTTAAAAAATGAAATTTATATTAAAAGTGTAAAATATATGTTTTTTTTAGGAGCGGGATGTTGGGTTATTAGGGGATAAGGGTGGGGAGTAATTTAATAATATTAGTGTAAATTTATATTTAAATAGAAAATTTATAGAAATTCGAAATTAATTTAAAAAACGAAATTTATATTAAAAATGTAAAATATATGTTTTCTTTTAGTATTGAGATGTTGGGTTATTAGGGTATAAGGGTGGGAAGTATTTAAAAAATATTAGTGTAAATTTAGATATTAATTAAAAAAAATTAGAAATTCGAAATTAATTTAAAAAACCAAATTTATATTAAATATGTAAAATATATGTTTTCTTTTAGGAGCGGGATGTTGGGTTATTAGGGGATAAGGGTGGGGAGTATATAAAAAATATTAGTTTAAATATAGAAATTAATTTAAAAATTTTAGAAATTCGAAATTAATTTAAAAAACGAAATTTATATTAAAAATTTAAAATATATTTTTTATTTTAGTAGTGGGATGTTGGGTCATTAGGGGATAAGGGTGTGGAGTATTTTAAAGATATCAGTGTAAATTTAGATATGAATTTAAACATTTTAGAAATTAGAAAATAATTTAAAAAACGAAATTTATATTAAAAAGTTAAAATATATGTTTTGTTTTAGGAGGGGATGTTTCGTTATTAGGGGATAAGGGTGGGAAGTGTTATTTAAATAATATTTTAAAAATATTTATTAAGTAGAAATTTAAAAAATTGCAAATAATTAGAAGAAATAAAGTAATTTATAAATATAAATAGTAAGTTGTTTTTAGTACTGGGATGTTGGGTTATTAGGGGAAAATGGTAAAGTTGTTAATATTGTAAAACATATATATTTAGTGTCCAGCGTGTTCTTGACTTCATAATTACTGTAGTGGGAATAGTAATTTTTATGTGTTTAATGTCCAGCACCTTCCCTGACTTAATTTTGACTGAAGTGGGAATAGTAATTTTATAAGTTTAGTGTCCAGCATATTCCCTGACTTAATTTTTACTGGAGTGGGAATAGTAATTTTATATGTTTAGTGTCCAGCACCTTCCCTGAGTTAATATTTACTGAAGTGGGAATAGTAATTTATATATGTTTAATGTCCAGCACCTTCCTTGAGTTAATAATTACTGGAGTGGGAATAGTAATTTATATATGTTTAATGTCCAGCACCTTCCCTGACTTAATTTTGACTGAAGTGGGAATAGTAATTTTATATGTTTAGGGGCCGATTCCGATTCGTGTCGGTAATTTCTCCGACCGAGCCGGCCTCGGAGAGATTTCCGACCGAATCGGACCCGTGCAGTCCGACCGAACGAGTCCGATGCATTCGTATGCCACCGGACACGAGTCGGTCGGACTCCCATTGAACTCAATGGGAGCCGGTCATACAACGCGTACGCGGGCTCCCATTGCCTCAATGGGTGCGAGGCAGACAAGGGCGCCCCCTACAGCGAGTACGCCGCGAAGCGCTTCGCGGCGTACACGCACAGGTAGGGGGGACCCATGGGTCCCCCTGTGTGCGCCTCGCACGGGCTACGCGTACAGGGGGTCCGACACGGACCCCCAAAGTACGGCTCCGACAGCGAGTTCGAGTCGGACGGCGCGAGTCGGTCGGAGCGGTCGAGGTGCGCATCGTACTTACCCGGCCGGGAAACGTCTCCATTGCGCGGTGCGAATCGGGTCCGAGCGAGTCGGTCGGAGCGGTACGATCCGGGAACCAGTCGGTCGGAGCGGTCGGGTCGCCCGGACGAGTCGGTCGGCGAATACGCATCGTACTCGCTCGCCCGGACGCGCGTACGACTCGGTCGGAAAATAGGGCTCCGGATCGGATCCGGTAAAACCGAATCCGATTCGGAGCACTACCGGCCGAGATCGGAATCGGCCCCTTAGTGTCCAGCATCTTCCCTGAATTAATAGTTACTGGAGTGGGAATAGTAATTTATATATGTTTAATGTCCAGCACCTTCCTTGAGTTAATACTTACTGTAGTGGGAATAGTAATTTATATATGTTTAATGTCCAGCACCTTCCCTGACTTAATTTTCACTGAAGTGGGAATAGTAATTTTATATGTTTAGTGTCCAGCATATTCCCTGACTTAATTTTGACTGGAGTGGGAATAGTAATTTTATATGTTTAGTGTCCAGCACCTTCCCTGAGTTAATATTTACTGGAGTGGGAATAGTAATTTATATATGTTTAATGTCCAGCACCTTCCTTGAGTTAATACTTACTGGAGTGGGAATAGTAATTTATATATGTTTAATGTCCAGCACCTTCTCTGACTTAATTTTTACTGAAGTGGGAATAGTAATTTTATATGTTTAGTGTCCAGCACCTTCCCTGAGTTAATATTTACTGAAGTGGGAATAGTAATTTATATATGTTTAATGTCCAGCACCTTCCTTGAGTTAATACTTACTGGAGTGGGAATAGTAATTTATATATGTTTAATGTCCAGCACCTTCCCTGACTTAATTTTGACTGAAGTGGGAATAGTAATTTTATATGTTTAGTGTCCAGCATATTCCCTGACTTAATTTTGACTGAAGTGGGAATAGTAATTTTATATGTTTAGTGTCCAGCACCTTCCCTGAGTTAATATTTACTGGAGTGGGAATAGTAATTTATATATGTTTAATGTCCAGCACCTTCCTTGAGTTAATACTTACTGGAGTGGGAATAGTAATTTATATATGTTTAATGTCCAGCACCTTCCCTGACTTAATTTTTACTGAAGTGGGAATAGTAATTTTATATGTTTAGTGTCCAGCACCTTCCCTGAGTTAATATTTACTGGAGTGGGAATAGTAATTTATATATGTTTAATGTCCAGCACCTTCCTTGAGTTAATACTTACTGGAGTGGGAATAGTAATTTATATATGTTTAATGTCCAGCACCTTCCCTGACTTAATTTTGACTGAAGTGGGAATAGTAATTTTATATGTTTAGTGTCCAGCATATTCCCTGATTTAAATTTGACTGGAGTGGGAATAGTAATTTTATATGTTTAGTGTCCAGCACCTTCCCTGAGTTAATATTTACTGGAGTGGGAATAGTAATTTATATATGTTTAATGTCCAGCACCTTCTTTGAGTTAATACTTACTGGAGTGGGAATAGTAATTTATATATGTTTAATGTCCAGCACCTTCCCTGACTTAATTTTGACTGAAGTGGGAATAGTAATTTTATATGTTTAGTGTCCAGCATCTTCCCTGGAGTGGGAATAGTAATTTATATATGTTTAATGTCCAGCACCTTCCCTGAGTTAATACTGACAGAAGTGGGAATAGTAATTTATATATGTTTAATGTCCAGCACCTTCCCTGACTTAAATTTTTATTGCGGTGGGAATAGTAATTTTATATGTTTAGTGTCCAGCACCTTCCCTGATTTAATTTTTATTGGAGTGGGAATAGTAATTTTATATGTTTAGTGTCCAGCATCTTCCCTGAATTAATACTTACTGCAGTGGGAATAGTAATTGTTATATGTTTAGTGTCCAGCAACTTCTCTGAATTACTAATTAGTGCAGTGGGAATAGTAATTTTAATTTGTTCAATGTAAAGTAGTTTTTATTATTTAATATATACTGTATTGGGAATAGTAAATTATATATGGTTAATGTTTTGTATGTTTTATTACTAAATTTTAAGTGTAGTGGGAAGAGTAAATTATATATTGTTTAAGTTTACCACATTTAATGAATATTGTTTAAATGTATTGGGAATAGTTGGTGATGTTTGTTTATGTAGAAATATATTTTTATAATTATTTATAAATAATATTAAATATTTATATAACAAATATGTTATTTGATGTGTATTTATTTATTTTATATAAAGAGTTGTAGGAAACTTACTGTATGTGTTTTTATATGTGAAGGAATATAAATGTATTTTATTATGTGTAGTGAAAATGAATTTGTCTTGTGTAAGTGATGTATAGTTTATAATTTTCTAGTAAAAAAACAAATGTTAATTAAAAAGGTACATTTATCAAATTAATATATTTAAGTAAAATATTAAATTATAAGATTATTTGGGACATATTTGAGTTACAGATTGTTCCATCCGTAATTCTTGATAGCTTTGTTCTTTTTGTATAGATTCTAGAAGTTTTTGTAGGGTAGGTTTACCTCTGCTTGTTGTTGATTGGAAGGCATTATGCCATCCTTCAACACTATTATTTGTTTTTGATTCTTTGTTTAAGGTACTTAGGTACACGTTCCACCAAGGAATGTGGAATTTAGGTTGCCTTCTATGCCCTGATCTATGCAATCTTCCCACCCAGGTGTCCTCAAAGTAGTCTAGTAGTGGGCTTATTTTGTCTTTGTTCCTTTTGTAATAGGGGCTTTCTATTAGAATATTGTAGTGTTCTGCTACATCTGTTACAGGTACATATGCTAGTGCTATTAGCTTTTTTATTTGGTAGGCAAAAGTACTGTCTGTAGCATATTGTACACTTAGGGGCCAATTCCGATCTCGGTCGGAGGCGCACCCAATACCATTCGGTCGGGAAAAAAGCCACGCGAAAGCCTGTTTCCCGACCGATCCGTACAGCACACCGAACGAGCAAGTACGATGCGCACAACAGCAAAGAATCCGGCCGAGCCATACTCACCCAAACCAGGTCCTGTTCTCCGACCGAGGCGAATCCGGAAACGCAGAATCGAGTCGCACGGAAGGAAAAATGCAGCCCCGTCCGGCCGGACAAGTACGATGCGCTTTCCGTACGCGCCGAACCCGTCGCTACGCACGGCACGTCAAAGCATCCGTGAGAGGCGCACATAAGCTCCGATTCGCGCCACAACACGATCCACGGTTCCGAGACGAACACGGCAGCGACGAGGACGACGCGAAGCGACGAGGACGAGGCGAAGCGACGAGGACGAGGCGAAGCGACGAGGACGACGCGAAGCACCGAGAAGGACGAACGACACGAACCAACCATGAATCGTTCGTCCCGATCATACCAATATTCTACATTTACTACCGGAACAGGCACGGACGCGTACGGCGCAGAAGGTAAGCCAGACACCAACCACAAAACACATACAACACGTACACGACACATCACACAGACACACAGGGATGCAGAATATACTTACACCAGCAACAGCAGCACCATAGGGGCGGGATGCCCATCACCAATGCCACATATGCACACAGGGGCCTGAATGCGCACCACCACCCCTACCCAGGGGGCAGGATGCCTACCACCACTACCACCCTTAGCCAGGGGGCAGGATGCTTACCACTACTACCACCCTCACCCAGGGGGGCAGGATGCCTACCACTACTACCACCCTTAGCCAGGGGGCAGGATGCTTACCACTACTACCACCCTCACCCAGGGGGGCAGGATGCCTACCACTACTACCAACCTTAGCCAGGGGGGCAGGATGCCTGCCACTACTACCACCCTTAGCCAGGGGGGCAGGATGCCTACCACTACTACCACCCTTAGCCAGGGGGGCAGGATGCCTACCACTACTACCACCCTCAGCCAGGGGGGCAGGATGCCCACCACTACTACCACCCTCACCCAGGGGGGCAGGATGCCTACCACTACTACCACCCTTAGCCAGGGGGGCAGGATGCCTACCACTACTACCACCCTTAGCCAGGGGGGCAGGATGCCTACCACTACTACCACCCTTAGCCAGGGGGCAGGATGCCTACCACTACTACCACCCTCAGCAGGGGGGCAGGATGCCCACCACTACTACCACCCTCACCCAGGGGGGCAGGATGCCTACCACTACTACCACCCTTAGCCAGGGGGGCAGGATGCCTACCACTACTACCACCCTTAGCCAGGGGGGCAGGATGCCTACCACTACTACCACCCTCAGCCAGGGGGGCAGGATGCCCACCACTACTACCACCCTCACCCAGGGGGGCAGGATGCCTACCACTACTACCACCCTTAGCCAGGGGGACAGGATGCCTACCACTAGTACCACCCTCACCCAGGGGGCAGGATGCCCACCACTACTACCACCCTTAGCCAGGGGGCAGGATGCCTACCACTAGTACCACCCTCACCCAGGGGGCAGGATGCCCACCACTACTACCACCCTTAGCCAGGGGGCAGGATGCCTACCACTAGTACCACCCTCACCCAGGGGGTAGGATGCCCACCACTACTACCACCCTCACCAAGGGGGCAGGATGCCCACCACTACTACCACCCTCACCCAGGGGGGCAGGATGCCTACCACTACTACCACCCTCACCCGGGGGGCAGGATGCCCACCACTACTACCACCCTCACCCAGGGGGGCAGGATGCCTACCACTACTACCACCCTTAGCCAGGGGGCAGGATGCCTACCACTACTACCACCCTCAGCCAGGGGGCAGGATGCCCACCACTACTACCACCCTCAGCCAGGGGGGCAGGATGCCCACCACTACTACCACCCTCAGCCAGGGGGGCAGGATGCCCACCACTACTACCACCTCACCCAGGGGGGTAGGATGCCTACCACTAGTACCACCCTCACCCAGTGGGGGCAGGATGCCTACCACTACGACCACCCTTAGCCAGGGGGGGCAGGATGCCTACCACTAGTACCACCTTCACCCAGGGGGGCAGGATGCCCACCACTACTACCACCCTCACCCAGGGGGGGCAGGATGCCCACCACTACTACCACCCTCAGCCAGGGGGGGCAGGATGCCTACCACTAGTACCACCCTCACCCAGGGGAGGCAGGATGCCTACCACTACTACCACCCTTATCCAGGGGGGCAGGATGCCTACCACTAGTACCACCCTCACCCAGGGGGCAGGATGCCCACCACTACTACCACCCTCACCCAGGGGGCAGGATGCCCACCACTACTACCACCCTCACCCAGGGGGGCAGGATGCCTACCACTACTACCACCCTTAGCCAGGGGGGCAGGATGCTTACCACTACTACCACCCTCAACCAGGGGGGCAGGATGCCTACCACTACTACCACCCTCAGCCAGGGGGGCAGGATGCCCACCACTACTACCACCCTCACCCAGGGGGCAGGATGCCCACCACTACTACCACCCTCACCCAGGGGGGCAGGATGCCCACCACTACTACCACCCTCACCCAGGGGGGCAGGATGCCTACCACTAGTACCACCCTCACCCAGGGGGGCAGGATGCCCACCACTACTACCACCCTCACCCAGGGGGGCAGGATGCCCACCACTACTACCACCCTCACCCAGGGGGGCAGGATGCCTACCACTACTACCACCCTTAGCCAGGGGGGGCAGGATGCCTACCACTACTACCACCCTTAGCCAGGGGGGCAGGATGCCTACCACTAGTACCACCCTCACCCAGGGGGCAGGATGCTTACCACTACTACCACCCTCACCCAGGGGGGGCAGGATGCCTACCACTACTACCACCCTTAGCCAGGGGGGCAGGATGCCTACCACTACTACCACCCTCAGCCAGGGGGGCAGGATGCCCACCACTACTACCACCCTCACCCAGGGGGGCAGGATGCCTACCACTACTACCACCCTTAGCCAGGGGGGCAGGATGCCTGCCACTACTGCCACCCTCACCCAGGGGGCAGGATGCCTACCACTACTACCACCCTTAGCCAGGGGGCAGGATGCTTACCACTACTACCACCCTCACCCAGGGGGGCAGGATGCCTACCACTACTACCACCCTCACCCAGGGGGGCAGGATGCCTACCACCACTACCACCCCCACCCATAGGATGGACAATGCATGACACAACCAGCACACCACAACCTAGGGAATGCAAGAAGAAGACATCCCCCAACACCATGACAAGCGTGTGTAGACTGTGTCAAATGCCTACAACACCGAACATGACTTCTAACATACAATGTGACCCCCTAGCACATGTGCCACACAAATATGTGTGTGGCACACACAACGCAAGCAGGCCATGACCATTGTGGCAATGGGGTCCAAACCCCCATCATCACAGCGAGCAAAAGGCAAGTGTGGGGTCCATAGCTGCAGCACATCTTGAACATTGTGGCAATGGGGTCCAAACCCCCATCATCACAGTGACCAAAAGGCAAGTGTGGGGTCCATAGCTGCAGCACATCTTGAACATTGTGGCAATGGGGTCCAAACCCCCATCATCACAGTGACCAAAAGGCAAGTGTGGGGTCCATAGCTGCAGCACATCTTGAACATTGTGGCAATGGGGTCCAAACCCCCATCATCACAGTGACCAAAAGGCAAGTGTGGGGTCCATAGCTGCAGCACATTTTGAACATTGTGGCAATGGGGTCCAAACCCCCATCATCACAGTGACCAAAAGGCAAGTGTGGGGTCCATAGCTGCAGCACATTTTGAACATTGTGGCAATGGGGTCCAAACCCCCATCATCACAGTGACCAAAAGGCAAGTGTTGACAAAGTAAGAGGTGCAACTGCCAAACTGCATGGATGATTCCTGGTCACAGAACAACAAACACATCAGTGGCAAAGTAGTGTATGTGTCCCATTGCAACATAAATTGGGGGAGCCAAATCCTGCAGTGCAAATAAGACATAACTTTGGCCATGTGCAGACAAACAACACCCATGGGGGCTGACACCGTCAACAATCATCAATGACACAATGACAGAAGTGACCATCCGAATGCAGACACACATATTTGCACCAATGGGCACACACATGCAGATACCCTGTGGAGATTGCAGATGTGAGGCGAACAGATACCATACCATGGCAGCAATGGGACACACAATCAACAATTAGCACCAAATGAGGGCTCCCGTCCCATCAGCCTGGTCATGGAAGTGCCAACGGAATCATCAGCACAGATCCAACACACTTGTATAGCAATGTTGCACTGACAACACAGATGAGTCCTTCCCCATTGATGCCCAAACCTGCATGTTCACTGGAGATGGCCACACAGTCAGGGAAGTAGACGAATAGAACAATGGCAGGCACAACAGATGTGCAGGGGTGGAAGCCACAGATGTGAAGTTGCCAATCTAAGTAGGAAATCTCATTGCCAAATACTGAACACATGACACCCTCAGATGCTGCTATGGATGACATGGATACACCACAGGATAGGACACATAACCCCTGGACCACATGGGTTCCTGCACAGTAACACTTCATCATCATGAGACCAAATATCACCATCACTGCAGCAAGGGCATTGTTAGCATCATCAACATCATGTACATCAGAAGCAAAAGCACTAGAGAACAGAAAGTTGCTTTATTCAGCATATGTGGCATTAAAAGTAGGAGTCCGGTAGAACATAAACAAAGGCCAATGGCCAGTCCATCAACAAAGTCACAAGTGGGTGACAGTGGCAGATGCCACCCTACACATGCCTGCACAAAACCAGGGACAATCCACTAGGAGGGTCAACCGGGGGGTAGGCCAGGCACCGCAGGGACAGGATCAGGGCTCACCAGGAGGAAGCAGGGAAGGGGTGGTGGGTGCTGGAGAGCCACTGACAACTGCAGTGGAGGTGTCTGACATGGTGTGTGCAGGCACAACTGGGGGGCATGGCTCAGATGTTGTGGGTGCCGGCACGACTGCAGTGGACCCTGCAGATGGAGTGGACAGGTCCGCCACTGCAGTGCCCAAGTCAGACAGGGTGGTAGTGGACTCCACTGCAGTGCCTACCACCAGGGGAGGAGAATGGGGAACAGGCAAGGTGGGCTGGACAGAGGGGGAGGACACCCTCACCACATCAGTGGCACAGACAAGCGCAGCGGGGGTGTGGTGCCGGGAGAGCAAGTGGCAGGGGGAGAAGGCCGGAGCCTCTTGGGGATGGTATATCTGTGGGTGGGGGAACCTGGGGCAGGGTGTGTCGGGGGCACCTGTGGAGTGGGGGCCTGAGGGATGGAGGAAGGTGACCTGGTGCTTGAGCTGCAGGGCGGCGGGGGGACTTGCGGGTGGGGGCCTCAGTCTGTCTGCGCCTGGGGGAGGGTGTCCGGGGGCGAGGGGCACTCTGCTCCGTGTGGGGGCTTCCTCTTCCCCTGGATGCTGGGGCAGCTGGATCGGAGGGGAAGAGGCCGAGGTCACTGAGGAAGAGGCGCTGGGTCTTTGGGGTTGCAGGTGAGGCAAGGGAGGGTGCTTTGGAGGGAGAGGCAACTGAGGACTGTGCAGTGCCCGTGGATGCGTGTGTGTGTACCAGGGCCCCATCCCCTGTGAGTCTGGTTTCAGTCCCCTGACTGTGCGTGCGTGTGCGTTTAGTTTGTGGCGTGTGTGTCTGTGTGCTGGATGTGTGTGTGCTGGTGTGTGCCTGTGCCGGTGTGTGTGTGCTTGGGACGGGCAAGGTGCTGGGGAGTGTGGATGGAGCAGAGGCAGGAGGGGTGAGGGACTGTCTGAGGAGGGACACTGCTGCCGTCAGGGAGGAGTCCATGGACCTGTTGCCCCTCTGTAGGTCAGACATGCCCGATGAGATGCCCTCCATGAACGACACCAGCTGAGTCAACAGTGCGGTGTGCGCATGGAGGACACTCAGCATGGCTGTCTGCCCTACATGGAGCTGGCGAAGGAGGTACACAGACTCCTCACTCAGGGCAGCAGGGGACACAGGGGCAGGGGGTGCTATCATCCATATATAAAAAGAGCCGATTGCCAGGGTATCGGCTTACAGTTCTCCCAGGGGTCCTAGAGTTATGGAAGGAGGCGGGGTTTGAACGATTTGTATAATGTATCAAACCTGTTAACTTGTGAGTCGTTGACTCAGCAGTTGGTCTCTAGGAATTCAGCCCTTTCTTTTAGCTTTAATCAAATAACCAGTTTTTTTAGATCAAATTATGGTATGGCCCATATGTTGGAATCAAGGATTCTAAGTCAATTATACGATCATGGCTTAACTGGAGTCGGTAATTGGTATTCTTGTTTATCCCCAGCTGGGGGAGCAGAAAGAGGTTGGTAAATTTCTCTCCAAAGTAGGAAAGGAAACTGGATGTAGTCCCAGCATTAAAGAGTGGCAGACATTATGTGAAGTTGGGCATAGAGCGCTGCATGCTGCTAATTATAAAAAAATTGCTTTTTTGTCAAGTTGGCTGACCTACTTTATGCCGGAAAGACTTCACAAGACGTTCCCACTTTCTTCAGAGTATTGCTTTAGGTGCCAGGATCTAGAGATAGGGTCTTGGAAACATATTTTTTTTCAATTGTCGCTATTTACAACAATTTTGGTCTGAGGTTTTTCAAATGATTAATCAATTGTTATCATTATCGGTCTACATTAGCCCTTCTCTCAAATTGGTTTTATTTGGTTCTTCAGCGGAGGCTCACCATTTGACAAAGTACCAGCAATATTTTCTTTCCATAGCTATAGCAGTAGCCAGGCTGTTAATTCTTCAGAATAGGAAATCCGATAAGATATCTTTGATTCATCATTGGTATGAGAAAATGGCTAGGACATATATTTGGGAAGAAGCATATGCTAAACATATAGGGGCCTTATGCAGATTTAAAGCCATCTGGTCAAGGTTTTTTAGTGTTGTGCATTAGGATCTTCTTGTTGCACTTTCGCCGCCAATCTCTCTAATCTTTTGCACAATGCATGTTTCTTCTTTTTTAAGATGGGAACCTATTTTTGAACTATTATGAACTGTAATTCTATTTGACTTAAGCGTGATCTATGTGTAAGATACTGCTTTTGCTGTAACTTATAATGGTTTTTTATCCTCTTTACTGATGTATTTATATTGAATTATCTGCTTTTTATCCTCTTTACTGATGTATTTATATTGAATTATCTGCTGGAATCTTACCAACTTATTGTACTAGCACTTTAATCGGTCTTCTTCTTTTTTATGCTATTTATTGATTGCTAAATAGGACAGTTTTGTTTGATGATTGTCCGTTTTTTTTTTTATTGTTGAATTACATCAATTGTAACTATGTTTTAATCCACTCAATAAAAAAAAGATAAATAAAAAAAATAGAATGCATACAATTCTATGTGTAACCGAAGACTACACACTTGTCAGAAGTACCCTACTCCTACATTATGTGATTGTTTCACATGCTCAAAACCTTTTTTTTTAAAGAAAATGCATACCCGCGAGACTCTCGCGAGAGTGGGAGCACCCAAACAGATACCTCCACACCTGCCTTTGCCTAGCTCCTGCACGAGTCTTTTGAGCTTGTACATCTAATCTATAATAACAGCAATCTATAAATGGTACAGGTGTACAGTACTGTGTGTACTACAATGTGGTAAGGATCTTCCTTCTCTCTGAATACCTCTCCCCAAGGTGATGGGCATTTAGTATAATAGAGTGTATGGTGGGTCTAGCCTCTCCACTAAGACCTCTCCTCAGAGTGAAAGGCATGCATAGTAGGGTATGGACAGGATCAACCCTCTCACCAGAGTAACAGATGTACATGATAGAGTGTGGGGAGAGGTTGCCCTCTCTGCTGAGACCTCTCCACAGGATATTGTGCATGTGTAGTACATTCTGTCAAAAGGCTGGCCTCTCTGTTGACATCTCTCCTCAAGGTGACACCCATAAGTTATAGAGTGCGGGAAGAGACAGACCAGTTCTCTGATACCTCTCCCCAGGGTGATGAATGTTCATAGTAGGGTGTGCAGAGGCAGTGGCTTCTCTGCTCAGTCCTCTCCCCAGGATGCCAGTCGTATCCAGTAGAGTATGGGGGGAGACATTCTTCTCTACTAACACATCTCCCCAGAGTAACAGGCATGCGTAGTAGGGAGTTAAAGGGAGTGGCCTCCCCAGTGAAACCTCTAACCAGAGTGATGTGCATATAAACTACAGTGTAAGGAGACACTGGCCTCTCTACTGATACCTCTCATCAGGGCATTAAGTGCATGTAGTAAGGTGTGAGAAGGGGGTCGACTCAACTTTAACCTCAATATATGATAATAGGTGTACATAGTAACATGTAAGGAGACACTGTCATCTCCACTGAGACCTCTCACTATGGTGACAGATGTGCATTGTAGAGTGTGGGCTGTGACAAGCCTCTCTACTGAGACCTTTCCCAAGGGTGAAAAGCGTGCACAGTAGGTTGTGGAGAAAGACTGGCCTCTCTACTGAGGCCTCTCATCAAGGTGACAGGCATACGTATTAGGGTAGTTAAAAACTACCTCCTCTGTTAAGACCTCTCCCCAAGGTGACCTGTGTTTATAGCAGGGTGTGAGGAGACACTGCCCCTTCTGTTGAGAAGTCTCCTCATGTCGAAAAGTTTGCATAGTACAGAGTGGGAAAAGAGAGACCTCTCTACAGGGACCTACCCCAAGACAACTGGTGTCCATAGTAGGGTGGATGAGACATATTCCTCTCCACTAATACCTCTCTTTATAGAGCCAGATGTACATGGTAGGGTGTGGTGAGAGAGGAGTCTCTCCACAGAGATGTTTCCCTAGGGTCAGAAGAGTATGAAATAGGGTGTGGGGGAGACTTGTCTCTCTAGTGAAACCTCTTCCCAGCCTGACAGCTGTGCATAGTAGTATGCGGGGAGAGACTGCCACTCTGCTTATACCTCTCTCTTGGACAACAAATGTGCATAGTAGAGTAAGAAAAGGTAGTGGACTCACCATTGAGCTCTCTCCCTATGATGAGACTATTATGTAAGGAGAGCATGGCCTCTCTGTTAAGACCTCTCCTTCAGGGTGAATGGCATGCATGATAGTGTGTGGAGGGGAATTGACCCCACCGCTAACACCTCTCCCCAGTGTGACAGGTGTGCCAACTAGGGTGTAGAGAGAGACTTTCCTCTCTGCTGAGACCTCTCCCCAAGCTGACCAGTATGTCTAGTAGGGTGTGGAGAGAGAGTGACCTCTCCACTAACACATCTTTGCAGGGTGACTGGTGTGGACAGTACTGTGTGGGGAAAGAGTGACCTCTCCCCAGGATGACAGGTGTGTGTACTAGGGTGTGGGAAGAGACTCGCCAAGGTGACCGACGTACTTAGTAGAGGGTGAAGAGAGACTGGCCTTTCCACTGAGACCTCACTAACATCTGCATGTTATGCATTAGGATGTATACTGAGTGACTTTCTATAATATGTGTGCAGTAATCTATAAAAGGAGACTACCTCTTCACTGAGACTGAGAATGAGAGATATGCATTTCGCAGTGTGAAGAAGGAATACCCTCTCTTCTGACATCTCTGTTCTGGATTACAAGTGTCCATAGATCAGTGTTAAAAACAATTGGAATATTCACTAACACTTATTTCTGAGATAATAGGTGTGTGTAGTAGGGTATGCACAGCTCACCTCTCCTTTCACAGCTGTCATCATGGTGATCACTGTATATAGTAGGGTATGGAAAAGGGCTGACCTATCCATTTAAACCTCTCTGTGGGATAACGGGTGTGCATACTACAGTATGGGGAACAACTGACCTCTCCACCAAGACCTATGCATGATGGTTGTGCGTATTAGAGTGTGGACATGGACTTGTATCTCTACTAATACCTCTCTCTTGCATGACAAGTGAGTGCTGTAGGGTGTCGAAACAAGCTAGCTTCTCCACTAACACCTCTCTCTGGCATAAATTCTGTGTGTAGTATGGTTTAGAGAGAGGCAGCCCTCCAGTGAGATTTGTGCAGTCCGAGGGGCTGGAACTGCCAGTTTCAGTCAACATTCCAATTCTGTAATAGTATTCAAATCTAAAATTACCAGTAAGTTTAAATAAATGTACTAAACTCCATGTCAGCAGCTCCCCTTGCCCAAAAGCAATGCCGGCTCCCGCAGGAGGCGGGGAGCCAGCAGGGACCGTGGGGGCATTGGGGCTCCCCCCACGGTCCCCAACTTGAGGGCATGCCTCGGGGGATGGGGTCCCCGGGGCAAAATAATGCCTTTTGGGGTGAAAGGGAGGGGGGTAATATTTAAAAAAAAAAAAAATATGAAGTGGCTGGGGCCGAGGCAGAATTAAACTATTCAGAATGGGGGGCATTTTTTTTTTTACTCGAATGCTTGGAGTCGCTACTCCATTGCGTCCAGCGCGGCCCCCAGTGTGTATGCGATGGGTTCGCGACTCCAAGCAAAATTTTAAAAAAAGAATATGTATGTTTTTAAAAGGTAAGATTCACTGTTGGGTTATAAGGTGGCTCTAAAAAGAGCCCTTGTGTTTATTATGAGTTTGTTGTAGCTACATGTAAGTGCAAATGCAGAGCTTTAGGTTGTTGAGAAAGACTCTGTTTCCTTGATCTGTGAAGTGTACTCCATCACTTCTGTAGATGTCATCCATATCAAAACGTATATTGTTATTGTAGATGGACCCCATTCTATGATCTCTTAGGTGTGCAGAAACAGCTTTATTGACATTTTTTCTAGCTTTTTCAATCTGTGGACAAATTTGATTTGACTACTTCCACTTCTGTCTTTGGCATATATTAGAGTAAACAAAGACAGTTTGAGGTAAAAGCAACATCAATTGTGCAAAGGTGTCCTTCATTAGCATTTCCAGACCTACCCCAGTCAATGTGCCTAGGTCATTGCCACAACAGTGCACAATCATGAGGTCAGGGGGTTGGAGATGCAAAAAGGTTTTAACCAAAGGCACTTTAATCCTCTCTGTGCAATCCATTTAATATCCACATTTTGCAAACCTAGGTCTTTGTGAATACCTCTGTGTTCAGCATATCTTTTGCACCAGAAAACATAGCTGTGCCCAACAATCCACACTGTAAGCATCTTGAAGGGATGTCTGGAAGTAATGAAAAGATGTCTGTAGCTGAGGTAGTCAGTGGGTAGAATGAGAGGTATCTAAAATGGTTGACAAGATGCTGTTTTTTAAAAAGTAGATAATTGATTGGCTGTTTAAGAACATTGTACACTGAAAAATAGGGTGTATGTTTCTTTATTTTAAAAGCATGTTTCTTATTGGTTTCTTAAAAATGTTTGAAATGTACAGTAGATAGGATAAGGTCTTATTTTGCAAACGTCAACCACACCTGCTGTTTGCATTTGTAAGCTTGTGTGCTGAACTTGAAGATATGGTGAACTTGTGACCTGTCAGTTCACTTCAATGTTACTTGAACTGTTGCTATGGAAACTGGCATTAGACAGAAGGGGGAAGGGTTGAAAGTTATCTGTGGTTTTAAAATGTGGAATTGTAATTCATATACAAGTGATATGTTATTAAAGTAAGATTTCCCAAGTCAGTACTATCTTTAGAAGTGGTGTGTTCTTAAAAAATAGTGATATTTTTATTTGTAATACATTTTAGAACTCCCGTTTGAATTCGCGACTCCATCGCGAATGTACACGGTGGAGTCGCGACTCCTGGAAAATTACAGAACCAGTTTGGGCACTTTTAGAAGTCAGTTGGTAAGGGTTAATATGTATAACCAATAGAAATGTGTTTTTGAATTTGAAATTATGTAGGAAGGAATGTGATTTGTTATTTAGATGTATTTGTGTGGAGAAAGAGAGGGACAGTTTGCCATTACTGGTTTAACCTTGTTGAGAGCAGTGCATTATATTGATTTTGTGCATAAGAAAATCTTTTAAGAATTTATGAAATTTGATATTCTACAAATCAATTTTTAAGGTGAGTTATAAATTTGTGAGGTGTATTATGTATTAGGTTTATTTTTAAACTTAAAAAAATATTCAAGAACTGTGATGTTTGAAATATATTATTAAATGTAGAGATGTGTATTGTAGTTTGTTTTATTGTGCTTAAATGTTGTTTGAAAAAGATTCTGTATAGTAATATATGTATATTGGAAGATGGATTAGTGATTATGGTAGTCTGTTTTTCTGTGTGGATATGTACATTTGTAGTATACCGCATCATTTTAGCTGTTGCTTTCATATTGGATGTGCAGTCTGTCATGTTTTAAGGTGTGTATGGACTTGTGTCTGAAGTATGTGTCTACTTATATATGTATTTTCATATGTATTATACATTTGAAAGTGCATGATTTATAACAAAGATCTGTTGTTGCTTTTTATATGGTAGGCTCTAGATTGTGAGTAGTAGTAGAATGGTGAAGATGGAGCACAAAAGTGTGGTTTAAAAGATGTTGAGATAAGGTATTAGTGATTAGATTACTTTTTATAAGTCTCTAGAGAGGTAGAGTTGAAACATGCCACATCATTTTTGGTGTTTGCTTGAAATTGGAAGTTTGTTCTGTGAATTTTTTAGGTGTGCATAGTGTTGTGGTACAGACTTATGGATGCATGTTTTCAGGAATATGATGAGACTTATACAAGAGACATGTGAAGGGTTTCTGCTTTGTATTTGGCTACGTGTAACATTATAAGTAGTTGTAGAATGGTAAAGCTGCAGCTCAAAAGTGAGGTTTGAAATATGTTTGTAGAGATATTATTTATTAGAGTAATTTGTATGAGTTTGTGGAAAGGTATATGTAAATTTTACTGCATAATTTTCACTGTCTGTTTGAAATTTGAACTGTAGTTTGCGAAGTTTTAAGCTCAGGTACTATGTATGCGCTTATGGAATCACCCAGGCACTACCCTAGTACTCCTCCAATCATCTATGCACTAATCTTGTTTTCATGCAATCAGCCATGCACTTCCCTTGGACTTCTTAAATCACCCAGCCGCTACCCCTGAAGTCCTTGCTTCACCCAGGCACTATCTATGCACTTATAAAATCACCCAGGCACTACTTTTGCACTCCTTGAATCACTCAGACACTACAATAGTACTACTTCAGTCACCAAGGCAGTATCAATGCACTTATAAAATCACCTAGACACTTCCTATGTACTGCTGAAATTCCCCAGACATTACCTGTGCAGTCATGCAATCACGAGGCATTATGAATGTATTCCTCTAATCTCCCAGACATTAGTTCTGCAGTCATGCAATCATGAATGCATTAGGTATACACTGCTTTAATCACCTAGGCAGTACCCTTGCACTCCTCCAATCACCCTGTGAGCATCTATTCACTCCTCCAATCACTTATCCAGTGCCCATGCACTTATAAAATCACTCAGTTACTAGCCATGCATTTATAAAATCACTGTTACTAGCCATGCACTTATAAAATCACCCAGGCAATTCCTATGTACTCCTGTAATCCCTCAGATATTACCCCTTAAGTCATGGAATCACCCAGGCATTACTTATGTACTCCTTAATCCCCCAGACATTACCCCTGCACTCATGCAATCACCAATGGATTAGCTATACAGTGGTTCAATCACCCAGGTACTATCCTTCCTCTCCTCCAATCATCATGTCACGATCTAGGCACTCCTCCAATCACTAAGACAGTACTCATACACTTATAAAATCACTCAGGTACTACTTATGCATTTATGGAATCACCCAGGCACTACCCTAGTACTCCTTCAATCATCCATGCACTACTCTTGTTCTCATGCAATCAGCCATGCACTTCCCTTGGACTTCTTAAATCACCCAGCCTCAACCCCTGAAGTCCTTCGATCACCCAGGCACTATCTATGCACTTATAAAATCACCCAGGCACTAATTCTGCACTCCTTGAATCACTCAGACACTAAAATACTACTACTTCAGTCACCAAGGCAGTATCTATGCACTTATAAAATCACCTAGACACTTCCTATGTACTGCTGAAATTCCCCAGACATTACCTGTGCAGTCATGCAAACACCAGGCACTATGTATGTATTCCTCTAAACCCCCAGACATTAGTTCTGCTGTCATGCAATCATGAATACATTAGCTATACACTGGTTTATTCACCTAGGCACTACCCTTGCACTCCTCTAATCACCAAGGTACTACCCTTGTTCCCATACAATCACCCAGGCACTACCCTTGAATTCCTTCAATCACCAAGCCAGTTTCTACTTGTATATGTATTTTCATATGTCTTATACATTTGAAGGTGCATGATGTATAAGAAATATGTGTTGTTGCCTTATATGTGGTAGGGTCAAGACTGTTAGTAGTAGTAGAATGATGAAGATGCAGCATAAAAAGTGTGGTTAAAAAGATGTTGGGATAAGGTATTAGTGTCTACGCTACTTTTTATGTCTCTAGAGAGGTACAGTTGAAATATGCCACATAAGTTTTGGTGTTTGCTTCAAATTTGAAGTTTGTTCTGTGATTTTTTGGGGTGTACATAGTGTTGTGATACAGACATATGCATGCATGCTTGCAGGATGTTGCACTTTTTCACTCACTCAGGCGCTACCACAGTACTACTCCAATCACCCAGGCAGTACCCATGCACTTATAAAATCACCCAGACACTTTCTATGTAGTCTTGTAATGCTGCAGATATTAACTCTCAACTCATGCAATCATTCAGGCATTATCTATGTACTTCTTAATCCTGCAGACTTTACCTTTGCACTCATGCAGTCACCAATGCATTAGGTATACAATGATTCAATCACACAGAGACTATCCTTGCGCTCCTCCAATCACCCTGTGAGTATCTATGCACTCTTCCAATCACTTAGCTAGTACCGATGTACTTATAAAATCACTCAGGCATTACTTATGCACTTATGCAATCACCCAGGCAGTACCCTAGTACTCCTCCAATCATTCACGCACTACTCTTGTTCTCATGCAATCACCCATGCACCTCCCTTGGATTCCTTCAATGACCCAGCCTCTACCCCTGAAGTCCTTCGATCACCCAGGCACTAGCTATGCACTTATAAAATCACCCAGGCACTACTTTTGCACTCCTTGAATCACTCAAACACTACAATAGTACTACTTCAATCCCCAAGGCAGTATCCGTGCACTTATAAAATCACCTAGACACTTCCTATGTACTACTGAAATTCCCCAGACATTACCTGTGCACTGTTGCAATCACCAGGCATTACGTATGTATTGCTCTAATCCCCTAGACATTACTTCTGCAATCATGCAATCATGAATGCATTAGCTATAGACTGGTTTAATCATCTAGGCAGTATCATTGCAGTCCTTCTAGCACCTTGTGAGGATCTATGCACTCCTTCATGCACTTATAAAATCACCCAGGCAGTACATTTACACTTTTCAAATCACTGAGGCACTACTACAGTACTTCTCCAATAACTGAGGCAGTACTGATGCACTTAAAAAATCACCCAGGCACTATGGGGCCGATTCCGATCTCGGTCGGAGGCGCACCCAATACTATTCGGTCGGGAAAAAAGCCATGCGAAAGCCTGTTTCCCGACCGATCCGTACAGCACACCGAACGAGCAAGTACGATGCGCACAACAGCAAAAATTCCGGCCGAGCCGTACTCACCCAAACCAGGTCCTGTTCTCCGACCGAGGCGAATCCGGAAACGCCGAATCGAGTCGCACGGAATGGAAAATGCAGCCCCGTCCGGCCGGACAAGTACGATGCGCTTTCTGTACGCGCCGAACCCGTCGCTACGCACGGCACGTCAAAGCATCCGGGAGAGGCGCACATAAGCTCCGAATCGCGCCACAACACGATCCACGGCTACGAGACGAACACAGCACAGACGAGGACGACGCGAAGCGACGAGGACGAAGCGAAGCGACGAGGACGAAGCCAAGCGACGAGGACGACGCGAAGCAACGAGAAGGACGAACGACACGAACCAACCATGAATCCCTTCGTCCCGATCATACCAATATTCTACATCTACTACCGGAACAGGCACGGACGCGTACGGCGCAGAAGGTAAGTCAGACACCAACCACAAAACACATACAACACGTACACGACACATCACACACATACACGGGGAATCTGAATATACTTACACCAGCAACAGCAGCACCATAGGGGCGGGATGCCCATCACCAATGCCACATATGCACACAGGGGCCTGAATGCGCGCCACCACCCCAACCCAGGGGGGCTGGATGCCTACCACTACTACCACCCTTAGCCAGGGGGCAGGATGCCTACCACTACTACCACCCTTAGCCAGGGGGCAGGATGCCCACCACTACTACCACCCTCACCCAGGGGGGCAGGATGCCCACCACTGCTACCACCCTTAGCCAGGGGGCTGGATGCCTACCACTACTACCACCCTTAGCCAGGGGGCAGGATGCCCACCACTACTACCACCCTCACCCAGGGGGGCAGGATGCCCACCACTACTACCACCCTTAGCCAGGGGGCTGGATGCCTACCACTACTACCACCCTTAGCCAGGGGGCAGGATGCCCACCACTACTACCACCCTCACCCAGGGGGGCAGGATGCCCACCACTACTACCACCCTCACCCAGGGGGGCAGGATGCCCACCACTACTACCACCCTTAGCCAGGGGGGCAGGATGCCCACCACTACTACCACCCTCACCCAGGGGGCAGGATGCCCACCACTACTACCACCCTCACCCAGGGGGGCAGGATGCACACCACTACTACCACCCTTAGCCAGGGGGCAGGATGCCCACCACTACTACCACCCTCACCCAGGGGGGCAGGATGCCTACCACTACCACCACCCTCACCCAGGGGGGCAGGATGCCCACCACTACTACCACCCTTACCCAGGGGGCAGGATGCCCACCACTACTACCACCCTCACCCAGGGGGCAGGATGCCCACCACTACTACCACCCTTAGCCAGGGGGCAGGATGCCCACCACTACTACCACCCTCACCCAGGGGGGCAGGATGCCCACCACTACTACCACCCTCACCCAGGGGGGCAGGATGCCCACCACTACTACCACCCTTAGCCAGGGGGGCAGGATGCCCACCACTACTACCACCCTCACCCAGGGGGGCAGGATGCCCACCACTACTACCACCCTTAGCCAGGGGGCTGGATGCCTACCACTACTACCACCCTTAGCCAGGGGGCAGGATGCCCACCACTACTACCACCCTTACCCAGGGGGCAGGATGCCCACCACTACTACCACCCTTACCCAGGGGGCAGGATGCCCACCACTACTACCACCCTCACCCAGGGGGGCAGGATGCCCACCACTACTACCACCCTTAGCCAGGGGGCAGGATGCCCACCACTACTACCACCCTCACCCAGGGGGCAGGATGCCCACCACTACTACCACCCTTAGCCAGGGGGCAGGATGCCCACCACTACTACCACCCTCACCCAGGGGGGCAGGATGCCCACCACTACTACCACCCTTAGCCAGGGGGCAGGATGCCCACCACTACTACCACCCTTAGCCAGGGGGGCAGGATGCCTACCACTACTACCACCCTCACCCAGGGGGGCAGGATGCCTACCACTACCACCACCCTCACCCAGGGGGGCAGGATGCCCACCACTACTACCACCCTTAGCCAGGGGGCAGGATGCCCACCACTACTACCACCCTCACCCAGGGGGGCAGGATGCCCACCACTACTACCACCCTTAGCCAGGGGGCAGGATGCCCACCACTACTACCACCCTCACCCAGGGGGGCAGGATGCCCACCACTACTACCACCCTTAGCCAGGGGGCTGGATGCCTACCACTACTACCACCCCCACTCATAGGATGGACAATGCATGACACAACAAGCACACCACAACCTAGGGAATGCAAGATTAAGACATCCCCCCACCACCATGACAAGCGTGTGAGCAGGCTGTGTCAAATGCCTACAACACCGAACATGACATTGAACATACAATGTGACCCCCTAGCACATGTGCCACACATATATGTGTGTGGCACCCACAATGCAAGCAGCCCATGACCATTGTGGCAATGGGGCCTAAACCCCCATCATCACAGTGACCAAAAGGCAAGTGTGGGGTCCATAGCTGAAGCACATTTTGACCATTGTGGCAATGGGGTCTAAACCCCCATCATCACAGTGACCAAAAGGTAATTGTTGACAAAGAAAGAGCTGCAACTGCCAAACTGCATGGATCATTCCTGGTCACAGAACCAAAAACTCATCTGTGGCAAAGTAGTGTATGTGTCCCATTGCAACATAAATTGGGGGAGCCAAATACTGCAGTGCAAATGAAACATTCCTTTGGCCATGTGCAGACAAACAACACCCATGGGGGCTGAGACCGTCAACAGTCATCAATGACACAATGACAGAAGTGACCATCAGAATGCAGAACCACATATTTGCACCAATGGGCACACAAATGCAGATACCCTGTGGAGACAGCAGATGTGAGGTGAACAGATACCATACCATGGCAGCAATGGGACACACAAACCATGATCACTGTGCTGACCGATGACCTAGGAGTCCCAGGGACAGCAGGGGAAACACACCAAACAACATACAGCCAATGGCACACCCAAGATATGCCAATGCAGTGGTGCAGATGCACAAACACAAACAGGCAGACCAACACTGTCATCATACACAGCAGGTGAGGGGTGGGGGTGCCAGTGTCCCCAGGCAACAACACAACACATGAGGAGAGCTGAATACCAATCATACAGATGTGCATACACTGCCACACTAAGGTAACTCATGGATCCAAATCCCCTATGTGGGCAAGCAGGCATTGACAGGTGAGAGGGAGCACAAAACACACATGTCACACAGGCACGTAGGAACAACAACTGACACAGCAAGTCACAGACACACCACAGCACCACCCCCAGGGCCCCCACAATGTGGTGACCCTGGGCTGAATAAAAATACCACTGTGATGACAAAGCTAAATGTCGTTCACACTGTGAACCACAGTCAGGTGTCCTGAGCAACTAACTACCATCACACCTACACAAGCACAAATCAATCAGCATGGCCAGTAAGCCAAGGCCAACATGGAGGCAGGGGACTAGCCGGGCAACAACTCTCATCTGCACACACTCAAGACCACACCCTCGACCTCCAACAATGTGCAGCAGTGAAGTACACATGCACTGGTGACATTGCACATGCACCCATGACTATTCCAGGGTGGTGGGTGGGAACCAAGGTGTAGAAACACATCACACATGGACACTCAACAAGACTCCTGAATGTCTGACACACTGCACACTACGCTGTACATGGACATGACGGCAATACCACACCGACCAATGGGATCCCAGCCACAGTCACACACCAATGAAGAAGCCAAGGTCACCCACAAAGAACACACATAGACAACAACCAACATTGCAGCCCGGACCCTAAGGAGTGCCAGCAGTCACACACACAACGTGTCACAATCACTGAAAGATAACACAAACTGGAAATCACATGACAGGGGCAAACAACAAGTGCCAAAGGGAAACCTGACTGTGACCCATCTGCGTCTGCACACAAACTCTGCCCTGACAGCAAACACACCTATGGGTGACACCCTGATGACCAGTAATGTGCCATGCACCCACATCACAGAGAACACAGGGAGAAGACTTTGGGGGAACATAGCTCAAGTCAGCAAGCATCACAAACAGGTACAACACTAGGGATCACAGCATGCGCAGATGAATGAAAGTGAACACACAGACATGCACATACAACACACACCTTGGGCGCAGGCAATGTCACACGTGTACACACTGCCATGAGGGGACTCCACTCCTGTGTTGAGGAAAGCTGTGCCATATGTTGCCTCAGTAGGGCCCCATCATGTCAGCTGAGCACTTGGTCACACAATCAACAATTAGCACCAAATGAGGGCTCCCATCACATCAGCCTGGTCATGGATGTGCCAACGGAATCATCAGCACAGATCCAACACACTTGTATAGCAATGTTGCACTGACTACACGGATGAGTCCCTCCCCATTGATGCCCAAACCTGCATGTCCACTGGAGATGGCAACACGGTCAGGGAAGTAGACAAATGCAACGATGGCAGGCACAACAGATGTGCAGGGGTGGAAGCCACAGATATGAAATTGCCAATGTAAGTAGGAAACCCATTGCCAAATACTGAACACATGACACCCTCAGATGCTGCTATTGATGACATGGATACACCACATGATAGGACACATTCCCCCTGGACCACATGGGTTCCTGCACAGTAACACTTCATAATCATGAGACCAGATATCACCATCACTGCAGCAAGGGCATGGTTAGCTGCACCAACAACATGTACATCTGAAGCATGAGCACTAGAGAAAAGAAAGTTGCTTTATTCAGCATATGTGTTGTTTGATAACGACGTCCAGAAGAAATTAGAGCAAAGGCCAATGGCCAGTCCATTGTCAAAGTTCAAACAGGGTGACACTGGCAGATGTCACCCCTACGCATGCCTGCACAATACCAGGGACAATCCACTAGGAGGGGCAACCGGGGGCAGGCCAGGCACCGCAGGGACAGGATCAGGGCTCACCAGGGGGAGTCAGGGAAGGGGTGGTGGGTGCTGGAGAGCCACTGACAACTGCAGTGGAGGTGTCTGACATGGTGTGTGCCGGCACAACTGGGGGCATGACACAGATGTCGTGGGTGCCGGCACAACTGCAGTGGACCCTGCAGATGGGGTGGACAGGTCCGCCACTGCAGTGCCCAAGTCAGACAGGGCGGTAGTGGACTCCACTGCAGTGCCTACCTCCAGGGGAGGAGAATGGGGAACAGGCAAGGTGGGTTGGACAGAGGGGGAGGACACCCTCACCACATCAGTGGCACAGACAAGCGCAGCGGGGGGTGTGGTGCTGGGAGAGCAAGTGGCAGGGGGAGAAGGCCGGAGCATCTTGGGGATGGTATATCTGTGGGTGGGGGAACCTGGGGCAGGGTGTGGTGGGGGCACCTGTGCAGTGGGGGCCTGAGGGATGGAGGATGGAGACCTTGTGCCTGAGCTGCAGGGCGGTGGCGGGGTCTTGCTCTTAGCACTCCAGGGGACTTGCGGGTGGGGGCCTCAGTCCGTCTGCGCCTGGGGGAGGGTGTCCGGGGGCGAGGGGCACTCTGCTCCGTGTGGGTGGGCTTCCTCTTCCCCCGGGATGCTGGAGCAGCTTCATCGGTGGGGAAGAGGCCGAGGTCACAGAGGAAGAGCTGCTGTGACTTTGGGGTTGCAGGTGAGGCAAGGGAGGGTGCTTTGGAGGGAGAGGGAACTGAGGACTGCGCAGTGCATGTGGATGCGTGTGTGTGTTCCAGGGCCCCATCCCCTGTGAGTCTGGCTTCAGTCCCCTGAATGTGCGTGCGTGTGCGTTTTGTCATTGGCGTGTGTGTCAGTGTGCTGGATGTGTGTGTGCTGGTGTGTGCCTGTGCCAGTGTGTGTGTGCCTGGGATGGGTAAGGTGCTGGGGAGTGTGGATGGAGCAGAGGCAGGAGGGGTGAGGGACCGTTTGAGGAGGGACACTGCTGCCGTCAGGGAGGAGTCCATGGACCTATTGCCCCTCTGTAGGTCAGACATGCCCGATGAGATGCCCTCCATGAACGACACCAGCTGAGTCAACAGCGCGGTGTGCGCATGGAGGACACTCAGCATGGCTGTCTGCCCTACATGGAGCTGGCGAAGGAGGTACACAGACTCCTCACTCAGGGCAGCAGGGGACACAGGGGCAGGGGGTGCGGTGCCTGGCCCAAAGGAGACACGCTCCCGGACATGGGAGCCTCCACGGACCTGGGGAATGGGAGCCGATGGGAGGGCGGTGGTGGTGCTGGTGGTGGCGGGGACAGCAACACTAGCTGGGGTGTGGTGGCTGCTGACACCCGCCTCCACAAGGGAGTCATCCTCCGAGTTGCTCTGGTCCTCAGCTGAGGTGGATGCTGCTGAGGACTCCTCGGTGTGGCTCCCCTCGCCCTCCGTGCCACTGGGTCCCTCCGACCACTCCTCGGCTGCTGACCCAGTCTGGCTCTCCGGCTCCTCCTGGTCCGTGGAGCTGTCCCCTTCCGTGGCCGTGGATGTATCTGCAAACAATGGGGAAACAGACAGACATCAGTCACCTGCACATAACGCACACACCACTGTGAGCACAGCACATCACAGAGCAAGCCCTGGCATCATTAGTTGTACATTGCTAAAAGTGCACTAATTGAACAGGAGAAGTCAATTGTCAGTCTGATGCCAAGCATGGCACTCACATCCCACATGGCCTTGCACCCATCTGTCTGGTGTCTGTTGGATTGCAACACCCCAGTGTTGACACATGCACCAAGTACACAGTAGTTGGACAGTGCAGAGGACACGGTGTGGACACATCACAGCTCTTGCCACTGAGTCAGTACAGGTTTACGGATGTAAGGGATGCCCAGAGTCAAATAGGAAATGCATGTGATGCATACCAGCGACAGACACCATGATGCACCCATGTCCTGATAGCCAGCGCCACTATGGTGTGCATGTAGCACATGTCACTCCCCTGCAGGATCACCAATCAGTAGACACATGCCATGGCGGAGGCATGACTGCAAAGTCAGACATCACTGTCTCAGTGATGTATGACTTTGCAGCCAGACAACAACACTCTGCACTGTGTCACAATAGTAGGTCATGGGGAATGCAAGTCCTGGAGCTGCACAAGTGCACATGTACATCCCCCCCACAACACATCCTCTTAACCCTCATCTGTCCAGGTCATACCTGTTGGACATATGGGAGACCTGTGACACTACCCTCTGAACCTGAGCCCCTCACACTCTGCTGTGCATGGGGAACAGCTGCCTGAACTTCACATTTACATGCCCCAGTCTGCATGGGCAGCTGATCAGACACCTATGTGTCACACAAGTATCGTCTCCTATGGTCACATCTCCAGTGGCATGCAGAGCCCCTACCAAGAAACTCCACAGCAGTCCTGGCGACTAATCCACAGCACACTGACACAGAGGCAGACACCTGAGGGGTCAAATCACTGTGCACAATGTGTCCTCTGATACACGGGAGTGGGAGTACAGAGTGTATTGTATGGCCTGGAGTAGGCATGACTGTCCAGCCCCACATGAATGAGGGATGAGCCCTGGACTGTAGGCAGCTGGCTAAGTATGTGTGACACACGTCATATACATACTCCTGGGGCCCAAACATTGTTCCCACCCGCAGCATGGGTGTGTGCCAGGTACCCCAGCCACATGTGGTGGATCAGCTCAGCAATTGGACCACAGATCAAAGTAACACGCTGAATACATGTCAGAATACAGGCATTGTGTAAGCAATGGACCCACCCATGATGCCCACCACAGAGTCAGGGAAACAGATGCTGTCTCCCACCTTGAGTCAAGCAAACTGCAAGGACACAGTCCTAAGTGACAGAATTCCCTGCATGTAAGGGCCACACCTGGGTATCAGATGAGGAGTGGGCAGTGCACAATAGAGGGACATGGCTCCTGGACAACATGACTGCTGTACTGTGGCAGTTCAACCTGGCCCGAGGAGGGCACATAGCATGTTAGACAGAGTACACAGTGCAGTCTTTGACTCACCCCCTCCTTGCTGCTCTCTGGCCTTCAGCTGCCCATCCAGGTCTGGAAAGACCACCGCCAGGATCCTGAGCATGTGGGGGTCAGGGTCCGTGTTCCGCCCCTCCTGCGAGGAGGCGACAGCTTCAGCTGGACCCGTGCAATCCTCCGGGTCCAGCCCCGAAGGTCCTGCCACCTCTTTTGGCAGTTGCGGATCCGGTGCTTGTAGACCCCCACGGACCGGACAGCCCGGACGATGTCCTTCCAGATCTCATGCTTCCGATGGGCAGAAGCCTGTCAGGATGACAAAGTGATAAGGCCATTACTACACATGCAACATATCCGTGCATGACACAGTTGCATATACATGTCGCAATCACAGGGGCACATGGTGTACCCAGGCAGTGCACGGCTGCCCATGGACAGTTTTCCAGAAGTCACTACATGGTATCATTGCATGGGGAGTAAAACCCTGTTCAGAAGCACTGTCACTGCACCATACCTGTCCAGTGCAAGTCACTACACACTATGGGGGGTGACAACTACTCAGTGAGCCTGCTAGCCAGTGGTGTGCTGACTCTCAGCCTTGCTAGTCAGACAAAATGCACATTCAGAAAGGCAGTGCACAGAACACTCACCTGCTCCCCTGGTGTCCCATACAGCTTGCTGTACTGTGGAAGTAGGCTGTCCAGCAGGGCCTGGTTCTCTTCAAGGCTGAAGGCTGGGGCTCTCTCCACAGTACGTGCCATTGCAGGGTCCAGAGGGGCAGAGACAGCAGCAGTGCAGTGGCAGATGTCGTCCTGGAGCATGTAGTGCAGGCAAGTGGGCTCTCAGGGGAACATGCAGCAATATATATGTGCTGGAGAGGCAGATACTGTCCCTTGTGTCCAAAGTGATAGGTCCAAGTCGTTTGCATCTTCTGAATCTGGCCAATCCATGGAATAGCAGCACCAAAACACGCCCACAGCATCCTTCAAATTTTCAACTTCATGACATACATGATTTTGCAACATTGTTGTGGGTGACCAACTGATTTTCCAGCAACCGACTCGTTCGAATATTCGAAAACGCGTCCGTTGCCAGGCAAGCCCATTGTCAATGGGTGCGCACCGATCGGTCCATTGCAGTACAACGCGCACAGGGGTACAACGCGTACCCGCACACATTGAATGCAATGGGCCGGCCGGAGGCACCGATCGGTCCATTGCTGTTCAACGCGCACAGGGGTACAACGCGTACCCGCACACATTGAAAGCAATGGGCCGGCCGGAGGCACCGATCGGTCCATTGCTGTTCAACGCGCACAGGGGTACAACGCGTACCCGCACACATTGAATGCAATGGGCCGGCCGGAGGCACCGATCGGTCCATTGCAGTACAACGCGCACAGGGGTACAACGCGTACCCGCACACATTGAATGCAATGGGCCGGCCGGAGGCACCGATCGGTCCATTGCAGTACAACGCGCACAGGGGTACAACACGTACCCGCACACATTGAATGCAATGGGCCGGCCGGAGGCACCGATCGGTCCATTGCTGTTCGACGCGCACAGGGGTACAACGCGTACCCGCACACATTGAAAGCAATGGGCCGGCCGGAGGCACCGATCGGTCCATTGCTGTTCAACGCGCACAGGGGTACAACGCGTACCCGCACACATTGAATGCAATGGGCCGGCCGGAGGCACCGATCGGTCCATTGCAGTACTAACGCGCACAGGGGTACAACGCTGCATCCGCACACATTGAAAGCAATGGGCCGGCCGGAGGCACCGATCGGTCCATTGCTGTTCAACGCGCACAGGGGTACAACGCGTGCACCGCACACATTGAATGCAATGGGCCGGCCGGAGGCACCGATCGGTCCATTGCAGTACAACGCGCACAGGGGTACAACGCGTACCCGCACACATTGAAAGCAATGGGCCGGCCGGAGGCACCGATCGGTCCATTGCTGTTCAACGCGCACAGGGGTACAACGCTGCACCCGACACATTGAATGCAATGGGCCGGCCGGAGGCACCGATCGGTCCATTGCAGTACAACGCATCACTGTACATGTGACTGGCATATGTCAGCATGCCTGTCTCAGATGGACATATGCCAGCCACAGATAGCTCCCAGGGAGTGAGGGGCACACCTACATCACGACAGCCTGTCCAAACCTTATCATAAGGCATGTAAGGCTGCATTTCCTATTGTGTGTATGTTGGTGTACATGTTGTCCTGTGGGTGTCACCTGTGGGCAGCCACCCCCAGGCTGTGCACGTGTTAATGGGGACAGGATCCTGGGTGTTACGTGTACGTGACCACTGTGATGTGCAACTGTTCATATCTGTGCATGTGCCATGGTCACATTTCACAGTGGTGTTTGTGTATGTCATGTCACATACCCCGTGAGTCCCATGTGGGACGGTATGTTTGAGCCAGGGTGTCCCAGTGGCACAATAGTGATGGCCCTCCACAGTCTTTGTGCATGTAGTGTTTACAATGTCTCTGATTTCATGTGCACAATGGGAGACAGTCTCCACATCCACGTTGTGTGTGCATGGACTCTGATGTTGTGCGTGTGTGTCACAGACGTCCATGGCTCTCCTGCCATGGCAAGTGTGGCCACTACCTGTGGGGGTCATGTTTGTTTTGTTGTGGTGTACACATGATACTCCAGGTGATGCCAGTGTCCATGTGGCATTACAGGGTCCCTGGGAATGTGCCTGTCGTTGAGCTGTGGTGCCTGGGGCACATCTGTCCTCACATGTCACTGGGGGGTGACTGTGACACAGCATCATGATATCCAATGGGCCAACCTGGGACAAATTGATGCCACCTGTAGGACCGTGTTGACAGATGTTGGCCATGTATGTACCATACATGTCCTTCCGGTACTGCACACTTCATGTACCTGTGCCTCATGATGATGTATGTTGGGATCTTGAGTGTGTTCAATGCCGCATATGTGGGGTGACTGACGATCTTGCTTACTTCTCCTCTGCACTGCAGGGCTCCTGCTGTCCATCGGCCATTTCCAGACCTGGCAACGATGGTGGAACGGGACAGCATCCGACGGTACCGCTTCACCAGGCAGCTGATTGAGGATTTGGCAGTGCAGTTGTCCCCACATTTGCAGCCTGGCCGGCCGTATCCTACAGCGCTGACCCCAAGGTGAAGGTGATGGCAGCCCTACACTTCTTTGCCACCGGTACCTTCCAACATACTGTGGCGTCTGCTGGTGGGATGTCACAGACCATGTTCAGCCGTGTGCTCCGCGATGTTTTGGCGGCAATGTTGCTCTTCCTGAACCGGTACATCTATTTCCCTAGACTGCGTACGACTCACTGACGTGAAGAGTGACTTTTATGCCCTGGGGAGGATGCCGCATGTCATTGGCTCCATTGATGGGACACATGTGGCTTTGGTACCACCACAGGCCCAGGAGCAGGCCTACAGGAACCGCAAGCACTACCACTCGGTCAATGCACTGGTGGTGTGTCTTGCAGACATGACCATCACACACGTGTGTGCCCGTTTCCCTGGTTCAGCACACGATGCCTTTGTGATGAGGAGTAGTCGCATCCCCAGGTTGATGGCACAGATGCAGAACCAGCGTGCCTGGCTTGTCGGTGTGTACTGACTTTGTGCCATTGTGTGTGATCTGATCTGTAGTATTCCGCCCACTTTTCCAAGTCAGCTGATGTGCACTTGTCTGTCCGTAGGTGACTCGGGATACCCCAACATGCCGTGGTTGCTGACACCCCTCAGGAACCCTGTGACACCTGCCCAGATGCGCTACAATGAGGCACATGGTCGGACCAGGAGAGTTATTGAGCGGACCTTTGGTCTCCTGAAGAGCCGCTTCCGCTGCCTGGACAAGACCGGAGGGTCCCTCCCATATGCCCCTGCGAAAGTGTGCAAGATTATCATCGTCTGCTGCATGCTCCACAACCTGGCAGTGCGGAAGGAGTTGCCTCTCATCCAGGATGACGATGACCAACATCCGCCACCTGTGGAGGATCCTGGCCTGGACCACGATGCCAGTGACGATGATGATGATGATGGTGATGGTGATGTCCGCACACAGCTCATCACCAACTTCTTTAGCTGAATGTGAGTATCCTGAGGTGTCATGTCAATGATGTGAGTTGGCATGATGTGTGGGTGGTGCTCTGGTGCTGTTGGAGTGTGTCCATGGGCTACTTGACAGGATGTGTGTTGCGATGTGTGGTGACAGGTGGGCTGTACTCCCCAACAGTGTTGACATGCTAACTTGGTTCTGGGTGGGTATCTTGTAACATGTATTGTGCATGAGTTTTGCTGTTCTGTCCTGTACTCCATTGCTTTTGACTGTGTGTCATTTCTGTCCTTCACAGGGTACTTTCAGATTCGTTTGGTCAACTGTGTCCACCGACGACGTGATTGCACATCCAGGCTGGTAGCTGTTGTGTCCCTACAGGTGATGTGCGCCACACCCATGGACTTCCTTCTGTCTACAGTTGTTGACTGTGTGCCCGCTTCCAGGTGGGGTTACCTTGCATCTGTAGTGGTTACGGCATGTTGCTACTGTGTAATAAACCTGTGCTTCACTTAGTGATGTGCGTTGTCTGTGGTCACACATTTGACTGCCATTTGCTTACTGCACCTGTGGGCTACTTGACTACAACTGGGAATGGGTGTGGTGTCTGTGCATTGCACCGTCTTCCCTGGCAACATCAGTGTGGGCAATGAGTCAGATGGCCTAGGTGTGTATGTGTTGTGTAGCCCTGGTGGTGTGTCTCCCTCATATGTGTCACGTTGCCTGTACTCACATGCCTGTGTTGTCCTTGCTGTTGCAGTTCGCATACACAGTGTAATTTTGCTGTTCATCATCCCCATAACAGCACCCACGTTGGAATCACGACAGAGGCAAGTATGGTGTATTATTGTGTTTATTGTGACACATCTGTGATAATAGTGCATAGGATGGATTGTGCTGTACATGAATCTTGCAATCCCAAGTTCCTAGATGAATAGAAAGTCCAGGTAGACAGGATCCCCAGTATCGGGGCCACAGTTGTCTGACACATTGTTCCAACTTGTACTCCCCATGCAATGTGTGGGAGTAGTGTTGCCATCAACAGGGTGAACAGTCTGTGCACAAAGGCGAAAATCCAGAACAGGTTCAGGCTTCCTGGGAGTTGCGCTTGGCCATCAGCCTCTCACTTTCCCCTCCTCGGACGACCCCTCTTCTTGGGGGGGCCCTCAAGTGCAGGCTGCTGCGGTGCAGGGGACTCTCCGCCAGAGTCCTCCTCCCTCCCTGTGGCAGTTGCAGTTTGTTCGGTACCAGATGTTGTTGGCACACAGGGAGGTGTGGACTGGTTGCTGTTCATCTGGCGGAGGCATTGTAAAATGTCCCTGTGCACCGCCGTCATCTCATGTAGTACATCCCACTTGGACTCCACACGGGACATGTGGGAGTCCACACGTGACATGTGTGACTCCACGTTGGACATGTGGGAGTCCAAGCGGGCATGATGGGCAGCCTGCTGCTGTTTGATGTCTCTGAGGAGCCCCACTACCTGGCTGAGCTCTCCGGTGCTGGACTGGTACGCATCAGCTATGCGTACCAGTTGTGGGTCTTCATGCACACCAGCAACGTCTGCAAGCAGCGACCTCTGTCTCCCACCCCTCCCACCACCCCTGCTGACATGTGCAGTGTGTGCAGTTGCACGCACAGATAACCCTGGTCCACCTTGGGGGTTGGTGGTGGTGGTGGTGTCCATGGCCCCAGGTTGGTCCAGGGTCACTGCGCTGGTGTTGTTCCTTATTCTGTCCATGTCGGCAGGGATGGTATTCGTGGTGACAGTCGTTGGAGGGGTGGGTGCAGGGGGTGCAGCTGGTGGACCTGCTGGTGCTGCAGCTGGTGGTCCTGCTGGTGCAGCATGTTGACTTGCACCGGATGTGCCAGGTTGTTCATCGTCCGAGGAGGACAGAGGCTGTACGACGCCAGTGAGCTCGGCATCCTCTTGAGCCTGGGACTGGGACTCCTCAGCGTCTGCTGCTGTGTCCCTATCATCACCTGTTTTTGGGAGACACAAACAATGTATGTCATGTTTCTGCAGGCATCAGTGGTTGACACACCTGACAGTTGTGACTGTGCCTCGGGGTGCGGGCCTGTACATTGTATTGTCCTAAGTCGTCACAGTCAGGGGTTGATATTGGTGTGGCACATTGCCCTGCATTATTTGGGCATTTCTATGTATTCTCTGGGGTGTGAACATGGTCTGCATTGATTGTGTTTGGTTGACAGCCAGACCTCCTTCCCACCCACCCACCCACCCAGTCAGTTATCCCACCATGGAACGTGCTTGCATTGCAGGGAGTGTAAGTTGTCTCTCAGGATGTCAGTCAGTGGTGTCCTGCTGTTTGTTGGTGCACAGTTGGCAGCAGGGCCTTGTGCTCCCCACAGCAGTAGCCAGTGTCAGCCATCTTGTGAGTCCTTCTCCACTCCCTGTGATGTGAGCATGGTTCAGGGTGGTGTTGATGGGCCAGTTGTGAGGCTGAGCAATGTCTGTGACTACGACTCCCATCATGCTATTGCCTCCACCCCCTTCCCAGCATGCCCATGCTTCCTTCCTTTTGACTCTGCTTCCCTGTGGGGTGGGCTGGCTGTGCTGACAGGATGGCTGGGAGTGTTGTCCTGGCAGTTGTTTGGCTAAGAGTCCCAAGAGTGTCCCTGTGCTTCACACAACATAACCCAGGGTGGTGGTGCTTTGTGGGATCTTGTGTTAGGATGGAGGGCATTGCATTCTACCAGGTGGGTACTGTGGAGTTTGTGTTGGGGGGTGTGAGGGGAGGTGCTGGTGACTATGGTCAGTGCTGCAAGTCCCCCTTCCCACCCAGCCAGCCAGATATCCCACCATGGACTGTGCTTGCATTGCAGGGAGTGGAAGTTGTCTCTCAGGATGTCAGTCAGTGGTGTCCTGCTGTTTGTTGGTGCACAGTTGCCAGCAGGGCCTTGTGCTCCTCACAGCAGTAGCCAGTGTCAGCCATCTTGTGAGTCCTTCTCCACTCCCTGTGATGTGAGCATGGTTCAGGGTGGTGTTGATGGGACAGTTGGGGGGGGGGGGGCAATATGTGTGACTGCGACTCCCATGATGCTATTGGCTACACTGACTTGGCCAGCATACGCTGAATTCCTTCCTTTGAGTGGTCTTCACTGTGTGTTGGTGTTGTTGTGGTGGCTACATGTGTGGATGTGTGTGTTAGTTCTATTTGTGCCACTGCCTAGCTGTAGTTGTGGTTGTGTTTGTACATGTGTTGGCACAGTTGGATGTGACTTTTTGATGGCATGTGTTGTGTTTATCTGACTGACATACACATTTTGGGATGATTCTGTTCTAGTTGCTGTGTAATTGCTATGAGTGCATGGTTTGACTCTCCCCTTGACAGTGATGTGTGTGTTTTGTGGCAGTTTATTGTGTACATTTGTTGTGTACTCACCAGGCTCTGGGATGTTCTCTAGTCCATATACGCTCACTGGCGGTAGGATGGCCCGCACCTTCTCCTCCCAGGGCCTGAGGTATATTGGCTTGGCAGGAGGGCCACTGCCGGTGTGTTGGCTGTTGATGTAGTCTATCTTCAGCAGGTCCCGTACCCTCCTGCGCACGTCATACCACCTGTTCTGGATGTCGGTCTTTGTGCGCCGACATGGTGATTGGGCGTTCACCCTGTTGATGATCCTCTCCCACATCTTGGTTTTCTGCGACATGGGGGTCTGTTGGACCAATGTGCCAAACAGCTGTGGCTCTACCCTGAGGATCTCGTCTACCAGGACTTCCAATTCACAATCTAGGAACTTGGGATTCTTCTTGGGGGGCATGGTGATGGGTGGTGATGGTGGGTGATGTGTGTGTTGGTGTGCAGGTGAGGGTGTGTGGGTGTGTGTTGTGCTGGGTGTATGTGAGGTAGGTATTTGTTGGTGTGCTGCTGGTGTGTGGCTTGTGTGAGGGATGAGCTGTGGGTGTGTGGTTGCTTTCTCTTGGGTGCTGGCAGTGGAATGGCATTTGCAAAGGCTCATGGTAGTGATTTGTGTCCTTTATATAGGTGGAGTTGTGGGTGTGTCTTTGTTCTCTGTCCCCACCCCCCCAGTATTTATTGGCTTGGTAATTGCTTGTTTGGCCTTTTTTGGTTGATTTTTCCTTTGTGCTGTTTGTGTATGTTGGAAACGTTCTTGTGACCGAGTCGGACCCTGCATTGGTCTCGTACGGTGTTTTCCGTTTCGTTCACGCTGTGTTTGTGCAGTTTTGTATGCTGCGTACGCGTCGGTCGCGGTGTATTGTGTTGCTTCGTCTCGGTTTTGTATGCGTGTCGGTCGTATGGCTTGTCCTCCGTCCGACTTCGGTCGTGTTTTTCGCGCCTTGCATCGTACTTTGCGGGTTGGAGTTGGCGGGTACGATTCGGTCGGATTTGTTCCGGGTGCGTGTCGGTCGGTTGAATTCGCGTGTTTTTCCGGCCGGATTGCTATTTTCCGAGCGGCTCGGTCGGTCGGCTTGGTTTCCTGATGTGTCGGTCGGATTCATCGCGGCTTGCATCGTACTTGGCGTGTCGGGCGCCACTGGTACGTGTCGGTCGGTAATTTTTCCGGCTCCGAGTCGGTCGGTGCTTTTTCCGGCCCGAATCGGAATCGACCCCTATGTATGTACTCTTGAAATCCCTCAATTTTTACTCCTTAAGTCATTGTAACACTAAGGCATTACCTATGTAGTCCTTAATCCTCCAGACATTACCCCAGCTCTCATAGAATCACCAATGCATTAGCTTTACAGTGGTTCAAATATGCAGGCAGTACCGTACCTCTGCTCCAATCAGCCTGTCAGGATCTATGCACTCTTGCAATCACTTAGCAGTATCCATCCACATTTAAAATCACTCAGTTAGTTCCTGTGTACTTATGAAATTACCCAAGCACTACCCTACTACTACTCGAAACAATTGGGTACTATTCTTGTTCTTATACAATCACACAAGTAATACTCCTTCATTCCTTCAATCACCCAACCACTACCTCTGAAGTTGTTCAATTACCCAGCCACTACCTATGCACCCATAAAATCACCCAGGCACTACTTTTGCACTCCATGAATCACTCAGGCACTACAATAGTACTACTATAATCAACAACACAGTATCCTTGCACTTATAAAATCACTCATGCAGTACCCATGCATTTATAAAATCACTAACGCACTTCTTATGTACTGTTGTAATTACCCAGTCAGTATCCATACACTTATAAAATTATCTAGACAGTACCTATGCTCTTATATATTCTCTCACAGACTACCCTTGCACTCCTTCAATCATGCACGCACTACTCATGTACTTATGTAATCGGTGAGCTAGTAGTCATGCACTTTTTAAATTACCTAAGCAGTACCTTTCCACTCCTCTAGTCACTCATGCACTATGTTAGTACTTCTACAATGAACCACACAGTATCCATACATTTATACAATCAGCCAGAGATTTCCTATCTAGTCTTGCAATCCCCTAGATATTATACTTGCAATGATGCAGTCACCCAGGCATTATGTATGTACTTCTTTAATTCCCCAGATGTTTCCCCTATGCTCATACATTGCTTCAATCACCCAGGCACTACCCTTGCAGACTTTCAATCACACAGAGACTGCCTTTGCACTTATGTAATCACTGAGCCAGTACTCATGCACTTATAAAATCACCCAGGCACTATCTTTGCAGTCTTTCAATCACAGAGGCACTACGACAGTACTCGTATCATCAGTCAGGCAGTAGTCATGTACTTTTGAAATCACCCAGACACTTCCAATGTACTCCTGTAGTTCCTCAGATATTATCTCTGCAGTTATGCAATCAGTAATGCATTATATATATACTGGTTTAATCACTCAGGCACTACTGTTGCACTCCTCCAATTATACTGCCACTACCATCACAGTCATACAATCACACACACTTTACCCATGCACACATGCAATCACTTAGACATTACTATTGCACTACTCTAATCACTCACTTTTGTAGTGGTTCTTCACCATTGTAGGAATGTTGAGGGTGTTGGGCGTATGCAAATATAAATAAAAAATGTAAGACATATGTGAGCTGTAAGTGTAACTATATTACGAAAATAATATATGGATATGTGTGTAGCTTTTAAATTGAATGTATTTTTATACTTATACATGTGAATATTTGTATATAATTATTTTAATAATATTAAATAGTTTTTACATTATTTTTTTTACTGATATTCTGCATAATTATTAAGACAGATTCAGTATGACAAGAAAGGTGGAAAGAAAAAGACAACAAAAAAAACAATTGTATTTAAAGGAGGGAGAAAAACATAAATTAGATGAAGTACAACATGTGACGTTAAAGAAAAAGTCTTCTGGTAAGAGAACTAAAGAATTTGTGAAAAAAGTTTTAAAGAATGTAACAAATTGTCAAAATGACGAAAAAAGAAAGAAAAGTACTACAACCAAACAGAAGGAAACGAAAAAGGACAAAAAAGTGGAAATTTGGGTTATGGGAAACAATCTATGTTGAAAGAATAATGAAACAATTTATAGACATTAGAAAGAGAATGTATAAAAGTAGAGTACTACAAAATTTGTTGAAAGATTGCAGAAAATATAAAAAGAGATCAGCATTTTACAAGAAAAAACAAGAGATTGAAGGTGTAGTTGAAAAGGCTTTTGAATTGAAAAGAAAATTGTTTATATTAGTATTGAACAGAATGAAAACATTAAATAAAATAATGCACTTTATGTTGGAGAAAAGTAAAATAAAATGACTGGTTAATAGAACTAACTTTTGCAAAATATTTTCTGGAGAATGGAAGCACACCTTTAGTACAGAACCTTTTTTAATGAAGAAAGCTAATTTCAAAAAATACATTAGTTCACGCAGTTGATACCAGTGGTCGTTGCTATAAAGTTGAAAACGGTTGTCCAATTGAAAAAGAAAAGATGGTTCCTAGGAATGTTGAAGAAGTAATAGCTGAAAAAGTTCAAGGGAGGCGTACAGAGGCTCCAGTGTTTAAGTGGGATTGTAGTAGTATTTGTAGTGTACGACAGGAATCTATTGATATATTACAAAATTTCTTACGAGATTATGGAAAAAAAAGTGTAAAACAGAAGTTTAAGATGTTGCAAGGACTAAATCCTTGTAAAATGAGAAAATATACTAACTTGCAGGGTCATTCTCTGGCTTGTCTTTCTAGGAAAGTGTGTCAAAGTCGTTTTCATCATTTAAGAATGTTAGCAGTACATCATTCAGAAATGCGGAAGTTAGTAAGAAGATTATACTATGTAAAAAGTCCTGCATTATGTCTAAATGAAATTAACACAGCTCTTTTGCATGGTTCAGTGTTGGGTGTAATAAAAGTTTCTGATGATATACAGTTTCGTTTCTTTGGTTCACAAGAGGAGTGTAGAGAAAGTGAGAGTTTGATAAGTGTAGGTGTTGAAGAAGAGATGGAAGATACTACTACTGTGAAGTTTGAAAAAGAAATAACAAAGTTTAATGTAGTTTCTGGTGAAAATCCAAACTATGGGGCTCATTACGATGCCGGACGGAAGCCCATCCGCAGTGTTGGCGGTGGCGGAAAATGTCTATTGGGACCACCATATTACAATGGGCCTACAGAGGCCATTCTCCGTCCAACGCGGTTTTACCGGCTCCGCACGTTTTCTCAGTACGCAAGGGTGGTGGACGGAGCCTATAGAGCAAGACCGGCGTGCGGAATCATGTTCCGTCCACCAACCAGATTACGATGTAACAAACAGCCCTTCCCACCATGGAGCAAAATCCACCACATCGCGGATGGCGGAAGCACAACTACGGAAAGGAAAAGCCGACCCAGATCACATCCAGACCAGCTGAGCCGCCATGGATCCAGTGCTACGGGCCTTTCCGCTGCTCTACCTGGTGCACCTCCGGCAGATAAGACGCCGCCGCGCCCTACAGCAGAGGTACGTCCAAAACACCTCCAGGCATGCAACCCCTGTACAACTACAACTCCCAGCAAGCGTGCAGGCCGGGCCGGCCCCACGATGTATGTGGCAACCTGCCAACTGCAATGTGTGAGGCCCACCCAATTCACATGAGTGACACCCTCCGGGCCCCTGAAGGCAAGTGGGGCCAATGCCGTGCCCCGCCGATGCAGAGCGCGCACCCCGCGACATTAAAAAATGTAATCCGCTGGCGGCTCCCGTTGGCAGATGGCGCATTCGCATAGGCGGTGCCACACCGCGTCGGCCAGGAAGCGCCGTCCGCAATCCTGCATCACTCAATTGGGGACAATGCTGTTTACGCTGTGGACGCCAGCTACCGCGCCTGTAAACACATCATGCATTTGCATTGTCGCCATGCGAATTGCATCACACACCCCAAAACATCAGCCGAAAGGGATGTGTGCACCCAGTGAAGGCATCATAGAGTGTGACCTTTGATCCAAGTCTGCACACACATGGCTTGTCCAAGAAAAGGAGAGTGAAATTACATTCTTTGTCATGCTTCGTGACCAGCATGGCACTAAATGAGTCAAGGAGTCCAAAAGACTAAAGGGCTCTCGCACTGTACCAATGTAGTGCAATGAAACTAACGACCTGTTAACACTGAATGTATATCTCTTGCTATGTGCTTAGCGAATCCTTGGCCATGGGCCGTCTTCTGAAGGGCCAGTGATGTAGGCTGACAAATCGAGGTGTCCATTTTCTACAACTCAGACACACTGGTAATCCCTAGTAGTTACAACACATGTACTGGTGTGACATGCAGTGTGCCTAGCTGCCATTGCCTGTAAATGTCTTACACACGTCATAGGAGTGCACATGTGTAGCAAAAAATTATTCACCTGGATGACATCATCTGTCATTCACAGCCATGTGTGCATGCATACACAATCCATGTGTTTATCTACCTCATGAAGGTGAACATGGCAATGTCTGTCACGCAAAATTACCACACAGTCACGATGTACTGACCCCATAATGTTCACATTTGTCTGCCCACCGTGCTGAATATACATGTATCATTGTCCAGCTGACACTGACTGCCCTCATTCCGTAATGTTGTGTTTTGTGGGACTGAAGTCTGAGGCCGTGCAGTGACAGCAGCCACATGCAAATCTGCATAGATGCTGTGAAACAGAAGTGCTGTGGCATCAACCACAGGGCAGACCAACCTTGTTGTAGCAGTATACTATATGCCATTCAAATCGAGCTACTATGGATGTTGAAGTTGTGAGCATGTCGAGTGAGTGAAGAAAAGTAATGTCTGTATGCATGTCACTTGTGCATGTCACGTGTCCAAGACTCAAGGCAATGTTGTGCTTGTGTGAGTCTTCGCTTAAGCTGTGTACCACATCTCTCATCTTTGACTCATCTCATGCATGTGTACCCTGACAGGATACGTAGGAGGAGACCACCTATCTTTTGACCTGTCCCACACCTGGTGACGATGGAGGACATCAACATCATCAGGAAATTTCGTTTGGATCGCCTCACACTGCGAAAGCTATGTGCTCATTTGGAGCCCCATATGAAGCCAAAGCGAACATATTCTGCTGCATTGTCTGCTACAGTGAAAGTGATGGCTGCACTGCATTTCTTCACCACTGGGTCTTTCCAGTACACTGTGTCCAGTGCCGGTGGGATGTCCCAGCCCATGTTCAGCATGGTGTTGCGTGACGTCCTGTCAGCATTGATGCTGTACAAGGACAGCTATGTACACTTTCCGTGGTGGGATGAATTGCCAGCTGTGAAGGGGGATTTCTTTGATCTGGGCGGCATCCCAAATGTGGTGGGAGCTATTGACGGAACCCACATTGGCCTCGTTCCACCACAGGCACGTGAACACATTTATCACAACCGAAAACACCACCACTCCATTAATGTGCAAGTGGTATGTCAGGCGGATCAGATAATCTCACACGTCTGTGAAAAGTTTCCTGGTTCTGCACCTGACTCCTACATCTTGCGGAACAGCAGCATACCACAATTGATGGCTAATCTGCACCCCGAGCGGGCCTGACTTGTTGGTGAGTGTGCTGTGTCAATGACTGTGATGTATGTGTGACATGCTGCTCTCCTCACATATTCTGATTGCAATGTTTGTCTGTGTTCCTCACAACTAGGTGACTCGGTATCCCAATCGTCATTGGTTGATGACCCCACTGAGGAATCCAACAACGCCTGGAGAGGTCCACTACATTGATGCCCAGGGGAGGACACGTTGTGTGGTGGAGCGCACTTTTGGACTGCTCAAGTCTAGATTTAGGTGTCTAGACAAGAGTGGTGCTGCACTACTCTACTCCCCACAGAAGGTGTGCCAGATTGTAGTCACCTGCTGCATGCTACACAACCTGGCCTTGCGCAAGAAGATCCCCCTGATTCTGGACGATGATGAGCAGCAGCAGCCCCCTGCTCCAAACCCACACATGCCCAGTGACGATGACAGTGGTGAGGAAGAAGGCCTTGACGTGCGTCAACATCTCATCGCCAACTACTTCCGTTGAGTGTAAGTTAACAATGAGCGACTATGGCTGTGTCTGTGTGCTATGCTGTTGTCTCCCAAACTTTGAGGATTGTTGCAGGGATTCTGTCCACACACAGAACTATGCGCAGGATTAGAGGACTTGGGCAGGCCGGGACCGAGTCATCCGACCACCTGAGCACCCTGAAGCACTGGAGCTAATAGCCATAGTTTCTCACTAGCGCAATCACTCACTGTCAGTGATACAAGCACACAGACACCCCAGGACACAACACTCTCAGATCTCACAGGAATAGCGTTAACAAGACACACCCTGTCACCCTGACTCTTATACTTGTCCACAAGGGGTTCATTTGAAGACAAGAAACAGTTCAGAAGTTTTATTTCAACTACCGTGTAAGAACTTGCAGTATACGGCACCAAAGTATTTGAGAAATGCATTTTGCACAAAAACATTTAGCAGAATAACATGTCCACATATCATTAAGAAAGATGGTATATCAATAAGCACTCTGGATGAAGACCCACGAACCCATCCCCCCTCCCCCTGCTGGAAGAACCTGTATCAAATGTCCCTAAACTATGGGCTTTGTCAGCAGAACACACTCCTCAGCCCATAGATGGTCAAATGTACATCACATGTGCCGTGTCGCTCTTCTCTCTGGATAGTCCCCTCCCCAAGTGTGGTGCACCTAGCCCGCTGCCCCATAACATCTAAGAGGCACCCGTGGTCACTCGCAGCTGCGAGACTCTGTTGGGTCGTGGTGATAGGGCCGGACCAGAACAGAATGACAAGGGACATTGTTGTTCGACCACGGACAGAATGTGCAGACAGTACTCCAGGAGCGCGGAGAGATCAAGCTCTGCGGACAGTTCCCATGTGACAGACATGAACGAAGCTACTTGCAAGACTTCAAAGTCAGGGATTTACAAGTGCGTCAGCTGCACGATGGAAGCCTGGCTCACAATATGCGACAATCACCCCGACGGACATATGACAGCCTCCCCTTCCTCAGTTCTGTGGTACCAAGCGAAACAGACCGCAGAGGTCAGCAAAGTCAAAGCTAATGCAGACAGGGCCAAAGTCAGAGATGGCTGAGAACCTTTGTCAGAAGGATGCGAGAAATGTTGAGACAACATTGAATCAGTTGCCAACAGTTCCGGATGCTGGTAAGTAGTTACGGATCCAAGAAGGCACATGCAGCTTCGAAGGCAACCAGTTCCAAAAGACGATCCAAATCAGCTTCAGCAAAAAGGACCGCCATCCAATCCAGTAGCATGAAGGAACAGATGTGCTCCTTGCACCACGAGGACGAAAGGAGCATTTCATGGCAAGCTGGAAGTGGCTCGATGTAGGCATGGCACAGGAGCCGTTGCGCAAACGCACAAGTGCAGCTGGCAGCCTGTCTGACACGTTGAAAGGCATCCCATAAACGGCTATCCCCGGAACAGTCCTGGTCGTGGGCCAACAAAGGACTCACCCACAGGTCATAATCCAGATCAGCAAGAGATGTGTTGGAAAGGCAGAGATCCATGGCCCATTGAAAGGGGCATCCGCGACAGTAGAACACAGGTTGCACGCAGGTGAAATAGGCATAGCGGAAGGTCAGCCTATAACTGATGCGGAGCACAGCCAATGGTATACATCCAAAGACGAGCTGCATCCATTCACGGTACAGTTGCAACTGACCGGGGTTGGCCTGGACCACAGGACGGGCTGCCATTGCGTGAGAGGAGCCGGAAAACCAGCAATCTGCAGTACTGGCAAAGGGTTGATGTGAAACCGCCAAATGCAGTCGGTAAATATGAGGAGTGACACCCGGTAGGGCTCCATTAATAGTGTGCAACGAAGTGACAAGGCCAGAGCCTACAAGTAGAAAAAATGTGCAAGGTCTTCAGTATCAGACGCTATTGATATTTGGTGTGTCAGTAGCCCAAAAACAAGTGGGAGAGTCGTGTCTCGCAGACAGTGAATCGCGCCGGACGGTCAAGGCACCTGGGAATCGAAGGTCTCACGGCCTGATGTGAGAGCGACTACTTGTTGAAACAAAAGCCCATTGAGCCTGCATCACTAATTGAAGTAATTAGGCCACAACTAACTATCTACAAGCACATATGGGGGAGTAAAGAGAACATTGCTACAGCAGGGAACACGTAGTGCAAGTGTTCCTATTTACGGGACCGCTTCCCGTAAACCGCAGCAGTTGTGGTCATTCAGGATTAGATAACTTCCGTTGAGAAGGAGATTTGGCGTGGGTATGTCGTCAGTGACTGTTGTTCATGTGGGAACAAATGCAAAAAGACTGGACATGACCCCTGAAAAGCCCCGTGTAACTGTACTTGAGTTTGTGAATGCGACAATGTCACCTTTGGCCACATGACAGGATGTGTTTTGATGCTGGCTCTTGTGGGATTCATTGATCAGCGCTGTGTGTGTTGTAACAACCTACGTCATATCCATATTGATGTTATTAGGGGGATGGGAGCACACTACTTCACCTCCCAGCACAGTTCACCCCTTGGCATTCTGGTAAATGCAGTTCGGTAAAAATGCTTACTTGCAATGTAGCTTTGAGTGTTTCACCTGAGTTGGGCAGTGAGAGGTACAGAGACATTAGTGTATTGTGGCAGCTTTCTCAGCAGACACCGATCTCAATGGTATAATTTCGTGCAACACATGTGTCTAGGGATTGACAGCACTAACCTGCATCCAGCCGTGGTGACTCACTTCCACGGAAAAAGAAGTAAGCATTTCAACTGCAGTGCATTTGCCAGGATGCTGAGGGGTAAACTGTGCTGGGAGGTGAAGTTGTGTGCTCCCATCCCCCTTCTGTCCATGTTGATGGTGTTGGCCTGTGTTAACTGTTATGCATCTTGTACAGTGTTGCCTAGTGCAGTGCTTTTCCTGTACTGCCATCATATGTCAAATCACTGTCTTTTTCTTGTGTGGTTCCAGGTTCCTCTGCTCTCTCAATGGATTGTCGCATTTACATCTCATGATACATTGCAATGTGAGTTAACATGCTACTTACTATGATAAAAATTCCTCTTGACACAAAGGCATACCGGTGTGATTTGTGTTTATTTGTAAATGAGTGACAGGTGAGGGTTGGAGTTGAAAGTGATGGTACATGGATGGTTCGGGTAGAACACACAATGGTGGGATTCCCCAGTCCAATAGTACACTCCCATCCTTTTGGCAATGTGGGATCGGATTTACAACCAAGTCAATATTCGGTGTGACACAGGTGACATCAAGGCTGGCTCCGAGAACTGGTACGGCACGGTGCTTTGCCACGTGGTCCTCCCTGGGACTTTTTCGGACGCCCCCCTCAGCCGTTTGGCCAGGGGGGGGAACCTGCTGCATGCTCGGAGGTGTCTGAGGATTTGCTGTGATGTGACTCACCCTTCCCTGTGGACGTTGCTGTGGTGTTGTGACTATCATCCGGCTGGCCACGGGGGTGGTGGGCAGCTATTTGTGCTGCATGCATGTCCCTCAGGACACCCACAAGCTGGCCCATGTACTCTGCAATTTGTCCCAAATGAGTGTCCATGGACCTCTGCAGCAGGCGGAGTTCACGCAGTTCGTCAAGGACCTGGCCCATCTGTCCCTGGTTCTGCTGGTATGCCCCAAGGACAGTTTGCACTGTGGCCTGGGCCTCAGTCTCATTGTCCTCCTGTGACTGTCCCCCAGTTGGCCAACCACCTGCCCTGCTGCCACGGACCTGTGGTGGCGCCTGGCGCTGCCGCCACACACTGTCCCCAGCATCCCGAGGCTGCCTGGTGGTATTGGCTACAACTAGCACAGGGACAGTGTTGGAGGCAGCGGTGGTGATGGTGGAGGTGGCTGCCAAACAGGTCGGTGCTGCAGGGGTCAGCATTGTTGTTGCAGCTGTTGTGGGAGTGGTGGTGGTAGTGGTGGTGGTGGGGACAGTGAGGGCCGGAGACTGAGCTTGGCCGGGCACGCCGGAGGGGCCAGGTCGGTCCTCCTCATCCGTAAAAACCAGGGAGTCTGCATCCGAGGGTTCTGCTTCTTGGGTGGGAGACTGGCTGGGCTCGTCCATGGCACGGGCGCCTGCTGTCGCTGGCGAGTCACCTGTTGAACAGAGGTTGGATTGTCAGCATGTTCAGTACACAGCACAACTTTGATGTTCATGTTTGGCACATTTCGATTGAGACGACATGACTTTTCATCTTGGCATTACTTGTCATTCCTAACAGTTTGTCAGTAGTGGGACATAATGTGGAGGCAAATACATTGCTCGTCAGTGATGTGACATGGCTGTAGTGACAATTTCATATGCACAGATATTGTATTTCCAAGTGCATGTCCTCTGGTACCAACTTGTTGCTCATCCACTTCTGTTCATGCTAGGATATTTGTGACTTTGCAATGACTGTTTGTCTACTATGCCGCAACTTCTTGATTTCTGTTGTGCTTTTTGTACTGTCCTCATGTGGTTTGTGATGTTTGACTGAGTCTACATGCATGTGTGGTGTTGATGTGAGCCTTTATGCTTTGGGATAATGGTACTTGCACATTGGGTTTTGGTCACTGTGTTCCTGGGTTTTGCTTTGCAGTTACATGTGACTTCATCAATGACACTGTGATTCATGTGAACTGTCAATGGTATTTTCTGTGTGTGCACTGGCTGCAACTTATGCAGCTTGACTGAGTTGGCTCACAAGTGCGGCATGTGGTGGTCAGATAGCTCCCTGCTGTTTGGGAGGGAAGACAGAGGGCTTTGTGGGAGTTGTGGTCTTGCTGTCAGGTCCCAACAACCCCCTCCCCAGTAAGATGGCTACCTACCTGTTGAGTGAAGCAGAGGAGGGTGATGGCTGCCACATGGCTGTGTGGTGGGGTGGGTGCTCCATGCTGTTTGGGAGGGAAGACAGAGGGCCTTGTGGGAGTTGTGGTCTTACTGTCAGGTCCCAACAACCCCCTCCCCAGTAAGATGGCTACCTACCTGTGAGGTGAAGCAGAGGGAGGAAATGCTAGCCTTATGAGACATTCATGTTGACAGCGTGCATTCTACATGAGTTTGATTTTGTCTGGCAATTGAGGCTCACTTGTTGTGCACAACGGTACATTACAGTGGGATGTGATCATTTTGTTTGTACTTACCAGCCTCCACTCCCCCCTCGATTCCTGTGAGACTCTCGGGATGCAGTATGGCAAGCACCTTCTCCCATTCAGTGAAGGTTAGTGGTGGTATGGGAGGGCCGCCACCAGTTCTTTGGGCCACCTCGTGGTTCCTCTGGTGCCGATGCTTGACCTGGGCCTTGAGGTCGACCCACCGCCTTTTGATGTCACACAGTGTGCATAGGGTGGTCCCTACAGCATTGACTTTGTTGTAGATCCTTGTCCACATCTGGTTTTTGCACGCAAGTGGGGTGTGTTGGACCAGGCTCCCATACAAATGTGGTTCTACCCTTATTATCTCGTCTACCATCACTTTCAACTCAGTGTCAGTGAATTTGGGCATTTTCTGTTTGGCCATGGTGCAAAGGTAAGACAAGTGCAGGGTGCAGGGGGTGGTGGAGTTATGTGAAGTGTGTCAGGTGTGTGGGTGGGAAGTGGTGTTTTGTGGAGATGGGTGTATGTGATGTTGTGCGTGTGCGTAAATGGTGTCCTGTCTTTCTGTGTCAGCTTCTGGTGTGCAAAGGATGCTGGTCCAGGAAGGGGTTGGTTTTATGCTGTTGTATGTGGGTGTGTCCAAATGAGTGATGTCCTCCAGGTGTTTCTTCCATGCTGGGCATTGCTTACATTGCCAATGGACATTTGGGGTGTATCATTGTGGCGTGTGTGATGTGATTGAGGGTGGCATCGAGTGCAGGCACACTTTGTGCATCGTTGTTCAGTTTGTTACTTCTGCCATTCAGTTGGTCTATGCGCGAGCAAGGGAATTGGAACGCAATGCTCCGTCCTCCAGCTCCGCGGTTTCATCGTAATTGGCTGTGCGGTCATTTGGCGGCAGGAGCGGCCTTTTCAGTCCCTTGAACTGCTTTCCCTGTCTGCCGTGGTCGGATTTGCAACTTCTCCGGGCATGGCGGACGGTCATTTGTGAGTTCCGTCCGCCGTGGTGGGATTTTCCATGCATTGCATCGTAGTTTGACCGGCGGAGATGCCGAGAGTCATGCGGGTAGATTTTTGCCGCGAGCACGGCGGATGGAAGCCTTTTCCGTCAGGCATCGTAATGAGCCCCTATGTTTGCATTTGTTGTCGACGTACTCACTATGGAAGTCAAACTAGGAATGTAGATCTGTATTTAGAAAGTGAAAAGGAAAACAATGATAAATGGAGGCAATTTGCTGCTTATTTGTTTGTGGAAGGTCGTTTTGAGTTGGGTAGTAATCAATGTATTTGTAAATATTGTTACAACAAATTAGAAGAGAACAAAATGCCAGCTAGAGAGTACATAACAACTTACAGTTGGAAGCTATACCTCCGGAACAGAAGATTTAAATACATATGAGTCCATTCTTATTCAATCTGTGCACCCAATTCAGGCTATAATTCGTATGGAGCCTAAAACAGTTAAGCTGCCTCCAACAGATCTACAAAGAGGTTTAAAAGGAAGAGTTGTGTATTTACCTTTAGATTTTAAGAAAAATATTGAAACTGTTGGTGTAGAAAGGGAGGAAAGTGAACCTGTAGTAATTCTAGTTAATGGTGTACCAACAAAGAGTCGGAAAATTTGGCAAGAGTTAGTAGATGTCACCAAACTTCAAAAGGCTACATTATATCTTGTACAAAACAATATTTACTATCAAACTGTAAATGTGGAAGAACAAGAAATATGTTTAGAAGATGAAACAGAAATTTCAAGTGGCTAAATCGAAAAAGTGGAGAACTCCAGGAGAGAAAAAATTTACGAACATTATAGTATACACCCACTACATTCAAAAGAAGTGATAGGAAACACTATTGAATTATTCCAAATGAAGAAAGCGAAGGGAACTCCCATGAGTGTATGGGAAAAAAGTTTGGAAGCTCATTGTTTTCCACAGCTGTTCCCCACTGGAAAAGGTGGACGATATGATGAACGACCAGTTCAGATTCCAGCTTCAGAATATCGTACATTAAGACTGTACTTAGAAGATCCAAGATTTCGACAGTGTATTCCATATTTATTTCATCTTCTGTTCGAAAGTGACTTGTCTGGACTTTCATATGCAGTGAACCATATATTAAAAACAGGAGTTCATCTTACACATGTTTCTGCAAAGGAATTCATGGACAAAGTTCAACAAAGAGACGATCATTTAGAATCTCAGTTAATTAATTTGATGGCGTGTCAACGTGGTACTAATGAGTATTGGTATCGTCGTCATGGAGAACTTAAATGTATGTTAAGGAACTTAGGAACCCCTAACGTGGTTTGTTACGCTTAGCTGTGCTGAGTACCCATGGGACGATTTACTTGATTTTCTACGACAAGCAAATTCAAATGTAAAAAACATTGAATTGAAGACAGCTGGAGAACTGTGTTCCTTGGATCCTGTAAATGTGTGCAGATATTTTAATCATAGGTTTGAAGCTATGATGTCTTTTATCTGCAATAAAAAAAATCCACCTCTTGGAGAAGTTATTCATTTCTTTTGGAGAAAGGAACACCAAGCTAGAGGTGTACCTCATATTCATATGCTGTTATGGATGAAGAATGCACCAAAATTTGGAACTGATGCTGATGAAAGTGTTTTGTCTTTCATTGAAAAATATGTTACCTGTGCCATTCCAAAAGAATGAGGAGAAAACAACTTGAGACAGAAAGTTTTACGGTTTCAAAGTCATCGATGTGGGAAATATTGTCGATGTAAATACAAATCAAAGGGAAGATTTTATACAAAATGTCGTTTTGGACTCCCACATCCAGTAATTTCAAAAAGAAGAGTCAACAGTTTCATGTCCGCAGTAAGGCATACTATAACTCCAAAATCTCCAAAGAATTCTTACAACATAAAAATAACTGAAGATTCAAAGTATATTAATGACTACAATCCAGTTATTTTGACAATGTGGAATGCTAACATGGATATTCAGTATGTAGCAGATAATTTGATTGCTGTTGCTCGCTATGTTACGTCATATATAACCAAATCTGAAAAGACGGAGTTGAAAGAAATGTGGGAAGAAATTTCACAAGAGAAGACGCTTAGTAAGAAATTGTACAGCTTTAGTTTTAAGATGCTTTCCCATCGAGAGATTGGATCCTACGAATGTTCGGATCGGTTGACCTCTGCAAGTTTATATTCAAAGTCAAGAGGAATCATTTGGGTAAGTCTTGGTCTTGCTGCAACACGAAATCGAGTATTGAAATCTGTACGAGAAATTGAATACTTAGCATTGAATGAACCAGAAAGTACAGATATTGTTAAAACAAATATGTTGGATACGTACTATCCCAAAAGGAGTCCACATCTGGAAAACATATCTCTCTATGAAGTACTGCAACATTACAGCTTTAAAAGAAAGGTTACAGAAAATATAAATAAAGGAAAATATGCAGTAATTGGATGTGAAGGATGTTTGGTAAAACATGCCAAAGGAAATCTTATTAACCACAGGAAACTCAGTTGTGAAACTTCAGAGAAAAGGGAATTTTTCTATTTAGCACTTCTGCAACTTTTCAAGCCTTGGCGTAGTGAAGCAGAATTACTTGGAGAGTTCGACTGCTATGAAGATTCTTTTAATGCATGTAAAGATAATATTCAATGCACAATTTTCCCTACTTATCTACAAATGTTAAATGAAGAGATTGAACAAGAAACTACTATTGCAGCTGAAATAGCTAGAAACAGTTCTCGAGATAGTCAGAGTTCTGCTCCACTAAGTCAAGATCCTCTAGGACAACCAATTCTTGAAAATGAAGCAGCAATAGCTATGAATGAAGTAGAAACGGCAATGCAACAAGCACAACAGGATATTATTGAGTTGGGAAACTTGGAAGAACAACTAAATATTGAACAAAAACAAATATATCAGCAAGTAACAGATACAGCATGGTTTACTGCATGAAAAATAAGAATGCCAATGCACATCATTTAAACCTATTCGAATGTATATCAGTGGTCAAGCTGGTACAGGAAAAAGTTTCTTAATTAAAGTTTTAACCAGTTATCTACAGAAAACCACTGAATCACATTTATCTTGTGTTGTAACCGCTCCAACTGGGTTAGCAGCACACAACATTAAAGGGATTACATTACATCGATTACTCATGCTACCAGTTGAACATGAAAATAAGTTGGAATACCACAAGCTATCTGGAGAAGCTTGTTATGAAGTCTCAAGAGTACTGAAGAAAATGAAACTTCTGATCATTGATGAGGTGAGCATGGTCTCAAACTTAATGCTTGCCTTTGTACATTTAAGAATGCAACAGATTTTAAAAACAGATTATGATGTTTTATTTGGAGGAAAACATGTAATTGTATTTGGCGATCTACTACAACTTACTCCTGTGAAAGGACAACCAGTTTTTAAAACACTTGTCCATGAAGACACTAGGAAATCTTTGGGAAGTATTGGAAATGTAAACATTTGGTCTCATTTTGAATATAAAGAACTTATTAAGAATATGTGACAAGCAAGTGATGAACATTATGGAAACATTCTTCAAGATATAAGAATTGGTGTTTTGACAAAACATGGTAAAGAAGCTTTACAAAGCCGGCTGCTAACAAACTTGTTCCCAAATGAAAACATAGCACCTGACATAATATACAAATAAATTGGAAAAAAGAACTCTATAGTTTGCCTAATACCAACACTGCAAGAGTGTTCTACATTCAATGAAGAACTTTTGAAGCTGGAAAAACAACAAATAATGAAAATGGAAGCCATTGATAAAATAGAACACGAAGGAGTTACTATTATTCTCCCAGAAAAATTAAAATCAAAATTGGATTCTTTGGAAAAGTCTATATCTAAGACTGCTGGTTTGGAAAAGACTTTATATGTATGTGAAAACTGTCGGGTAATTTTACGGCGTAATTTGGATGTAGAAAAAGGTTTAGTAAATGGAGCAATGGGAAAAGTTGTTGATTTTGTTAATTATCAGAACAGAGATGGAATTGAATTTTTGAAGATTAAATTTGATCAGATTGACGAGGTAAAACAGATTGCACGTTGTGCTGTTCGTTTTTTGCTTGTAAAAGACTTGTATGTTCGTAGAAAACAGTTTCCTCTTTCTTTAGCATATGCAGTGACCATTCATAAATCTCAAGGTTTAAGTGTTGACAATGCTTTGGTAAATATTGGAAGTACAGTGTTTAAAGAGGGCATGGCATATGTTGCATTATCTCGAGTAAGAACATTATCTGGTTTGTATTTGATTGATTTTGATGAGAAAAAAGTTAGTGCTGATGTAAATTGTGTAAAAGAGTATAATCGGTTAAGAAGAGTTTATGCTCCTAGCTTAGGTGAATATCCCATATATGAAAAACATATACTATGTCCAAAACGAAAATATGACAAACATTCTAGTGAGATTGAAAAAAAGAAATCAATTCAAGAGAAGCATGAAGCTGCCAAGAAAATTAAAATGGACTCTGTTGATGATATTGTAGGATACCAGTTAGAAAATAGTTCAGGTATCAACTGCTATGCTAATGTAATTCTAAATGTTGTCTTTTATCTAGAAGATGTTTATCATAAAGTTATGGAAAATCGAGAAAAAAGATTCTGTTCTTTATTACATCATCTTTTTCAAAAGTTGGTAAGTGATAGAACTAAAATCCATACTGCTTCTGGCATTCGGCATCTTTTGGATATATGTACTGGTTCTTCGCAATTTACACTTAATATACAACAAGATGCACAAGAGTTTCTTATGTTTATGCTTGCAGTATTGGAAGAAGAAGGGATTGAAATTGAAAATTTGTTTGGACTAAGTTACAGATGGGATCATAAATGTGAAGAGTGCTCATTTTCTTCTACCACTGAAATAGACACTGAACGATTCATATATTTGACAATACCAGATTGCAAATCAGTGTCTTTTAACAAATTAATAAAAACAGCTAATCAAGATATGAAATGTTCTCGTTGTAAATCAGAAATGTTGTCAACATTATTTATAGAAAGATTTGGACAATATGTCATTTTAATGCTACAACTTTGTAGAGCAGAAGGAAAAAATTGGAAACCAAAATAAAATTTTTAGTGGCAAGTCAACTATCAATTTCAGGAAGAACTTTTAAAGCAGTGGCTATTATTTTCCATGATGGACCTACTACAACATCTGGACACTATACTGTGTATTTAAAGTGCAATAAAGGATGGACACATTGTAATGATGCCCATTTGGAATTCAAATGTCGGTTGCCTTACGAATTACCAAATTCATTATCTAATATTTTTGATGCCAAAGTTTTGAAAACATCATTCGGCCTATTGGGAAGATGTGAACACGAATTAACAAGTTTATTTTGGATATTTTGAATGCAAATAGATTTAGAAACATTATTCGGCCTATTGGGAAAATGTGAAGAATTACTGTTTGGATTATTGTTTGTGCTAATTCTTATTGCGTTTGCAAAATTGTGTTTGAAACAAGTAGTTTATATATTTGTTCTTTATATGATAGGCGATGTAAATGAGAGTGTATATTTTAGAAAATGTATTTCAGAGAAGTAGATCATTTAATGTAGTTGAAGAATGTAATTTAGAAACTGTAGATAGGTAAACAGATAGTTGAACTTGTTGTAAATATTTTCAACACAGATTTTTTTTTTTTTACAATCTTACTGATTGTATTTTTTTCCCGCTGTTATATGATGATCAACATTGAAATCACTGTGTATGGTGAAATTCAATAGAATCTGAAAACAGCAAAAAAGGGAAACTGAATATGTTATGTAATTCTAAAATTATGTTGTGTTCTTAAAACTATAATATTATATGCAATAACAGTTTTTTTCTTTACTTTTACAGAAAGTAATTCTAAAGTTTGAAAATATTTTAAATTTAGTTTACAATGAAACAACTGTAAAATAGTTTCAGTGAGTTTGATATCTACTTCAATAAACAAGGTAAGATGAAATAATGTAATAAGCATAATAATATGAAATAATGTTTACAGTCACTTTTATTGCAGTCATTCATTTTTTCAAACTCTACCAACTCACTCCTCCAATCACCTCAGCACTACCCATGCACTCATCCAATCACTCCGCCACTACCCAAGCACTTATAAAATCACCACGCACTACCCTTGCACTCCTCCAATCACCCAGGCACTACCCATGCACTCATCCAATAATCCTGGCATTACCCATAAACTCACGCAATCACTCAGGCATTACCCATGCACTTTTCCAATCACCCATACATTACCTCTGCACTCATGCAATCTCCCAGGCATTACCCATCCACTTACAAAATCACCCAAGCAGTACACATGCACTTACAAAATCACCCAGGCATTACCAATGGACTCCTCCAATCACCCAGGCACAACTCATCCACTCATGCAATAACCCAGACACTACCCATGTACTGCTCCAATCACCCATGCACTCCTCCAATCACCCAGCCAGTACCCATGCACTCATCCAATCACTCCGACACTACCTAAGCCTGTACAAAATCACAACGCACTACCCTTGCACTCCTCCAATCACCCAGGCACTACCCATGCACTCATGCAATCATCCAGGCATTACCCATAAACTCATGCAATCACTCAGGCATTAACCATGCACTCTTCCAATCACCCATACATTATCTCTGCACTCATGCAATCTCCCAGGCATTACCCATGCACTTCCAAAATCACCCAAGCAATACCCATGCACTTCCAAAACCACCCAGGCATTACCAATGCACTCCTCAAATCACCCAGGCAAAACTCACCACTCATGCAATAACCCAGACACTACTCATGCACTGCTCCAATCACCCATGCACTACCCATGCACTTATAAAATCACCATGCACTATCCTTGCACTTCTCCAATCACCCAGGCACTACCCATACACTCACGCAATAACCCAGGCACTACCCATGCACTCATCCAATCGCCCAGGCACTACCCATGCACTCATGAAATCATCCAGGCATTACCCACAAACTCATGCAAACACTCAGGCACTACCTATGCACTCATCCAATCACCCTGGCACTACCCCTGCACTCATGCAATCAGCCATGGACTACCAATGTGCTCATCCAATCACTCAGGCACTACTATTGCACTCATCCATTCACTCAAACACTAGCCATACAGTCATGCAATCACTCAGGTACTACCTATGCACTCCTCCAATCATTCAGGCACTTGTATTGCACTCATCCATTCACTCAAACAGTACCTAAGGAAGTGATGCATGCACTGATGTACTACCCATTTACTCATGCAATCACCTACGCACTACCCATATATTTCTCCAATCACTCACGCACTACCGCTACACTCATGCAATCACTCTGGAAATGTTTCTATTTTTTAACCAGTTTATGTGGTTCTGTAAAAACCGATTTTTTTAAAAACAATTTTGTATTTTTTTTGTATTTTTAAAGATTTTTTTTGGGGTGTTTTTGAATTTTTTTTAAATAAAAGAAATTCAACAGTCCAACATCAATAGTTGAAAAAAACCAGGAAAAAGAACAATGTCAATGACAGAAAATGACAGAAAAAAAAATGAACACTTGTGTGCTTTGATTGCATTGACAATAACATCAAGACATTGCTCCGTAACACACGGTTTTGCATTGCATTTGCAGCAATTAATGGACGCATCCACCAGCTCTGGAACAATGTGTGGCCGAGGTGAAGCTGGAAGTCCTGCACCCGATGTTGATGGGGCATTATTGTCAGCCAGGGTAGCTTGTTCGTTTTTCTCCCGCCGCATGATTTCTTTTGCCAAACGAATAGGATGCAGAGTTTCTAAGTGTTTCTTCATAGAAGAAGTTCCACAGGTGTACTTCTTCTCCGAATCTCTGGAAAATACTCTTTGGCATATAGTCCAGGTGACTTTCCTGGCGTTCACTTTCTTTTCACCTTCTGGCACTGAAAAGAAAGCCCAGACTACACTTTTTTATGGTTTCGAAAATGGTAGTCTGTATTTTAGAGTGGGTGTATCAAAGGTTATATTAGGGTATGAGGAGGTGCATCAGATTATCACGTGGATGATGTCATCAGTGATGTCATTTGAGATGTCATCAGTGATGTCATCAGTGATGTCACTGACCATGTCATGAATGATGTAATATGTGACGTCATTAGCAGTGCATTGCGGGGGCACGAGTTATAGTTAGCTCAACTAACTATAACGGCCGAATTTCCCTGGTTTTGTACGAGTGAAATGTCCAACTAACTATAACGTCTCTGAAACCTGTGGTTTTTTCAGTGAATATATATATATCTATATATATAGATATATATATAGATATATATATATTAACCCTGGGCGGTGAACTCTGCTCTGCTCGCGGAGTTTGCGGAGTTTTCTGCACTCTGCGTTACGCGGAGATCGCGGAGTTCCCAAAAACACCGCTTTGCGCTGCGGAGCGGAGTTTTTTTCCTCGCTCGCGTTCGTCAACGTCAAGTTGGCGACCGCGAGCGAGGAAAATCAACCTCCCGGCGAGATTTTTCCTCGTTTGTGATCGTCAACATCAAGTTGGCGACCGCGAGCGAGGAAAATCCACCTCCCGGCGAGATTTTTCCTCGTTCGCGATCGTCAACATCAAGTTGGCGAGCGCGAGCTTGGAAAATCAACATCCCAGCGAGATTTCTCAACGCGTCGGGGTCAGGTTTCTCATTGCGAGTGGTCGAGTATGCTCAAGACCGCTCGCATTGAGAAACTGCTTGTTCGCGTTGAGAAAGCTGCTGCTCGAGTAAAAATGTACTCAAGCGGCAGAAAAGGAAAGCTTGCACTGTGCATGGTGCCGTTTGCAATGATTGCACAGTGCGGACAAGCATCCGGCACTGTGCAATCACCGCGAACGGCATTTTTCTATTATACTCCGCCGCTCGCGGAACTCTGCGTAGTGCAACTGAGTTTTTTTTGCACTTCGCGGTGTTCTGCGTAGTGCAACTCCGCGATCTCCGCCCAGGGTTAATATATATAAATATATATATATCGTTGATTTGGTATGAATTTTTCTCTGCTGCTTGCTACTTTTGCATTCAACGCTAGACTTCCTGATGTGTATTTTATTTTTAATAGAGGGCTTTGACTCAGACCCCATTAGACATTGGCCTGCTTGTGTTTTTCATTATTTGCCATTGCTTGAATGGGCCCTCCATCAACTCATGGTTAATCATGGACAGTTGCATTGTCCCTTTTATGATCCAACTAGATTTTGGTGATGAGGCTTTGAGTGGTCCTTTTGTTAAACTTCAGATGAAACATAAGCCAATGTATGTTCTAAGACATAAGGCAAAGTGTGTTCTTTGTTGCATTTACTGAACTGACAAGACAACATTTTAGTTGTTGATTTGTGGCTTTTCAAAGGAAATGTTGACTGACTGAATTTCTTACTCTGCCATAAAGAGTCAGTCTTGCATGGTTATTTCTTTTAGTTCGCTGTTAATATATTATTTAATTTATTGATTTTTTTCTGTTCCCAAAGCAAACATTTCTTAAAGATATAACATAAATACAGGAGCTTTGTTAAAAGTATCTACTATGCAATATTTTGTTATGCATGCCTTTCAGGTTACAACTTTCTGCTCAAACTTTTCTTTTGACTCCTTTTCATGGCACTTTTCTTGCAGGGCACAGCTTAACTATGCTAATAATGTCTTTCAACAAGGGGCCTTAAACCATCTACTATCTTGTTGCAACGCACTATGTTGCTTCTTTATGATATATTCTTCTTAGAAAACATGGGGCAACAAAGTCATTCAGTTTTTACCAGACAAGTCCAGGGTCTCCAACCTTTTCTGTAATGACATCTGCTTCCGATCAGTGAAAATCATTGTGAGCTACTGAAGGCCAAGTAACTTGCGCTTGTATCAGACACCCGCTCGCCCAGCTTCACTGACTTTAAATCTAATGTCCATGGAGCTCAATACTATGGTTTGAACAAAATACTGTGACTATGGGCAGTCGAAGCTGGCATCTATGGGGAGTGGTGGGGCAAGCAATTGGGTGGTGGGTAAAAATAAAAAATAAAACACTTACCTTCTTCACAGCCTCCTACTCGCTGCACATCCTCCTCCTGCTGCTGCAGTCTGATGTTCAGCTTGGGCCCCAGCCAACTGCCTTGACCAATCCTGTTAACCAGCATGAGAGGTGCCAGGATTGGAGGGAACGGTCTCACTTGGCGCTCCCGAGGACACTGGAGGCCTGCACTTGCTCTAACCCAGTTGTTTTAAGTAGGCCTGGGCGTAGTTCGCGGAGTTTTGCTACGCGGAACTCCGCGAAGTTATAAAAATACTCGGCAAACTTCCACGAGTGGCGGAGTGCAGTGCGAACTGCAGTTTGTGCTGGTATTCCTGCCGCTCGGGTAGAAACTCTACCTGAGCGGCAGCTCGCGCTCGCGAACTTACCGTTCGCGATCGCGAGCGGGGAAAAAACCCAGCTGCACATCGCGAAGCGGAGTTTTCTGCACTCCGCGAGCTCCGCGGAGTGCGGAGTGCAGAAAACTCTGCAAACTCCGCTAATGGAGCGAAGTTCACCGCCCAGGCCTAGTTTTAAGACAGCTGTTTAGAACTTTCAAAGTACGCATGCCTGGCTGGCCATTGCAAGACAGCCTGCCAAAGGGACATACGCACTTTGAAAAGTGCCTAGGCAGCCCACCCTCCTAGTGTCTCAGCAAGCCCCGTCCCGTCCAGACCCTCGGTTCGGGACAGGTGGATGAAAAATAAAATGGTAATTTTAGTACCATTTTATTTTTCATCTCTGGGACTTTTGGGGGCATGTTAGGTGGTGGATTGACACTCCTCCACTCTCACGGAGGAGCCATTACCTGACTAGGGGTACTATGAGAGTGCTGCCAAGTGCATCAGTGAGTGCATGATCTGAGGGGATGTATGAAAATGTGTGTGAATGAATGGGATATATGTGTGTGGATGACTGAGAGTCTGTGTTATATGTACTTGTGGCACAGGACACATTTTTCGCCATATGTAGCACCGTTACATGTACAACACAAACATACCATAATTTTCTTTTAGATGGGAGAAATTTGAAGTGCAGAAAAATGTTCCGCAATAACGTTCATGATAAAGAACATTTTTCTGCATTTGATGGAACATTTTTCTTCACTTTAAATATTTCCCATTTAAAAATAATGGCTGTATTTTTCAGTTATAAATATGGCAGTGTATCTACCAGCCACTGAGAGTAAGATGGCTGCTATGTATAAATGTGACACTTTGGAATGGAAGAAAATTCAACTGAAGAGTTAACTTTATGTTTATATGCATTAAATAAAACTCATTTTAATTTTCTCCCATGACAATGTGTCTTTACAAAAAGTAGGCATATTACTCCTAGTGGCCTGTAGGCATGGTGCTATATATATAACAGTAAAATACAGTCATCTGTTTAAATGTGAGGAATTTAAAGCGAAGAGACATGCCTCATAAAACATTAGGGCTTAATTGGGTTAATTTAAAGTTGAGAAAAACATTAAGAGAATGTTTCATAGAAACATTTTTCACTTTAAATTTCTCCCACTCAAAACAAAATGACAGTAATTAAAATTATAAATATGGCACTGTGTCTGCCAGCCACTGGGAGCAAAATGCCTGCTGTTTGTAAATGTGACACTTTGAAAAGGGAGAAAATTCAAATGAAGAGTTAACAATCATTAAGTTAACTCTTCATTTTAATTTTGTCTCATTTAAAAGCATTCAGAAGTATCATTATGTTCTCATGCTCCACTATTGGGGTCAGAACACTTTTATTTAAGATAAATACCTCAGTGCTTCAGCTCTAGACCTATGTGACCCACATAGGTCATACATCTGAGTGGAGCACTGCCCATTATTAGGCTCTGCTATCTGAAGCTTGGTAATAATTTAAATAAATATAGCCTTTCCTTAACTTTAAAAGGAAAATGCAACACTTATTTTTTGCAGTTTTTAGTTAAAAAACAAACTCAAGGCTGGGAACTACTCTGAAGGCTTCTGCGAGACTGGTTGGAGACACCTGGAAGAGATCCATTGGTTTTGTTCATGTTTGCAGTTAGATATATCTACATGAGCAAGGATACAACAGCGGCAAAAAAATTATGACATTTTGAGAAGATGAGGTTGATTCAGTAAACTCATTTTGTGAAAGCCATACTTTGCATGGACAAATGCACCATTCCATCTCATCTATCCTTCTGTCACATGTGCAATGCTTATGTTGCAAAGATGTGCGCCTTGCACGTATTCCCATTGCTCAAGTGCTAGTATTTCATAGTGACGAAATTGTAGTTGAGATGTGAATGCCCTCTCGTGAGCAAATATTGATGCTCACGCCTCTACTTCTGCCTTTTCTGTACTACTAACTTGTAAATGTCACAGTTGTGGAAGCAGGGCGGTGCCGGGCCCAGTATTCGTTTTAAAGACAGAAGAAAATCAGCTTTTCTTCACTATTGTACTGTTCTACCAATGAACACCCTGATGGGGAGCACTCAATAATCTGTATATAAATGAGAGTCAAGTATGACATTTACTATTTTACATGGTTAATGTTTTTGCTCACAGGCTGCTTTTTTATCTGGAGTTAATTGAGGTGTAAAGGTACAAATGCATTAATTCAGAATGGTATTCAAGAGAATAATTGATAGTCAAAAAGTGCTGTGATCTGTGGTAATTTGACATGTTTTCTAATTTTGTCCCGATTACAGACTACTTTCATTTTACGTTTTGTTGAGGCTAGTTTGCTCTGTATAGAGATTTTTTCTGTTTTATCTACTAATGAAGTAGAGGTATTTAAAAGAAATGTGCTGTATGGAATTGTTACATTTCATTGCCTTGCTATAATTTAGCAGTAACCACGTTCAGGGCCTGATTATGATGGTGATGGGACTGCCACCAGCAGGCCATCTGTGGTGATCCCAGCCCATTGGTCCAACCCCTGCATTAGGATGCAGGCGGTCGGAGCTTGGCGATCGAGGGGAAAGACTACAGCGTCCAACAGGATCAAGGATCCCGTCAGTGCGGAGGTCGGACTCCCATTCCCTGCAATGAGGGCGGTGCTTGCTCAGGTACCACCGTAGGGATTACAATGTCCCTTTCCGCCTGCCCTTTCACAGCTGTTCACCCGCCATGAAAAGGCAGGCAGAAAGTGACTTTGGAGGGTCCAAAGCAGGGCCCCCTTCCTTCATGGCCCTCCGCTATGTGGCCTGGGGGGTACATATGGTGCCCCCCTGAACATCCCTGCACCATGTGGCATGCACCGCATGGTGCCTGCCACATAGTGCAGAGATGTTTTAAATGTGTATATTTTGTATTGCGGTGTGTGCTGCAGTTCAGCTCTTCTGCATGCTCCAATAGCCTGGAACACGCTGGGCTTCTTCTCCCGGACAGTCTCTCCTTTTGTAGGGCCAGATACATTTTTTCCCTTTCTGAGTATGCAGACCTCTTCTATACTCTAGGAAGACCAACAGCTTTGCCAACAATTTGCACAGATTTCAAGTCATGTCGGCCCACCACTGTGAGACTGGCTGAAATGCAGGCAAACATCCAGGATCACAGCATCACTTCACACACTCTGTACAGTATCCCTAACCATGATCAAGAGGAGCATAGAACTGGAGCACAGTTGAGTCACTGTACTACTGTGCTTTTCAGACGTTATCTGTCAAGATCTCTTCTTTCTTTAGAAAAAGAAAGTTTCTGTCTGGTCAAGAAGAAACTTCCACCCAAGTCCCAACTTCATCCTAGCATATCGTTTTGGAAATAAGTACTCAAAGAATATTAATTCTTAAAGTGATATTATTGAATGGAAATAGAGGCACATCTGAAACAGAAAAATGTAATTTGAAATTACTTTGTACATTCTTAACTGTAAAGCTGGTGTAAATCAAGGAATTATGTATGCAACAAGTGAAAAAGATAATTGATTAGTTCAATATTGAACTCCTGTGTCTCTATATAACAGCTACCTGCTGTATTCCCAGCTGGAAAGTCTAAAAATGTCAAAAGGTAAACAATCCTTAAAGTAAGAGAGAGGGCTTGCAAGTTTTTATCAGATTTTGCTTCATTATAACGGATGTTCCCATATTTAACATCAGCCATTTTTTTAAATTATTTTACGATCTGATCTTAGATGTGTCTGACATCAACCTAATGAAGATGTCTTTTGGGACAGGTTGGAGACTGTAATTGGTGTCTGGTACCATCTTAGTGGGTACTGGATTATTAATTAGGAGGAAAGCAATGGATGGTTAACCAGAAGGGTAAATAACACAGTAATACTGTTTTGAATAATTAAGGAGAAGATTTAAATTAGGAATCCTATGCTTACCTGGGCAGAAAGGAAAAATGCTCTTCCCTAGCCGAGGCATTCTGTCAGAACTACCATTTGACTGCAGTTATGTTCATGGTAAGAATGCTTACCATGACCATGGTTAATTACTTAGCCATCTAACATATCATATAACAAGATCACCGATATTTCTGACCAGGTCCCATTAGAGAAGCTAGATGACATGACTGGGTGTATTTCATATATTCATCAACTTATAACTTTTAAACATTAAGATTTTTGGACCATATATTTCTCTTCCGTAACCAAATATTCCATCCTCTCCTTGCTTTTTAGAACGGTCTAACATTATTTTGCAAACAGACTGACAATAGCTCTCTTTGACAACCAACATTGATACATTCAATCTAATAATTCTGCCATGATAAAGTGTTACATATCTAGAGATGAAACACGTTGGCTATTTAGCATATTTTTGATGAAGGCTCTGGCTTAGATAGCAATAAAAAAAAACTGTGAATAGAAACTAAATGTCTTTGAACTGTACAATTGCTCCCCAAGCATTTCACTTTGTATGAATCAGAGTCACAAACACTACCCAGAAAATTTCGGTTTGCATCAACTTTTTATTAGATGCTCAAATATTACCCCCTCAAGTTTATATTTTACTATGGTGTTCTCATCCAGAACACCACTGTATGTGGATGAGAAGGAAATGCTAACTGTACTTCAATGTTAATCTAATTCTGAAGCAATTTACCAGTAAATATTTAATATATGAGAAATACGTAATTACTAAAAGGCACATTTTTCGCAAAACTATAGGTAAGGTGGAACTCTTTGCAAATTGTGTGAAGTTTTCAAGCTTTTCCATAGTCTACTGTTAGAAATTGGGTTTCTGGTTGGCAGATGTATGCACCCTGTCCAAGCAGAAACAACAGTCCTAGTCAGGGTAAGTCAGATATATACCCGAAATCAACCTGTGCTCACCCTCTGTAGCTTGGCACAGAGCAGGCAGGCTTAACTTGAGAGGCAATGTGTAAAGTATTTGTGCAACACTGAAAACAGTGAAAACACGACAAAAAAGGATACCACACCTAGTTAGAAAAAGCAGAGCTTAATTTTTTGAACAAAACAATACCAAAATGACAATAAGTCAATAAGTATAACTGGAGTTATGAATTTTTAAAGATTAAACTGAAATGTAGTGCTTAAAAGCCTAAAGCGCCAACTGGGGCTATCTGGTTGCGCTAGGCTGGGTCAAATCCAAAAGTTTAGGCTGACCGCAATGGAGCATGGGTCGGATACAGGGACCAGCCTTAGCCTGTTGAAACAGTACCTTGGTCCGCAGTTGCTTTGACGTAGAGGACAAGATGCGAGGAGCAGAGGTGATGCATCATCACCGATCCCTTCGGGTTTAGGCGGTGCGTCGGTTCCGATCCGTGCAAGTCGCAGATGCGTCATCGCCGAAACCACAAGATGTAGGCGGTGCATCATTGTCAAGCCATGCAAGTCGGGAACTGGAGGTAATGCGCCATGCAGTCGGCAATGTGATGTCTTCGGTCCTTGGCGGCAGCGGCGATGCATCGGCGTTGAGGGAGATGAGCCGGTTCTGAGCCACGCAACAACAGCAATGCGTATATTTTGATATATGCAGCACTCCGCACCCACTTCCAAAGGCCTAGGACTGGATTGGCACCACATGGCAGGAAAAGACACTCAGATGGCAGGGTCTAGGTGTTGTATATGAGTGGATGGATGGCTTTAATGTCCCTGAGACTTTTAACAGGAGGCAAGCCAGCAAGCCCTTGGAGTCTCTTTGGTTCTAGGTTGTAGAGATGCAGGCCCAGTCCTTCTCACTCCCAGACAAGGAGGGCAGCAGGCAGCAGGTCAGCACACCAGAGCAGGTGTCCCGCAGAGTGACAGTCCTTCCAGCAGCCAGCAGTCCTTCTTCCTGGCACAGTATCCGCAGGTCCAGATGTTTATGGAAGTGGTGGTGTCTGAGGTCCAGTATTTATAGCCAGTTGTGCCTTTGAAGTAGGGGGGGGGTTCAAAGAGAGGCCTTTGAAGTGCACAGCGTTGCTGCCCTTTTTGCCCTGGATCCAGACTCACTACAGAGGGGTATGCAGCCCTTTGCCTGTGGAGAGGACAAGCCTATTCAGGTGTGTTAGCTCCTCCCTCCCATCCTGCCCAGGATGGCCCATCAGGATGTGAATAGCCCATCAGTCACACCTAAGCTTCCTTTGTGTGTGACTGTCTAGAGGGAATACACAAACCCCAGCTTTCACCCACCCCAAACATGTATTCAGAGACAGGCAGAAGGCCCCAAATGGCTAAAGAAAGAAAATGCCACCTTTCTAAAAGTGGCATTTTCAGAATTACAATTTAAAATCCGTGAGACGTGGGGGTCCAATATCATCCCAATTGGAAATTACACATATAAAATGTAATAAGGTTATCCCAATGTTATCCAATGGGAGAGATAGACCTTGCAATAGTGAAAAACGAATTTAAGAGCTTTTCACTACTAGGACATGTACAACTTAAAAGTACTACTTTTAAAATACACTGCACCCTGCCTTTGGGCTGTTCAGGGCCTACCTTCTGGGTGACATATATATTATAAAGGAAGGTTTGGGCCTGGCAAAGAATGTTAACTTGACAGGTTAACATGGCAGTTTAAAACTTCACACACAGGCTCTGCAATGGCAGGCTTGAGACATGTTTAAAGGGCTACTGAAGTGGGTGGCACAATCAATGCTGCAGGCCCAGTAGCAAAAAGAACAAATTATACATGGAATGCTGAACAATGTCAAACATTCTTCCCCAGTACAGAGATCTGCACCTAAATCCATCTTTTCTTTGAACACCATGCAATTCCAGTTTGAACCCAGCCATATGCAAATCAGTCTAGACCCTGCTCCCCAAGGGAACAGTCCAACATGAACTGCCAGGTCAGGTCCTCCCTGAACTGGAAACAAGCATCCTGGGACCAGTTCCTGGGTATCACCCAATATCAGCCAGGCTAGCTTGACTCCAGTGGCATGTTGAGCACGGGACCCACATCTGGGCATACCCGCCCTACTTGGGGTGACAATTGCAAAAAGAACAATTGATGGACGCAATGCTGAACAATGTCAAACATTCACCCCCAGTACAGAGATCTGGGCCTAAATCCATTGTTTTTTTGCTTACCATGCCATTCCAGTTTGGACCCAGCCATACACACGACAGGATCGCCCCGTACCTTGGACTAGATCGGCATTTTAAAAAAAGGACCCATCGAAGCCCTTAGTTGCCACGTGAAACATGTACCTCTTGCATATTATTAGTTCTTGCACTAAATGAGGGTCCATCGTATATATTATTTAGGAATCACCCACAGACAGGCTGGGAATTCGAACGGGGCAACCTCTTCTAACTTTTCGTGCCAGGTCCACTCACGATGGATCTGTGAACAGTCATTTTCTTCATACTACGTCACCCTTAAGGGGGGGAAAATATGACACACGAGATTCAGAATTGATTTTATAAGATTAAAGATTGCGCTAAGGATAACACGAAAATCTTTCCTCGCTACAACAGCCTTAACAATAATAAGAGAGCAAGCCTTGAGAAAGTTACGCATATGTAACGAAACACGTGTCGGCTGTCATCGGCTGTTCGTCAACCACTACTATTTGGAAGGCCCTAGGATTAGGACCTCCAATTTGGCTTGATAACATTGTTCTTGTCTGTAGTGCTCAATCAAACTGTTATGAAGAAATATTGGATTCAATAATATTAAATTGCACAAGAATAATACCCACTTTTTGATGTTCTCTTTTGTTTTTGTTTGATCTATTTGGAAATGTTTTTCTATCTTTGATATATTATATTGATTAAGCAATCGCTTTTAGGATTTTTAGTATTGGCCATTTAGCTAAATCTAATGACCAAATTGTAAATTGTTTTAGTTAAATATTAGAGTGCCGAGGTACAATTGTTTGTTAAGATATGCAAATCAGTCTTTACTCTGCTCCCCATGGGAAGTCCAGCCTGAACTGCTAGGCCCACTAGTAGCATTTAATTTACCGGCCCTGTGCACATGTAGCGCACTTTACTAGGGACTTATAAGTAAATATGCTAATTGTGGATAAATAGCATGTTTTAAGCAGAGAGCACGTGCACTTTAGCACTTATAAGCAGTGGTAAAGAGCCCAGAGTCTTAAAGCTAGCAAAAGTGAAGTCTGCAAAACAGGAGGTCAGAAGGCAAAAATGTCTTTGGAAACCACACCAAGCATGCCACGTCCAAGAACTACTACACAAAAAGCTGTAGATCCTCACACCTTCACGATAAAAAACAATTAAATAAAACTTTTTATTGTATCATTATTATAGAATAATTCTAACTTACCCACCAAATGGATACTTTGCTACCCACGACTGCATAATAAAATGAGATGCAATATCAGGCAGCGACTAGTGTAATAATTACATTAATTTCAATACCACATCAATGTTGTACTTGTTATGCTCACATTTCAGCCGCTAGAACTCACAAAACGACGCAAGAATTATAGAGAGCATAGGAGCCAATGTGTCGGTCACAAATACACTTCTGCATGATCAGGGATCGTTTGCAGATGACTAATTAAGTAATAAAGCATAGCGCACAGGGTCATTATCATTAAGAAAAGGTTATACACTCATGCCTGCTCCTCAGCTACTTATCTCGATCACAAAGATCTTCCTATGGGAATATCATTGCGGCCATAAATCTTCTCAAATACTGAATACATCAAAGTCAGACCCTGGTTAACTAGCTGCAAGGTGCAATGCCCATTGCAATGCCGCAGAAACACGGCCTTGCACATCAAAAATCGTCAGTAATGTTTGTGTTGCAAATTAGTGGCGAATTATCAGCTAGAATCAGCATAATTCCCTATCCAAATTAATTTGATGCGTCAAGTTTGGAAAGGAGGGTAGCTTCTGTAGCGTGTCATGTAACAGATGAGGAAAATAAGGAGCAAGTTACTATTTCTGCAGCACAGACACCGTTAGATTGAAATCCTCTTATTTTTAACCATGCTTTTATTTCCAATTGAAGACAGCTGCACATTAATAAATCAAAAACCGGGATGATTTGCAGACAATCTGCTTTTTAAATGTGTTGAAATCTATCTTTGCGTGAATGAGACCAGCCGTATTCGCTTTACGTTACTCCTTACTCGCTCCCTCTGTGACGTGCGATGTTTTCCTGAAAATGTTAACGTTTACAAATGGTATCAGTGCTTGTATTTTTCCCTTTATGACGTAGAGGAGACGGGAATGCATATTCATCCGCCATCATCGATGCATCTGCCTCTCTCAAAGCGTTGTTCCTATTAACAAAATGGAAATATCACGACAGTCTAAGCATTGTTCCGGCTTGCTAGGGTGATGCATTTAAAGGGATTGGCAGTAAAAGTTTCTGCATTACTGTACGTTTCCATTTAAAAGCTTCACTTTAAGGACCGCGCATAGCGACTTGAAGCCACTTCCGTGACAACGTGTGAGCTGTACCTAGAAACTTTATAGTAAGTCAGGAGTACAGCAGAACTAAGCCACACTATGTAAATAAAATCCACGTCACTTCTGCTCCTAGTGCACTTGAATAGTGAATATCTAATCAGGAACAAATCTCTATCTGGCACATGCATCAACCGAAATACTGGTCGCAAACGGGCAGATTCTCAGAATCTGCCCCATTGCGACCAGTATTTCTGCATTTGGGATGCATCATCCCAAATGCAGAAATCGCAATTTAAGGAATCGCAAAATTGCTATTCCTTAAATTGCAATTGCATTTAAGGAATCACAAATTGAGATTCCTTAAATGCAATGCATTAACGTTAAAAAATTCACGATTTCGCTAATAGGGAGCAAATTACCATGAAGTTAAACTGCATGGTAATTTGCAAAAACTTTGAAAAATGCACTAAAGTTCATTTTTCAAACTTCCATTTACACACACACATGCCCTTGGGGCATGTGTGTGTGCAAGATGTACTCATATGCAGATTTCAGGGTGCAACAGGGTGTCCTTTTGACACCCTGGCACCCTTGAAATAGCTCCCGCTATTAGCCATTCTTTAATAGCGAATCGCTAATAGTGAATATCTTCCCATTCATTCCTATGGGCCTCCTGGCCCATAGGAATGAATGGGTAGGTATTCCTTAATTGCGACTCGCAATTTGCGAGTAGCAATTAAGGAATTTTTAGGAATCGCTATTTATTGAGCGATTTCTACATGCATAGGCAATTGCGATTCCTTAATAGCGATTCCTTAATAATAGCTATTAAGGAATCGCAAATGCCTAGCTTGATGCATGTGCCCCTATATTATTTAGAATGGGAGACATTTGAGAAACGCAAAAAATACAGACTTACATTATTTTCCTCGGTTTTACTTTTGTTAAATCGGATATTAACAAATAAAGTGGCACTGAAGTTCAAAAGAATTCATAGTAAAACAAACAAGCATTGACAAAGCCAATGTTTAGGCCATGAAATCTATTGATTTAGCCAATGCTTCTGATCCGGCGATCTGGGACTAATAATTTTCCACAAACTATGCCCAATTTCATTACCCACAAGCCGCTTCACGCTGAGATTAGTGAATTTCCAAAACAATTACCAAAATTACCAAAATCCAATTTGTGTCTTCATTTCAATTATACCAATTGAGGCGAATCGATCTTTATATAGTTGACAGGGTTTAGCAAACCAATTGTGTCTTGAATAAATCATAAACTAAGAAACACCTCTAATAAAGACAGACACATTTGTATATTTATAATGTTTATCTAAAATAATGTGAAATAAATGCTCATCAATACCAAATTACAGTACAAATCACAGATCATCACGGAGCAAAAACATTAGAGAAATATGATCAAACAAACATCTCATCGATGACAATGCATAAAGGAGTGGAAAGGCGAAGAGACAAAAGGTTCTGAGACAAAATACATTTGCAAATGATTATACAATTTCAGTTTTCTGTCTATACTAACCCAATTGAGTAGGAAATCTACTCTCTGACCATGAGAGCAGTAAGGCCCCTCAAGAAGAGTTGAAGAGGCAAACCAACAAACTCTCCAACAAAGCTCCCAAAAAGACTCCTAAACCCCTCCCACTAGGAACCTCAATTATACCCTAAAACCCAAATGTCCAACCCACACTTGTGTCTGAACAGAGGATTTCTCTACACATGATTAGTTAAGGAAGGGGGTGTACTGTCACACCACTCTCGTCATGTCCCTTAGCTCATCTTCTTCATTGTTCATTTATTCTGCATATCTACTTCCACCCCAGGAAATACAATTTCGAGCCTCTGTCATTACATTTGTTTCCTTCATCCTAGTCATGTAGCAAATTATGTGTCTCATTTGTCCGTTTGTGCCGCATGGTAAAGGAAGTGTTCTTTCACTCAAGGAAAAGTTTGTTTCTATCAGTTGTCTCTTGGCAGGCACACAGGACTGGCGAAGGACACTTGTCTTCCAATGCCATCATCTTGCACAGTGTTATATTGCAGAATTTTGTTCTAGTCTTATTAACCCCATGTTTTCCCACAGAACAGAAAACCAGGCTTCTATGAAAAACAAACACAGGCATTATTAATCACTTATAATGTTTTTCATTACGCATCCACCCCATATTGCATTTATCCATGCGCAACCCACGTTAGTATTGCTTTCTAGCAAACGTTAATAATGTGCACAAAAGCAGCATTAGTCTTTTATTTTTGTCATGACAAGAAGCATTTTGCGGACTACTTCAGTGCTTTAGTACGCGCTTGCGCAATAGCATTTTCCCTCATGTTAGGCTCTTTTCCACATTCGTTTTTCACCGCACACAGTTAGTAAATATTACTGAGGGTTCAATTTGAGCAGGTTTTATTTCGTGAAAATGATGCTCCATCAATCCCTCCTTTGATGGCGTTTTGAGCCATCACCAAAATACCCACCAATACAGATTGTCACTTAGAAAGCAGTTGTTCTTTCTCGTTTTATCATTATCCCACCTAAATCCTTCATTATTTCATAAAAATTTCCTTTCTTGTCCTCTAATTCTATCTCTTCTCTCTTTCTCTTTCTTGCTCTTCGTTTCACATCAGAAGTCTCTTTTCTGCATTTACTGCATTTATACCATTTATAGATCATAAAAATCATTAGTACTGCTGTAGCCACTACAATGATATACGTTAGTATTCTCCCTAATACACTATTCCCAAAGGCAGCAAACCAATTGCGCATGGTAGAAAAACTCTTACTAAGTTTCTCCCAAGCACCGTCAACCTTTAGTTCAGCTAAATCTTCTCGAAGATTCGTAATGTTCTTTATATACCCCTCTAAACTCTTACTCTTGTCAGGTATATAAGTGCAACATTGTTGAATCTTTAACATATTACAGACTCCACCCTCTTTGGCCAATAATACATCAAGAGCAAGTCGATTTTGTAAAACCATTGATCTAATCTCAACCATTTCAGTATCAATCATCAAGAAACCACCAGCAGCATCCGTTGATAAACGATCAACCACTGTGGACAATTTTCTAATTTTGTGTGAGTTTAATATGACTCCAACTGAAGGTATCAATGCTCCAAAAATATCTCCCACTATTTCTGAAAAACTTATTACGTGTTAGTCCATTCTTTACTTCATTGATTCTATCATTTTTATCAAAATGGTATACCTTTGGAAATACAATGCCAATATAGCAACAGCCAATGTGCAGGCAACCTATAGTAGGCATTCTTACCACACACATAATAGATTCCTGGAAAGACAGGATCAGTTCCTCCTTTTATTTCCCATCCTCCCGTAATTAGGAAAGTACAATCACATTCACTAGAACCATTCAAATAATTGTTATAATCAGTTTTTAGTCTAAGCAAGCAAAGCTTCCCTCTATGATGCCAGTCCAGGATCATGGCAGTGTATATCTCACCCTTTTTGTAATCTCCTTCTCTGTAAGCCCATGGAGGAACATGAGACTTTTGCTCAGCAGCTTTTCTCTTAAAATCCTGCCTTCTATCCTCTACCATGTTAATTAATTCTATTTCTTCAAACCGCAGTCTACAGGTTAAATTGTGTCTATGAGCATATACTATATCAATTGTTTTTGTTGGGTGGAAAAATTCCCCCATATATTCTGCATTTTCAGCACTACTCACTCTATTCATGTTCTTTCTAATATGAATTTCAGAAAAAATGTTAGAACAATAGTACTGTAAACTGCCTCTCTCATAAAACAGATTAGTTAGTACACTACAAGACACACCATATGTTAAAGGTAGGTGATGATATGTCACCCCCTCTGAGACAGACGATGGTAATTGCATGCACACATAACAATCTCTCGCATCCATTGTGCTCCGTCCATCATCCCCTTTTGTATCGCTTTGTTCGCCCTAAGTTGGCAGGGTATGCCCAGACGTGGGTCCCTTGCTCACTTTGCCACTGGATTCAAGCTAGCCTGGCTGATGATGGCTGAATAGCCAGAAACCGGTTCCAGGATGCTTGTTTCCGGTCCAGGGAAGACATGGCTTGGCAGTTCGGGCTGGACTGTGCCCATGAAGCACAGGGTCAGACTGATTTGCATATGGCCTTGTCTGAACTGGGGTGGTGGAGTGAGCTAAAGAATGATGATGGATTAAACCCAGATCAGTTGACTGGGGGTGAGTGTTTGATTTGCTCCAACGCTCCGTCCATCATCCCCTTTTGTATCGCTTTGTTCGCACTAAGTTGGCAGGGTATGCCCAGACGTGGGTCCCTTGCTCACTTTGCCACTGGATTCAAGCTAGCCTGGCTGATGACGGCTGAATAGCCAGAAACCGGTCCCAGGATGCTTGTTTCCGGTCCAGGGAAGACATGGCTTGGCAGTTCGGGCTGGACTGTTCCCATGAGGCACAGGGTCAGACTGATTTGCATATGGCCATGTCTGAACTGGGGTGGTGGAGTGAGCTAAAGAATGATGATGGATTAAACCCAGATCAGTTGACTGGGGGTGAGTGTTTGATTTGCTCCAACGCTCCGTCCATCATCCCCTTTTGTATCGCTTTGTTCGCCCTAAGTTGGCAGGGTATGCCCAGACGTGGGTCCCTTGCTCACTTTGCCACTGGATTCAAGCTAGCCTGGCTGATGACGGCTGAATAGCCAGAAACCGGTCCCAGGATGCTTGTTTCCGGTCCAGGGAAGACATGGCTTGGCAGTTCGAGCTGGACTGTTCCCATGAGGCACAGGGTCAGACTGATTTGCATATGGCCATGTCTGAACTGGGGTGGTGGAGTGAGCTAAAGAATGATGATGGATTAAACCCAGATCAGTTGACTGGGGGTGAGTGTTTGATTTGCTCCAACGCTCCGTCCATCATCCCCTTTTGTACCACATAACAATCTCTCGCATCCATTGTGTCAACATACTCATACAACAACTTAGTAAATACATTTAACGAAAAGTCATTAATTGATTTATCTTGATGGTAGGTGCTATCACCTTCCATCTTTTCTATATTAGTATGTGAGATTTCTTTAAGACTTTTAGAATCTACTTTCTCACTCGTCACACCATTAGTATTATTTTTATGGTTAGTTACCATTAAGACAGGCACAATAACAATTAGTGTTAACCACACCAACATTAGTAATAAAATACTAAATAAGCAAGCATTAATACATCTACGTTTGAACCTACGATTTTGATATCCAGTCTCTGTTATTTTTGCCATTTTAAGGAAAAAATTTATATCAATTAAAAAAAAATAGAAAAAAATCCATAAAAACTAGAAAAAATCTATCTAAGTAGTGTATCCAAACACTTCAAGCCTTCTTCTTCTTTCTTCACCCCCTCTTTTTTTATATATATCTTCTTTACAGCCTTTAGTTCAATGTCTTTTTTCAGTTCTCTTTTCTTTGAATGAATTATTTTGTTTTCTGCACCCTTTAGTTTACACAGTTCTTTTAGGGTGGTTCAAAACCATTTGCTTCACTCTGCCTTGTACCAGTGTCTTCTTTGCTTTGATCTGTATGCTCAAATTCTTCCAACACCACATATGTCCATTCTGGTGCTGTGTATTTCCTGTTTGGAATTCTTCCTCTCTTAGTTTTCCAAACTAATTCTTCTTCTGACTCACTTTGTTCTGTTTTGTTTGGTACCTCAACAATCGTGTCTGGTATTTTCTTTTTCAGAGTGTATTTCAGTCTTTTCACTCCTTTTGGCCACACATCACCTTTTCTTGCTCTTTTAACTTGCACAGTTCCCTCTACTTCAGTATCAAGTTTGCAAGTTCCTGACCTTGACTGGTAGGTCGCTCCCCCACCACACAGCTCCGTCTGTGTGCCCTGCTGCTGCCCCTGATTGTGCTCGCTTTTCCTTTCTGTGCCCCCTTGCTGCCCCTGATTGTGCTCGTTTTTCCTTTCTGTGCCCCCCTTGCTGCCCCTGATTGTGCTCGTTTTTCCTTTCTGTGCCCCCTTGCTGCCCCTGATTGTGCTCGTTTTTCCTTTCTGTGCCCCCCTTGCTGCCCCTGATTGTGCTCTGCTTTTCCTTTCTGTGCCCCCCTTGCTGCCCCTGATTGTGCTCGTTTTTCCTTTCTGTGCCCCCTCTTGCTGCCCCTGATTGTGCTCAATTTTCCTTTCTGTGCCCCCCTTGCTGCCCCTGATTGTGCTCGTTTTTCCTTTCTGTGCCCCCTTGCTGCCCCTGATTGTGCTCGTTTTTCCTTTCTGTGCCCCCTTGCTGCCCCTGATTGTGCCTCGATTTTCCTTTCTGTGCCCCCCTGGCTGCCCCTGATTGTGCTCGCTTTTCCTTTCTGTGCCCCCTTGCTGCCCCTGATTGTGCTCGTTTTTTCCTTTCTGTGCCCCCTTGCTGCCCCTGATTGTGCTCGCTTTTCCTTTCTGTGCCCCCTTGCTGCCCCTGATTGTGCTCGCTTTTTCCTTTCTGTGCCCCCTTGCTGCCCCTGATTGTGCTCGTTTTTTTTTTCCTTTCTGTGCCCCCTTGATGCCCTGATTGTGCTCGTTTTTTCCTTTCTGTGCCCCCTTGCTGCCCCTGATTGTGCTCGTTTTTTTTTCCTTTCTGTGCCCCCTTGATGCCCTGATTGTGCTCGCTTTTTCCTTTCTGTGCCCCCTTGCTGCCCCTGATTGTGCTCGTTTTTTTTCCTTTCTGTGCCCCCTTGATGCCCTGATTGTGCTCGTTTTCCCTTCCGTGCCTGTTTCCCGCCGCTGCGCCCTGCGGCCCCGCCCCTCACTGCCCATTCGCTGCCCCATTCCCTGCTCCTCCCTCCCACCTCCCCATTTATGGCGGCCGCTGCACGGCCGCGCCGCTGGCGCGCCGAAGGCGCACCTAAGGCGAGCCCATCTGCGCCCGTCCGCGCCGTGACTGCGCCCAGCGCCAGACCCCCTGGTCCGGGCATCCCCCGCGCCCGCCACATCAACAGACGCCGATACGACGCCAGCACCCTCCACGCACTCAACCCCGGAAAAGATCACGCCTGCTACCAGGCCATCCCGAAGCGCACCCAAGGGCCCTTCACCTGCCGGAACTGCAGCTTCGCCAGCACCCGCCCCGCCAAACCACCGCCCAGGAAAGAACCCAACTACCTCAGATGCATCCTCCTCAACACCCGCTCCGCCCGCAAACACGCCATCGAACTCTGGGACCTTCTCGACTCAACCTCCCCAGACGTCGCATTCCTGACGGAGACCTGGCTGCATCCCGCTTCAGCCCCCGACATCGCCATTGCCATCCCGGACGGATACAAGATCACCCGCAGGGACCGCACCAACGGAGTCGGAGGAGGCATCGCCATCGTCCACAGGAACACCCTCAGAGTCTCAACCAACACCGACGACACCCTCAGCACCGCCGAACACATGCACTTCCAGATCCACACCGATCCCAACACCACCCTCAGAGGAACCCTCATCTACAGACCCCCGGACCCCGACCACAGTTCAGCGATTCCATCGCTGACTTCGTCAGCACACACGCCATCGCCTCCACGGACTACATCCTCCTCGGGGACCTGAACTTCCACCTCGAGAACAACAAGGACACCAACTCCACCACCCTGATCGACAACCTCGCCACCCTCGGACTCAGACAGCTCGTGACTACACCCACCCACGCCGCCGGCCACACGCTAGACTCCATCTTTTCCGCAAGCCCACACGTCTCCTTCAACCACACCTCCGAACCCCACTGGACTGACCACCACTGCATCCACTTTACCTACAGGAAGCCCACCATGCACCACCGCACCGAACAAATGCCTCGCCGCTGCTGGAGCAGAGTCACGGAAGACCAGCTAACCACAACCCTCGCCCTGAGCCCACCCGCCGAACCCTCCGACCCCGACACCGCCGCCCGCAACCTCAGACAGTGGATCGACGACTGCGCCAACACCTCGCCCCGCTCAAGAATCCACCCAACAGCCACACCAGCAAGAAAGCCACCTGGTTCACCGAAGACCTCCAGGCCTCCAAACGAACATGCCGAAAACTGGAGAAGATCTGGCTCCACGAACGGACAGCGGACAGCTACGCCGCCCACAAGAGCGCCACCCGCAGTCACCATCACCTCATCAGATCCGCCAAAAGGGCCTCACTCAAAGACCGCCTAGACAACAACGCACACAACAGCAAAGAGCTCTTCAACATCGTGAAGGAACTCTCCAACCCCAGCTCCAACACCAACGACATCCAGCCGTCGCGAGACCTGTGCGACTCACTGGCCACCTTCTTCCACCGCAAAATCGCCGACATCCACGACAGCTTCAACACCACGACCGCCCCGGCAACCACCGAGACCACTGCCCCCACAACCACCAACCGCCTGCTCTCCTGGACCAACATCAACGACGAGGACACCAGCGAGATCATGAACACCATCCACTCCGGCTCACCGCTAGACCCGTGCCCTCACCACATCTTCAACAAAGCCAGTACAGCCATCGCGCCCCATCTCCGGAAAATAATCAACATCTCCTTCGAGACAGCAACCTTCCCGGAAAGCTGGAAGCACGCCGAGATCACCGCCTTACTCAAGAAACCCAAGGCAGACCCCAAGGACCTCAAGAACTTCCGACCCATCTCTCTGCTCTCGTTCCCCGCGAAGGTCACAGAGAAAATCGTCAACAAACAACTGACCCGCTACCTCGAGGAGAACAACATCCTGGACCCTTCCCAGTCCGGCTTCCGCAGCAACCACAGCACCGAAACCGCCCTCATCGCCGCCACCGATGACATCAGGACCCTGCTAGACAATGGAGAAACAGCAGCCCTCATCCTCCTGGACCTATCAGCCGCCTTCGACACGGTCTGCCACTACACACTACGAACACGCCTTCACGACGCCGGGATCCAAGAGAAGGCCCTGGACTGGACCACATCCTTCCTTTCCGGCAGAACACAAAGCGTCCGCCTCGCCCCTTCCGATCCAAGGTCACCAAAATCATCTGCGGCGTACCCCAAGGCTCCTCCCTTAGCCCAACGCTGTTCAACATCTACATGGCACCCTCGCCCACGTCGCCCGACAGCACAACCTCAACATCATCTCCTACGCCGACGACACCCAGCTGATCCTCTCCCTCACCAAAGACCCTCACACCGCCAAAGCCCACCTCCACGAAGGAATGAAGGCCGTCGCCGAATGGATGAGGACCAGCCGCCTGAAGCTGAACTCGGACAAGACGGAGGTCCTCATCCTTGGTTCCAACCCTTCAGCCTGGGTCGACTCCTGGTGGCCAACATCACTGGGAACAGCCCCGCCACCCACCGACCACGTACGCAACCTAGGGGTCATCCTCGACCCCACCCTCTCCATGACTAAGCAGGTCAACGCTGTTTCCTCATCCTGCTTCAACATCCTCCGAATGCTCCGCAGGATCTTCAAGTGGATCCCCACCGAAACAAGAAAAACAGTCACCCAGGCCCTCGTCACCAGCAGGCTGGACTACGGAAACGCCCTCTACGCAGGAACGACGGCTAAGCTCCTGAGACGGCTGCAACGCATCCAGAACGCCTCTGCACGTCTTATCCTCGACATCCCCCGACGCAGCCACATCACACCCCACCTGGAGAGACCTGCACTGGCTCCCTGTCAACAAGAGGATAACCTTCAAGCTCCTCACCCACGCACACAAAGCACTCCACAACTCCGGACCAGCCTACCTCAACAGACGACTCAGCTTCTACACCCCCACCCACCAGCTCCGCTCGACCAGCCTCGCCCTCGCCACAGTCCCCCGCATCCGGAAAACGACCGCCGGCGGCAGATCCTTCTCCCACCTCGCCGCCAAGACCTGGAACACCCTCCCCACCAACCTCCGACAGACCCAAGACCTACTGGCCTTCAGAAGACTCCTCAAGACCTGGCTCTTCGATCAGTAGCAGCACCACCCCCCTCTTCCCCCAGCGCCTTGAGACCCTCGCGGGTATGTAGTGCGCTTTATAAGTGACATGATTGATTGATTGATTGATTGATTTTATTCAGTTATTTTCTCTGTTGCACTTGCTCTTGATTCTCATTTAACACTCCTCCATCATTACTTTCAACAGCAGTCTCATGAGACCCAGTAGCTGGTGCCCACTTTATTCGACTTTGTTCTCGATCATCCACGTGTTCAGCACTCTCAGAATCTGTAGCTTCAGACTCTATGGTTTCACGTTCTACAGTTTCTGGCTCTTCTTGACTCTCTGCCAGTCTCTGCTCTTCTTCTTCTTGTATTTCAAGTGAACTTGGGACTCTTCTTGTGTGACTTGCGTGTATCCAATTCGGCAAGCCTCCACACTTCACTGCTGTTGTTCTTAACAGTATAATCTGGTATGGGCCATGCCACCTAGGCTCCAGACACGACTTTCTCACATGTTTCTTCACCAGGATCCACTCCCTGGACTTAAATCATGTGCTTGCTCTTGCTGTGTTGTGGTTGCACTTTCTCCAACCTGATGAGACACAGAACGCACCACATCAGCCAATCCTTTGCAATAATCAAGCACCGAATTATCAGTTATATTCATCAGTTGATTCACTGGTACAATCGGCTGTCTCATTGCTCTTCCCATTATAACTTCATGAGGGGATAATCCAGTCTTTTTATCAGGAATGCTTCTCAGACTCATTAATACCAATGGTAAAGCGTCTGGCAATTTCAGTGTTGTGGATGCACACACCTTTGATAATCTCGATTTAATAGTGCCATTAATTTGCTTGACCACACCTGAAGCTTCTGGTTGATAGACACAATGCAGCTTTTGCTCAATTTGTATTGCTGCGCAAATCATCCAAATTATTTCATTATTAAAATGAGTACCTCTATCCGTTTCTGGAAATCCGAATCTAGGAATGATCTCTCTCAAAAGCAATTTAGCAACTGTTAGACTATCATTTCTTCTTGTTAGATATGCTTCTACCAAATGAGAAAACAGACAACAACCAAAACATATTTCAGTCCCTTACAAGGAGGCAGTTCAATAAAATCTGCCTGCAATCTAGTAAAAGGACCTGCTGCTTTTCCAATCCTTCCCCAACTGACAGCAGTGTTTCTACCTGGATTCTGCTGCTTGCATGCTACGCACCTTTGGCAAAGACTCTCTGCATTGACCCTAAACTCCCGCTTGTACCATGACTGTTTGAAGAGTCTAATCATAGCATCTCTTCCTACATGAGTCACTCCATGGTACATCCTTGCAAATTGTGAAAGTAAACAGTCTGGCATTACTGGTCTATCATCCATGTACACCCATATTTCATCTTCAGGTCTCTTTGTACATCCTGCTTTAATCCAATTTTTTTCTCTTCCTCACTAGCTTCTTCTTGCAATTGTCTAACTTCATCCCATGTTTCTAGAGAAGAGAACATCAAGTGACAATTTGTATTCTTTTTTCTGTTCCTTTATTGATTGAAACTGAATTTTGGGCACATAAACAAACCACTTGGTCTGCGTATCTGTTGCCACTAGTCACATAATCATTTCCTGAATTATGTGCTTGGCATTTGACCACTGCAATTTCTTTAGGCAATTGTAATGTATTCAGCAAATCTTTTACTTCTTTGCTGTTTCTTATCGGGGATCCTGAAGAAGTCAGAAATCCATGTTGCATCCACAATTGACCAAAGTCATGCACCACCCCAAAACCATATTGACTATCCGTAAATATGGTTATCCTCAAATTTTTGCCAATTATACATGCCCTGGTCAATGCGACCAACTCAGAAATTTGTGCTGAATTTATCCCTCTTAGACAAGATGCTTCAAGAACCATGGCCACTGTACATACTGCATATGAAGCACGTAATGCACCCTTTTCATCTCTCAGGCATGAACCATCTACAAACATCACACAATCTGACTCTGGCAATGGCGAATCTTTTCTGTCAAGCCTTGGTTTCGTACATAACTCTGTCACATCCAGACAATCATGATCTGCCTCATCCTTTACTTCTTCACAACTCAAACTCGGCAACAAAGTCACTGGGTTCAGTGTCGTGCATCTTGTTACTGTCACATTCTCAGCACCCAAAATCACTCTCTCATATCTAGTCAAATGACTACTTGTCATGTGCAGCGTCTTCATCCTTGTTAACAAAATCTCAACAGAATGGGGCACATACACTCTCAATGGTTGTCCCATCACAATTGATTCACTCTGCTCCAGACTCAGACAAGTTGCAGTCACTGCTTTCAAACAACCTGGCAACGCTGCATCCACTGAATCCAAAGTAGCAGAAAAATATGCCACTGGACGGCGCGCCATTCCATGTGTCTGCGTCAAAACTGAAACTGCATATCCATCTTTCTCACAACAGAACAATGCAAATTCTTTAGAATAATCTGGCATTCCCAATGCAGGTGCTCGACAAAGACTATCTCGCAACTCAACAAAAGCCTTCATGCTTTCTTCATCCAGTTCAATCGGATCAACTACATCTTTGTGAGTCAATCTCTGTAATGGCTTGGCTATCACTGGGAAACCACTGATCCACTGTCTGCAGTATCCAACCATACCCAGAACCATTCAAACTTCTTTCTGTGTTTTGGGAGGACCCATTTGCAAGATCACAGCAATTCGAGCTTGTGACTCCTTTCTTAATTTTGTGTCCAAAATATTGAACCTCTTTTTGACAAAACTGCAATTTTGCTGGTGACACTTTATGCCCACCTACTGCCAAATGGTTCAGTAGAGCAATTGTATCTGTCACACATGCTTCTCATGTCTTTGATGCCACCAATAGGTCATCAATGTATTGCACCAATACTGAGTCTTCTGGCATAACCAATGATTCCAGACACTTTTTCAGAATCTGATTGAAAATCGAAGGACTCTCTGTATACCCTTGATGAACTCGGCACCATACCAAGACACGGACTCCAAACCGAAATGCAAAAAGATACTAGCTATCTTGATGCAAAGGTATTGAGAAAAAGGCTTAACACAAATCAATCACTGTGAACCATTCCGCGTACCAGGGAATTTCGTAAAGAATCACTGCTGGGTTTGGCACTATTGTACAACAAAGTACTACAATCTTATACATTTTTCGCAAATCTTGCACAATTCTGTACTTGCCACTCGGTTTTTTAATTCCCATAATAGGTGAATTTCAAGGACTCCCTAGTATTTCTCTCAGAATACCTTGTTGAATCATTTGCTCAATTACAGGAGTAACTCCCTCAATAGTCTCAGGACTCATTTTATACTGTGGTGTTTTCGGAAATTCTGCACCTTGTTTGACCAAAATTTGAATTGGATCAGCACCTTTCATCAATCCGATGTCTTTCCCTGAAAAATCCCACACCTCAGTCATCACAGTATCTCTCAATTCAACAGGCAAATCCTTCGCTGTAAATAAAGGATACAAATCATTCACTTCTGTCCCTTGCAAACATCACTTTGAAAGCAACATCCTCATCTGGTGTTTGAAAAGCAATACCATCTGGAGTACAATAGATGGTGCAGTTCATTTTGCACAAAAAGTCCCTACCTAAAAGGTTCACCGGACTCGTATCACATACCACGAACCAATGCAAATCTCTGAATTCTCCAATATGAACCTCCATTGGTTTGGTCACTGGAGTTCTAATATACTTGTTTGAAACTCCTACAACTTGGATAGTTTCTCCCGAGAGGGTAGGTTTGGAATTTCTGCTGCTCTCACAGTAGAACGGGTAGCACCAGTGTCCACAAGGAATGTAATATCATTACCTTCCACTTTCCCATCCACAAAAGGACCTGATTGATCTACCTCTAGAGATGCACCAAGCACGCACTCTTCCTCCCCCCTCAGGCACCGTCATTGAGATGAATCTGAATCACTCTCAGAACTTTGCAACCAATATTGCAAAACCATTTGTCCATTTTGTTTCTTACCAATTTGTTCACTCGTGTGAAATCCAGCATTTGCACTGTATTTCTGTACCTGAGCATTCACATTATTTGGCATAGGAGCTTAAGGCACTTGTACCTGTTGTACCTGTTGTACCTGTGGTGAAACTACCTTTTGCTGTTGCAGCTGTTGTTGATTCACAACAACCTCATTCTGCATCTGTGGATTAGAATTTTGAACCATTCCATTATTTTCTAACAAGAACTTACACTCGTTGTTCCAATGTCCTAACCTGCTGCACGCATGACAGGGGAAATTTCTCTTCATCTCTTCTTTATTATTTCTACCTCTACCTTTTCCCGGTAATTGCACTTGAACACCACCATTCAGTACAATATTCAAACCAGATACCTGACCATTTTGAACATTTTTATTCTCTCCTTTCATCTGGAAACCTGTTTGAGAATAATCAACAAAATTCCCATTTTTCTGCTGTGCTGCTTTCACTTGCGCCCACATCATTTTCTCTTTCAATTTCTTATGCTTAGATTCAATATCATCATTACAATACTTTGCATACCTCAGTATTTCATCCACTGTTTTGTTCTGCCAACAAATCAAATGCTGCTGAATCATATTACTAATTTCAGGTTTCAATCCAAACACAAACTTATACACAAAATGTCCCATATCTTTGTCAGTTATGCTTTCAAAACCACTATAATGTTTAAACACCTGTAAAAGTCTCTCATAATAGGCATGTACTGTTTCTTTTGACTCCTGTGTCGTCCTGTCAATCTTAACCCAATCTTGTTCCTTTGGGGAAATCTTTACTCTTCAAATAAGTAATCACTTGATTATATTTCTTCATCACCTCTTCTGAAGGCGCTCCAGTTTTAACATCTCTAGGATATTCCTCTTTCGGCCAGTCAATTGCAATCTTACACTCAGTCCATAAATCAGCTGGAACTACAATGTAAACAAACCATCCAAATCTTTCAACAGGACCTTTGAGACCTTAACAAACCTCTCTACCTGTTTGTACCACTCGACAGGCTTTTCTCTCAACCTCGGGAAGTCATTTGTAAAAGACAGAGGGGGATATTAGCAACAACTTGCGATAATTATCGCAAACCGCGCTTAGCGCGTTTTTTTTATCGCCGCGTATCGCTGGATTTTATCGCGGAGATAACACGCTATTAGCAACGTTTATCTCCAATGCGATAAAATATCCAGCGATAGTGGCGAAATGCGTGAATATCGCTGGAAATCCAGCGATATTCACGCATTAACGCCATGGGGGACTTAGCCTGACAATCCACCTCCCATTGAACAAACAGGAAAGTAATGTTTTTAGCAGGTGTTAAATTCTAGCGATAATCGCGCTTAGCGCGAGTTTTTTTATCGCTTCGCCTGCGTTGCTAATAGGGGGAAGTTGTGTTAGCGACTGTTTTCAGTCGCTTTTAGTTGGGAACGCCTACCTTGCATGTCATTAGTGGTAATTATCGCTGGCATGCAAGGCGATAGGAAAACCGGCCGCTATCGCCAGAAAGCTGTCGCTAACGCCTGTTAGCGAATGCTTGCTGATAGGGCGATAAAAAAATCGCCGCTTTAGCGGCAAAAAGTGCCGCTAAAGCGGCGATAAAGCCCTTGCTAATATGCTCCAATATGTCCTGTCTTGACCAAGGAATATGAACATATCCACGACACGGAACTTCTCTCATTGGATATATCATTTCAGCAGGTTCTGCCTCTTTTAACGGAAGCAAAGAAGATGCAGTCACACCCTTACTTGCAAGTGCTTCTTCTTTCTTTCTAGCCCATCTACCTTTCCATTGATCCAAATCACCCCATTTTTTCAAAGTATTAATCAACTCTTTTACTTGCAATCTTTTACCAGATGCATTTAAACTCTCTAAATCTTTGTCACTAAAATCCAACCTATATGTCTTTTGTAAAACGTTTATTTCTCAATGTCCACTCCATATTCTTGTGCTGCTTCTGCCAACTTCTCATGCAAATTTCTCGCTTTCAATGCAATATTCTTACACAAGAATAACAACTCATCATCCTGATATTTACTCAATCTTTCCGGACTTATTGTGCCAATAATCATTTCTTCCAGATCTACTCTTAACCTACCTATATCTATACTATGTTTGGACTTATTAGATGCAATTCCCCTAATCCAATCATCCAACTCTTCTGGCAAAGGTCCCACTGAACTCCCTGATACTGAAGTTGTTTCTCTCACATTTGACAATGATTTTCTAGGATCAATCTGAACACTTCTTTTTGGCGTTTCAGTCACATTTCCATTTACTGGAATATCAATCAGTGACGTACTCATCTCATTTGACTCTGGTCCACTAGCATCTCTAGCACTATTCACTGGAACTGTCAATGCATGTACTCTCCAAATATTTTGACCCTCACTATACAATGGAACTATAGGACCAATTGTTACCGGAACTGATAATGCTCAGCATTTAAACTCATCTGACTAATTTTCTGAGTCAATTCTTCTTTTGCTCTATTGAGCATTTCAATCTCTCTCCTGTGAGACTCGTATAGCTGATGAAGATGGTAAAAGTAATGGAGCTTGAGAAGCTTGTGTAACCTGTGGAACTTGTGGAGCTTCTATCTCAATTGATGGTGCACTTGGAGTAATCTCATCAAGACTCTCCTGATATGGTGGAGGTCTTTTCAATAACATCTCATCTAATAACTCATCATCAATTTCATTTGGATCTATATCTAGTTCTGAAGTCTCTACATTATTCTTTTTCTCCTTGCACTTTCCACTAGCTTGTCCCTCAGCAACTATTACTACAATCTATCATTACATCTCTCCTCCACTTTTTCAACTGCGCATCCCATTTAGCCTCTGAATTCCATCTCATTGTATTCCTATATTTCATCCCATTCCTATCTCTCTCCCTTCTGTACGCCCCATGTTCCCATTCCTTAAGTGCCTCATACTGCATAGGTCTAGTATTTGGTTTTAACGAATTCATTTGTCTTCTCAAATTCTCTAAAATCTTTACATTGAAAGTACCATGCTCTGTGAAAGCTAAAACCCCATCATCCTCCGTATAACTCACCCAATTCTCTAACCATGTACACGTATGATATCCACGCTCTATCATCATGAAAGAAGCAGGCGATCTTGCAGGAGGTACAGGAAGTCCCTCTCTAGTAACTATTGGCTTGTCTTTTTAAAAAAAATCTTGCATCATCTTTATCAACGTCATTTTCAACTCTCTTTTTCACAAAACACTTTAGAAATCAAGGAAAAATCCTTCCGTAATTCTGCTCACTCTATTGGCTCAAACTCGTCCAATACCAGAGCGACTCACACCAACCAATCAATCACAGTACAATACACGCCCGCTCTCTGACCAATGCCAGCGTGGCTTTTGTGACGTCAGTATAACTCCTGCGACTGACCCTCCCTTTACAAAATAATATGGCAATGTACTACAAAAGTCTTTCTAAATAAATTCTTATTAGAAACAACACAAAACGCTGCTACTTTGTCTGCTCCACTAAATGAAAGATAGTTCAGTCGTTCAAGAAAACCATTTACAACCAGCAGAATAACGACCAGCGCCACTCTACTCTCAATCAAAGTGAAAGAGGTCTTGGTACTCCTCTGGGGATACTAGCCAAAGTTTCGGAAGAGGACTTTTTAGAAAAGAGGTCTTGGTACTCCTTCGGGGATGTAAGGCCAAAGTTTCGGAAGCGCATTTTCACTTATTTTCATACAATCTTCTTTCAACAAGATAGGTCCCTTAGAATAACATCAACAGAATTTCACTGTTCGATATTACAACAACAGACAAAGTACTTCTGCAGTATGATACTTTTCCACACTATTCCTCTGCCACTAGGGCTAAATAAACATCCCGGGATCTTAGGTAACTCCGTACCCGTACTTCCAGACTACATAAAACAAAGACGCTAACTTTTCATATTAGTAACTAAAAACAATAATTCAACCATTAATTTGCCAAACTAATCAATATAAACCATCAGGCTGCTACCAAAACTGATCCAGCGATCTGGGACGAATAATTTTCCACAAACTAGGCCCAATTTCATTACCCACAAGCCCCTTCACGCTGAGATTAGTGAATTTCCAAAACAATTACCAAAATTACCAAAATCCAATTTGTGTCTTCATTTCAATTATACCAATTGTGGCAATGCAAGCTTTATATAGTTGACAGGGTTTGGAAAACCAATACTTGTTTCTTGAATAAATCATAAACTAAGAAACACCTCTAATAAAGACAGACACGTTTGTATATTTATAATGTTTATCTAAAATAATGTGATATAAATGCTCATCAATACCAAATTACAGTGCAAATCACAGATCATCACGGAGCAAAAACATTAGAGAAATATGATCAAACAAACATCTCATTGATGACAGTGCATAAAGGAGTGGAAAGGCGAAGAGACAAAAGGTTCAGAGACAAAATACATTTGTAAATGATTATGCAATTTCAGTTTTCTGTCTATACTAACCCAATTGAATAGGAAATCTACTCTCTGGCAATGAGAGCCGTAAGGCCTCTCAAGAAGAGTTGAAGGGGCAAAGACTAAGTCAGGAATTAGCAGACAGGAACAGCCAGCTCAAGTTTAGGAGATAGCAAAAAGGCCTCTCCTCACGCAGGTAAGTAAGACACCAACTAACACCAACAAACTCTCCAACAAATCTCCCAAAAAGACTCCTAAACCCCTCCCACCAGGAACCTCAATTATACCCTAAAACCCAAATGTCCAACCCACACTTGTGTCAGAACAGAGAATTTCTCTACACATGATTGGTTAACCCCTTCGCTGCTAGGCCTTTTCCCCGCTGGTGCTAAGCCTTTTTCTGGCTATTTGGGGTATTTCGTGCTTAGGCCCCTGTAACTTTTTTACCACATAAGGTATCCACGCAAAATTTGCGTCCTTTTCTTCCAACATCATGGGGATTCTAAAGTTACCAGGGTTTGTGGATTCCCCTGGAGGGGACCTAGAAATTAGCCAAAATATAGCAAAAAAACTTTTTTGGGGGGGGGAAATGGGAAAAAAGGGCTACAGATGAAAGCGTCTGGTTTTTCCGCTGCAAATGGTATCAACAAAGGGGTTGTGGTGCTTAAATCACCGTTTTCCCATATTTCAGGGACAAGCAGACTTTTGTCCGAACATCAAAACTTTTTACACAGTTTTGGCATTTTTCTGGGACATAGCCTATTTTTGCTATTTTTTCTGCTTTCAACCTCCTTCCAGTTAATGGTAGAAATGGGTATAAAAGCAATAATGGATCCTGAAAAACTATACATTTAAGAAAAGTAGACAAAATTCTGAATTTAGCAAGGGGTCATTTGTGTAGATCCTTCAAGGTTTCTTTATAGAAACTAACAGTTGAATATAGGAAAAATTAAAAATTAGTTGAAAAAAACAGCCATTTGTGTCAACATTTTCACCTGTAACTTCTTCTAATTATGACAGCTGTTTGAAAGCAATATACCATTACATCTGCCGGATGTTTCTGGTTGTGGGGATATATGGGACTTGTAGGTTCACCAAGAACACGACGAACCCAGAGCCAATAACTGAGCAGTGTCTTGCAATGGTTTTTATTGTGTACCGGGTATATAGCAATTAATTTGGGAAAATATATACATGGAAAAATTGGTATGAAAGACACCTATGTATTTCTGAAATTGGAACAAAATATAGAGTTTAGAAATGGTAGATATTTGCACATTTCCGAAATTGTGAGTACCCATACTAGCATGAGAATTATAGGTCATTTTTCAAAATGACTTCTTTTTTACACATTGTCTTTCATTTGTAAGGCAGAAATGCATCGAAAGTCAAGAGGTAATAACAGTTGCTCTACAATTCTGTATTACCCTAAGTCTCCCGATAAAAATGGTACCTCACTTGTGTGGATAGGCCTAGTGCCCGCGACAGGAAACGGCTCAAAACGCAACGTGGACACACTTTATTTTTACAGTGAAAACTGACCCTTTTTTTGCAAAGTGCCTAGCTGTAGATTTTGAACCCTAGCTCTGCCGGCACCTAGAGAAACCTAGCAAACCTATACATTTTTTAAAACTAGACACCCAGGAGAATCCAGGATGGGGTGACTTGACTGGCTCTCACCAGGTTCTATTACCCAGAATTCCTTGCAAACCTCAAAATATGTTTTAAAAAAACACATTTTCCTCACATTTCTGTGGTGAAAAGTTCTGGAATCTGCGTGGATCCCAAAAATTCCAACCACCCCGCATTCCCCAAAGTCTTCTGAGAAAAATGGTACCTAACTTGTGTGGGTAGGTCTAGTGCCCGCGACAGGAAACGGCCCAAAACGCAATGTGAACACACCACATTTTCACAGTGAAAACTGACACTTTTTTGGCAAAGTGCCTAGCTGAAGATTTTGAACCCTAGCTCTGCCGGCACCTAGGGAAACCTACAGACCTATACAATTTTTAAAACTAGACATCCAGGGGAATCCAGCATGGGGAGACTTGTCTGGTTCTCACCAGGTTCTGTTACCCAGAATCCCTTGCAAACCTCAAAATTTGTAAAAAAAAACCCACAGTTTTCTCATATTTCTGTGGTGGAATGTTCTGGAATCTGCGTGGATCCACAAAATTCCAACCACCCTGCATTCCCCAAAGTCTTCTGAGAAAAATGGTACCTAACTTGTGTGGGTAGGTCTAGTGCCCGCGACAGGAAACGTCCCAAAACGCAATGTGAACACACCACATTTTCACAGTGAAAATGGACCCTTTTTTGGCAAAGTGCCTAGCTGTAGATTTGAACCCTGGCTCTGCCGGCACCTGGGGAACCCTAGCAAACCTATACATTTTTGAAAACTAGACACCCAGGGAAATCCAGGATGGGGTGACTTGTCTGGCTCTCACCAGGTTCTGTTACCCAGAATCCCTTGCAAACCTCAAAATTTGTAATTCAAAAAAACATTTTTCTCACTTTTCTGTGGTGGAATGTTCTGGAATCTGGGTGGATCCACAAAATTCCAACCACCCCGCATTCCCCAAAGTCTTCCGAGAAACATGCTACTTAACTTGTGTGGGTAGGTCTAGTGCCCGGGACAGGAAACGGCCCAAAACGCAACGTGGACACACCACATTTTCACAGTGAAAACTGACCCTTTTTTTGCAAAGTGCCTAGCTGTAGATTTTGAACCCTAGCTCTGCCGGCACCTGGGGAAACTTAGCAAACCTATACATTTTTGAAAACTAGACACCCAGGGGAATCGAGGATGGGGTGACTTGTCTGGCTCTCACCATGTTCTGTTAACCAGAATCCCTTGCAAACCTCAAAATATGTAAAACAAAAAACACATTTTCCTCACATTTCTGTGGTGAAAAGTTCTGGAATCTGCGTGGATCCACAAAATTCCAACCACCCTGCATTCCCTAAAGTCTTCTGAGAAAAATGGTACCTAACTTGTGTGGGTAGGTCTAGTGCCCGGGACAGGAAACGGTCCAAAACGCAACGTGGACACACCACATTTTCACAGTGAAAACTGACCCTTTTTTGCAAAGTGCCTAGCTGTAGATTTTGAACCCTAGCTCTGCTGGCACCTGGGTAAACCTAGCAAACCTATACATTTTTTAAAACTAGACACCCAGGGAAATCCAGAATGGGGTGACTTGTCTGGCTCTCACCAGGTTCTGTTACCCAGAATCCCTTGCAAACCTCAACTTGTGTCGAAAAACCAAATTTTTCTCACATTTCTGTGGTGTAAGGTTCTGGAATCTGCGTGGATCCACAAAATTCCACACACCCCGCATTCCACAAAGTCTTATGAGAAAAATGGTACCTAACTTGTGTGGGTAGGTCTAGTGCCCGCGACAGGAAACGTCCCAAAACGCAATGTGGACACACCACATTTTCACAGTGAAAACTGACCCTTTTTTTGCAAAGTGCCTAGCTGTAGATTTTGAACCCTAGCTCTGCCGGCACCTAGGGAAACCTAGCAAACCTATACATTTTTAATAACTAGACACCCAGGGGAATCCAGAATGGGGAGACTTGTCTGGTTCTCACCAGGTTCTGTTACCCAGAATCCCTTGCAAACCTCAAAATTTGAAAAAAACCACACATTTTTCTCACATTTCTGTGGTGGAATGTTCTGGAATCTGCGTGGATCCACAAAATTCCAACCACCCCGCGTTTCCCAAAGTCTTCCAAGAAAAATGGTACCAAACTTGTGTGGGTAGGTCTAGTGCCCGGGACAGGAAACGGCCCAAAACGCAACGTGGACACACCACATTTTCACAGTGAAAACAGACCCTTTTTTTGCAAAGTGCCTAGCTGTAGATTTTGAACCCTAGCTCTGCCGGCACCTGGGGAAACCTAGCAAACCTATACATTTTTGAAAACTAGACACCCAGGGGAATGCAGGATGGGGTGACTTGTCTGGCTCTCACCAGGTTCTGTTACCCAGAATCCCTTGCAAACCTGAAAATATGTAAAAAAAACCACATTTTCCTCACATTTCTGTGGTGAAAAGTTCTGGAATCTGCGTTGATCTACAAAATTCCAACCAACCCGCATTCCCCAAAGTCTTCTGAGAAAAATGGTACCTAACTTGTGTGGGTAGGTCTAGTGCCCGCGACAGGAAACGGCCCAAAACACAATGTGGACACACCACATTTTCACAGTGAAAACTGACCCTTTTTTTGCAAAGTACCTAGCTATAGATTTTGAACCCTAGCTCTGCCGGCACCTGGGTAAACCTAGCAAACCTATACATTTTTTAAAACTAGACACCCAGGTAAATCCAGGATGGGGTGACTTGTCTGGCTCTCACCAGGTTCTGTTACCCAGAATCCCTTGCAAACCTCAAAATGTATCAAAAAACTAAATTTTCCTCACATTTCTGTGGTGGAAAGTTCCGGAATCTGCGTGGATCCACAAAATTCCCCACATCCCGCATTCCCCAAAGTCTTACAAGAAAAATGGTACCTCACTTGTGTGGGTAGGCCTAATGCCCAGGACAGGAAATGGCACAAAACGCAACGCGGACACACCACATTTTCACAGTGAAAACGGACCCTTTTTTGCAAAGTGCCTAGCTGTAGATTTTGAACCCTAGCTCTGCCGGCACCTAGAGAAACCTAGCAAACCTATACATTTTTGAAAACTAGACACCCAGGGGAATCCAGGATGCGGTGACTTGTCTGGTTCTCACCAGGTTCTGTTACCCAGAATATCTTGCAAACCTCAAAAGTTGTAAAAAAAAAACACATTTTTCTCATATTTCTGTGGTGGAATGTTCTGGAATCTGCATGGATCCACAAAATTCCAACCACCCTGCATTCCCCAAAGTCTTCTGAGAAAAATGGTACCTAACTTGTGTGGGTAGGTCTAGTGCCTGCGACAGGAAATGGCCCAAAACGCAATGTGAACACACCACATTTTCACAGTGAAAACTGACACTTTTTTGGCAAAGTGCCTAGCTGTAGATTTTGAACCCTGGCTCTGCCGGCACCTGGGGAAACCTAGCAAACCTATACATTTTTGAAAACTAGACACCCAGGGAAATCCAGGATGGGGTGATATGTCTGGCTCTCACCAGGTTCTGTTACCCAGAATCCCTTGCAAACCTCAAAATGTGTCGAAAAACCAAATTTTCCTCACATTTCTGTGGTGGAAGGTTCCGGAATCTGCGTGGATCCACAAAATTCCACACACCCCGCATTCCCCAAAGTCTTATGAGAAAAATGGTACCTAACTTGTGTGGGTAGGACTAGTGCCCGCGACAGGAAACGTCCCAAAACGCAATGTGGACACACCACATTTTCACAGTGAAAACGGACCCTTTTTTTGCAAAGTGCCTAGCTGTAGAGTTTGAACCCTAGCTCTGCCGGCACCTAGGGAAACCTAGCAAACCTATACATTTTTGAAAACTAGACACCCAGGGAAATCCAGGATGGGGTGACTTGTCTGGCTCTCACCAGGTTCTGTTACCCAGAATCCCTTGCAAACCTCAAAATTTATCAAAAAACTAAATTTTCCTCACATTTCTGTGGTGGAAAGTTCCGGAATCTGCGTGGATCCACAAAATTCCCCACATCCCGCATTCCCCAAAGTCTTACAAGAAAAATGGTACCTCACTTGTGTGGGTAGGCCTAATGCCCAGGACAGGAAATGGCGCAAAACGCAACGTGGACACACCACATTTTCACAGTAAAAATGGACCCTTTTTTGCAAAGTGCCTAGCTGTAGATTTTGAACCCTAGCTCTGCCGGCACCTAGAGAAACCTAGCAAACCTATACATTTTTGAAAACTAGACACCCAGGGGAATCCAGGATGCGGTGACTTGTCTGGTTCTCACCAGGTTCTGTTACCCAGAATATCTTGCAAACCTCAAAATTTGTCAAAAAAACACATTTTTCTCATATTTCTGTGGTGGAATGTTCTGGAATTTGCATGGATCCACAAAATTCCAACCACCCTGCATTCCCCAAAGTCTTCTGAGAAAAATGGTACCTAACTTGTGTGGGTAGGTCTAGTGCCTGCGACAGGAAACGGCCCAAAACGCAATGTGAACACACCACATTTTCACAGTGAAAACTGACACTTTTTTGGCAAAGTGCCTAGCTGTAGATTTTGAACCCTGGCTCTGCCGGCACCTGGGGAAACCTAGCAAACCTATACATTTTTGAAAACTAGACACCCAGGGAAATCCAGGATGGGGTGACTTGTCTGGCTCTCACCAGGTTCTGTTACCCAGAATCCCTTGCAAACCTCAAAATGTGTCGAAAAACCAAATTTTCCTCACATTTCTGTGGTGGAAGGTTCCGGAATCTGCGTGGATCCACAAAATTCCACACACCCCGCATTCCCCAAAGTCTTATGAGAAAAATGGTACCTAACTTGTGTGGGTAGGTCTAGTGCCCGCGACAGGAAACGTCCCAAAACGCAATGTGGACACACCAAATTTTCACAGTGAAAACGGACCCTTTTTTTGCAAAGTGCCTAGCTGTAGAGTTTGAACCCTAGCTCTGCCGGCACCTAGGGAAACCTAGCAAACCTATACATTTTTAATAACTAGACACCCAGGGGAATCCAGCATGGGGAGACTTGTCTGGTTCTCACCAGGTTCTGTTACCCAGAATCCCTTGCAAACCTCAAAATTTGTAAAACAAACACACATTTTTCTCACATTTCTGTGGTGGAATGTTCTGGAATCTGCGTGGATCCACAAAATTCCAACCACCCCGCGTTCCCCAAAGTCTTCCGAGAAAAATGGTACCAAACTTGTGTAGGTAGGTCTAGTGCCCGGGACAGGAAACGGCCCAAAACGCAACGTGGACACACCACATTTTCACACTGAAAACAGACCCTTTTTTTGCAAAGTGCCTAGCTGTAGATTTTGAACCCTAGCTCTGCCGGCACCTGGGGAAACCTAGCAAACCTCTACATTTTTGAAAAATAGACACCCAGGGGAATGCAGGATGGGGTGACTTGTCTGGCTCTCACCAGGTTCTGTTACCCAGAATCCCTTGCAAACCTGAAAATATGTTAAAACAAACACATTTTCCTCACCTTTCTGTGGTGAAAAGTACTGGAATCTGCGTTGATCTACAAAATTCCAACCACCCCGCATTCCCCAAAGTCTTCTGAGAAAAATGGTACCTAACTTGTGTGGGTAGGTCTAGTGCCCACGACAGGAAACGGCCCAAAACGCAATGTGGACACACCACATTTTCACAGTGAAAACTGACCCTTTTTTTGCAAAGTACCTAGCTATAGATTTTGAACCCTAGCTCTGCCGGCACCTGGGGAAACCTAGCAAACCTATACATTTTTTAAAACTAGACACCCAGGGAAATCCAGGATGGGGTGACTTGTCTGGCTCTCACCAGGTTCTGTTACCCAGAATCCCTTGCAAACCTCAAAATTTGTCAAAAAACTAAATTTTCCTCACATTTCTGTGGTGGAAAGTTCCGGAATCTGCGTGGATCCACAAAATTCCCCACATCCCGCATTCCCCAAAGTCTTTCAAGAAAAATGGTACCTCACTTGTGTGGGTAGGCCTAATGCCCGGGACAGGAAATGGCGCAAAACGCAACGCGGACACACCACATTTTCACAATGAAAACGGACCCTTTTTTGCAAAGTGCCTAGCTGTAGATTTTGAACCCTAGCTCTGCCGGCACCTAGAGAAACCTAGCAAACCTATACATTTTTGAAAACTAGACACCCAGGGGAATCCAGGATGCAGTGACTTGTCTGGCTGTCACCAGGTTCTGTTACCCAGAATCCCTTGCAAACCTCAAAATTTGTGTGAGAAAAAACACATTTTCCTCACATTTCTGTGGTGAAAAGTTCTGGAATCTGTGTGGATCCACAAAATTCCACCCACCCCGCATTCCCCAAAGTCTTCTGAGAAAAATGGTACCTCACTTGTGTGGGTAGGCCTAGTGCCCGCGACAGGAAATGGCCCAAAACGCAACGTGGACACACCACATTTTCACAGTGAAAATGGACCCTTTTTTTGCAAAGTGCCTAGCTGTAGATTTTGAAACCTAGCTCTGCCGGTACCTAGGGAAACCTAACAAACCTATACATTTTTTAAAACTAGACACCCAGGGGAATCCAGGATGGGATGACTTGACTGACTCTCACCAGGTTTTATTACCCAGAATCCCTTGCAAACCTAAAAATTTGTAAAAAAAAAACAAATTTTCCTCACATTTCTGTGGTGGAAAGTTCTGGAATCTGCGTGGATCCGCAAAATTCCACCCACCCCGCGTTCCCCAAAGTCTTCCAAGAAAAATGGTACCTCACTTCTGTGGGTAGGCCTAGTGCCCGCGACAGGAAATGGCCCAAAACGCAACGTGGACACACCACATTTTCACAGTGAAAACTGACCCTTTTTTTGCAAAGTGCCTAGCTGTAGATTTTGAACCCTAACTCTGCCAGCACCTAGGGAAACCTAGCAAACCTATACATTTTTGAAAACTAGACACCCAGGGAAATCCAGGATGGGGTGACTTGTCTGGCTCTCACCAGGTTCTGTTACCCAGAATCCCTTGCAAACCTCAAAATTTGTCAAAAAACTAAATTTTCCTCACATTTCTGTGGTGGAAAGTTCCGGAATCTGCGTGGATCCACAAAATTCCACCACATCCCGCATTCCCCAAAGTGTTTCAAGAAAAATGGTACCTCACTTGTGTGGGTAGGCCTAATGCCCGGGACAGGAAATGGCGCAAAACGCAACGCGGACACACCACATTTTCACAGTGAAAACGGACCCTTTTTTGCAAAGTGCCTAGCTGTAGATTTTGAACCCTAGCTCTGCCGGCACCTAGAGAAACCTAGCAAACCTATACATTTTTGAAAACTAGACACCCAGGGGAATCCAGGATGTGGTGACTTGTCTGGCTGTCACCAGGTTCTGTTACCCAGAATCCCTTGCAAACCTCAAAATTTGTGTGAGAAAAAAACACATTTTCCTCACATTTCTGGGGTAAAAAGTTTTGGAATCTGTGTGGATCCACAAAATTCCACCCACCCCGCATTCCCCAAAGTCTTCTGAGAAAAATGGTACTTCACTTGTGTGGGTAGGCCTAGTGCCCGCGACAGGAAATGGCCCAAAACGCAACGTGGACACACCACATTTTCACAGTGAAAATGGACCCTTTTTTTGCAAAGTGCCTAGCTGTAGATTTTGAAACCTAGCTCTGCCGGTACCTAGGGAAACCTAGCAAACCTATACATTTTTGAAAACTAGACACCCAGGGGAATCCAGGATGGGATGACTTGACTGACTCTCACCAGGTTTTATTACCCAGAATCCCTTGCAAACCTAAACATTTGTTAAAAAACCACATTTTCCTCACATTTCTGTGGTGGAAAGTTCTGGAATCTGCGTGGATCCACAAAATTCCACCCACCCCGCGTTCCCCAAAGTCTTCCAAGAAAAATGGTACCTCACTTCTGTGGGTAGGCCTAGTGCCCGCGACAGGAAATGGCCCAAAACGCAACGTGGACACACCACATTTTCACAGTGAAAACTGACCCTTTTTTGCAAAGTGCCTAGCTGTAGATTTTGAACCCTAACTCTGCCAGCACCTAGGGAAACCTAGCAAACCTATACATTTTTGAAAACTAGACACCCAGGGAAATCCAGGATGGGGTGACTTGTCTGGCTCTCACCAGGTTCTGTTACCCAGAATCCCTTGCAAACCTCAAAATTTGTCAAAAAACTAAATTTTCCTCACATTTCTGTGGTGGAAAGTTCGGGAATCTGCGTGGATCCACAAATTTCCCCACATCCCGCATTCCCCAAAGTCTTTCAAGAAAAATGTTACCTCACTTGTGTGGGTAGGCCTAATGCCCGGGACAGGAAATGGCGCAAAACGCAACGCGGACACACCACATTTTCACAGTGAAAACGGACCCTTTTTTGCAAAGTGCCTAGCTGTAGATTTTGAACCCTAGCTCTGCCGGCACCTAGAGAAACCTAGCAAACCTATACATTTTTGAAAACTAGACACCCAGGGGAATCCAGGATGCAGTGACTTGTCTGGCTGTCACCAGGTTCTGTTACCCAGAATCCCTTGCAAACCTCAAAATTTGTGTGAGAAAAAACACATTCTCCTCACATTTCTGTGGTAGAAAGTTCTGGAATCTGTGTGGATCCACAAAATTCCACCCACCCCGCATTCCCCAAAGTCTTCTGAGAAAAATGGTACCTCACTTGTGTGGGTAGGCCTAGTGCCCGCGACAGGAAATGGCCCAAAACGCAACGTGGACACACCACATTTTCACAGTGAAAATGGACCCTTTTTTTGCAAAGTGCCTAGCTGTAGGTTTTGAAACCTAGCTCTGCCGGTACCTAGGGAAACCTAGCAAACCTATACATTTTTGAAAACTAGACACCCAGGGGAATCCAGGATGGGATGACTTGACTGACTCTCACCAGGTTTTCTTACCCAGAATCCCTTGCAAACCTAAAAATTTGTCAAAAAACCACATTTTCCTCACATTTCTGTGGTGGAAAGTTCTGGAATCTGCGTGGATCCACAAAATTCCACCCACCCCGCGTTCCCCAAAGTCTTCCAAGAAAAATGGTACCTCACTTCTGTGGGTAGGCCTAGTGCCCGCGACAGGAAATGGCCCAAAACGCAATGTGGACACACCACATTTTCACAGTGAAAACTGACCCTTTTTTGCAAAGTGCCTAGCTGTAGATTTTGAACCCTAACTCTACCAGCACCTAGGGAAACCTAGCAAACCTATACATTTTTGAAAACTAGACACCCAGGGAAATCCAGGATGGGGTGACTTGTCTGGCTCTCACCAGGTTCTGTTACCCAGAATCACTTGCAAACCTCAAAATATGTTAAAAAAACACATTTTCCTCACATTTCTGTGGTGAAAAGTTCTGGAATCTGCGTGGATCCACAAAATTCCAACCACCCTGCATTCCCCAAAGTCTTCTGAGAAGAATGGTACCTAACTTGTGTGGGTAGGTCTAGTGCCCGCGACAGGAAACGGCCCAAAACGCAATGTGAACACACCACATTTTCACAGTGAAAACTGACACTTTTTTGGCCAAGTGCCTAGCTGAAGATTTTGAACCCTAGCGCTGCCGGCACCTAGAGAAACCTAGCAAACCTATACAATTTTTAAAACTAGACACCCAGGGGAATCCAGCATGGGGAGACTTGTCTGGTTCTCACCAGGTTCTGTTACCCAGAATCCCTTGCAAACCTCAAAATTTGTCAAAAAACAAAATTTTCCTCACATTTCTGTGGTGGAAAGTTCTGGAATCTGCGTGGATCCACAAAATTCCCCACATCCCGCATTCCCCAAAGTGTTTCAAGAAAAATGGTACCTCACTTGTGTGGGTAGGCCTAATGCCCGGGACAGGAAATGGCGCAAAACGCAACGCGGACACACCACATTTTCACATTGAAAACGGACCATTTTTTGCAAAGTGCCTAGCTGTAGATTTTGAACCCTAGCTCTGCCGGCACCTAGAGAAACCTAGCAAACCTATACATTTTTGAAAACTAGACACCCAGGGGAATCCAGGATGCGGTGACTTGTCTGGCTGTCACCAGGTTCTGTTACCCAGAATCCCTTGCAAACCTCAAAATTTGTGTGAGAAAAAAACACATTTTCCTCACATTTCTGGGGTAAAAAGTTTTGGAATCTGTGTGGATCCACAAAATTCCACCCACCCCGCATTCCCCAAAGTCTTCTGAGAAAAATGGTACCTCACTTGTGTGGGTAGGCCTAGTGCCCGCGACAGGAAATGGCCCAAAACGCAACGTGGACACACCACATTTTCACAGTGAAAATGGACCCTTTTTTTGCAAAGTGCCTAGCTGTAGATTTTGAAACCTAGCTCTGCCGGTACCTAGGGAAACCTAGCAAACCTATACATTTTTGAAAACTAGACACCCAGGGGAATCCAGGATGGGATGACTTGACTGACTCTCACCAGGTTTTATTACCCAGAATCCCTTGCAAACCTAAACATTTGTTAAAAAAACCACATTTTCCTCACATTTCTGTGGTGGAAAGTTCTGGAATCTGCGTGGATCCACAAAATTCCACCCACCCCGCGTTCCCCAAAGTCTTCCAAGAAAAATGGTACCTCACTTCTGTGGGTAGGCCTAGTGCCCGCGACAGGAAATGGCCCAAAACGCAACGTGGACACACCACATTTTCACAGTGAAAACTGACCCTTTTTTGCAAAGTGCCTAGCTGTAGATTTTGAACCCTAACTCTGCCAGCACCTAGGGAAACCTAGCAAACCTATACATTTTTGAAAACTAGACACCCAGGGAAATCCAGGATGGGGTGACTTGTCTGGCTCTCACCAGGTTCTGTTACCCAGAATCCCTTGCAAACCTCAAAATTTGTCAAAAAACTAAATTTTCCTCACATTTCTGTGGTGGAAAGTTCGGGAATCTGCGTGGATCCACAAATTTCCCCACATCCCGCATTCCCCAAAGTCTTTCAAGAAAAATGTTACCTCACTTGTGTGGGTAGGCCTAATGCCCGGGACAGGAAATGGCGCAAAACGCAACGCGGACACACCACATTTTCACAGTGAAAACGGACCCTTTTTTGCAAAGTGCCTAGCTGTAGATTTTGAACCCTAGCTCTGCCGGCACCTAGAGAAACCTAGCAAACCTATACATTTTTGAAAACTAGACACCCAGGGGAATCCAGGATGCAGTGACTTGTCTGGCTGTCACCAGGTTCTGTTACCCAGAATCCCTTGCAAACCTCAAAATTTGTGTGAGAAAAAAACACATTCTCCTCACATTTCTGTGGTGAAAAGTTCTGGAATCTGTGTGGATCCACAAAATTCCACCCACCCCGCATTCCCCAAAGTCTTCTGAGAAAAATGGTACCTCACTTGTGTGGGTAGGCCTAGTGCCCGCGACAGGAAATGGCCCAAAACGCAACGTGGACACACCACATTTTCACAGTGAAAATGGACCCTTTTTTTGCAAAGTGCCTAGCTGTAGATTTTGAAACCTAGCTCTGCCGGGACCTAGGGAAACCTAGCAAACCTATACATTTTTGAAAACTAGACACCCAGGGGAATCCAGGATGGGATGACTTGACTGACTCTCACCAGGTTTTCTTACCCAGAATCCCTTGCAAACCTAAAAATTTGTTAAAAAAACCACATTTTCCTCACATTTCTGTGGTGGAAAGTTCTGGAATCTGCGTGGATCCACAAAATTCCACCCACCCCGCGTTCCCCAAAGTCTTCCAAGAAAAATGGTACCTCACTTCTGTGGGTAGGCCTAGTGCCCGCGACAGGAAATGGCCCAAAACGCAATGTGGACACACCACATTTTCACAGTGAAAACTGACCCTTTTTTTGCAAAGTGCCTAGCTGTAGATTTTGAACCCTAACTCTACCAGCACCTAGGGTAACATAGCAAACCTATACATTTTTGAAAACTAGACACCCAGGGAAATCCAGGATGGGGTGACTTGTCTGGCTCTCACCAGGTTCTGTTACCCAGAATCACTTGCAAACCTCAAAATATGTTAAAAAAAACACATTTTCCTCACATTTCTGTGGTGAAAAGTTCTGGAATCTGCGTGGATCCACAAAATTCCAACCACCCTGCATTCCCCAAAGTCTTCTGAGAAGAATGGTACCTAACTTGTGTGGGTAGGTCTAGTGCCCGCGACAGGAAACGGCCCAAAACGCAATGTGAACACACCACATTTTCACAGTGAAAACTGACACTTTTTTGGCCAAGTGCCTAGCTGAAGATTTTGAACCCTAGCGCTGCCGGCACCTAGAGAAACCTAGCAAACCTATACAATTTTTAAAACTAGACACCCAGGGAATCCAGCATGGGGAGACTTGTCTGGTTCTCACCAGGTTCTGTTACCCAGAATCCCTTGCAAACCTCAAAATTTGTAAAAAAACCCACATTTTTCTCATATTTCTGTGGTGGAATGTTCTGAAATCTGCGTGGATCCACAAAATTCCAACCACCCTGCATTCCCCAAAGTCTTCTGAGAAAAATTGTACCTAACTTGTGTGGGTAGGTCTAGTGCCCGGGACAGGAAATGGCGCAAAACGCAACGCGGACACACCACATTTTCACAATGAAAACGGACCCTTTTTGCAAAGTGCCTAGCTGTAGCTTTTGAACCCTAGCTCTGCCGGCACCTAGAGAAACCTAGCAAACCTATACATTTTTGAAAACTAGACACCCAGGGGAATCCAGGATGCAGTGACTTGTCTGGCTGTCACCAGGTTCTGTTACCCAGAATCCCTTGCAAACCTCAAAATTTGTGTGAGAAAAAAACACATTTTCCTCACATTTCTGTGGTAAAAAGTTCTGGAATCTGTGTGGATCCACAAAATTCCACCCACCCCTCATTCCCCAAAGTCTTCTGAGAAAAATGGTACCTCACTTGTGTGGGTAGGCCTAGTGCCCGCGACAGGAAATGGCCCAAAACGCAACGTGGACACACCACATTTTCACAGTGAAAATGGACCCTTTTTTGCAAAGTGCCTAGCTGTAGATTTTGAAACCTAGCTCTGCCGGTACCTAGGGAAACCTAACAAACCTATACATTTTTTAAAACTAGACACCCAGGGGAATCCAGGATGGGATGACTTGACTGACTCTCACCAGGTTTTATTACCCAGAATCCCTTGCAAACCTAAAAATTTGTAAAAAAAACACATTTTCCTCACATTTCTGTGGTGGAAAGTTCTGGAATCTGCATGGATCCGCAAAATTCCACCCACCCCGCGTTCCCCAAAGTCTTCCAAGAAAAATGGTACCTCACTTCTGTGGGTAGGCCTAGTGCCCGCGACAGGAAATGGCCCAAAACGCAACGTGGACACACCACATTTTCACAGTGAAAACTGACCCTTTTTTGCAAAGTGCCTAGCTGTAGATTTTGAACCCTAACTCTGCCAGCACCTAGGGAAACCTAGCAAACCTATACATTTTTGAAAACTAGACACCCAGGGAAATCCAGGATGGGGTGACTTGTCTGGCTCTCACCAGGTTCTGTTACCCAGAATCCCTTGCAAACCTCAAAATTTGTCAAAAAACTAAATTTTCCTCACATTTCTGTGGTGGAAAGTTCCGGAATCTGCGTGGATCCACAAAATTCCCCACATCCCGCATTCCCCAAAGTGTTTCAAGAAAAATGGTACCTCACTTGTGTGGGTAGGCCTAATGCCCGGGACAGGAAATGGCGCAAAACGCAACGCGGACACACCACATTTTCACAGTGAAAACGGACCCTTTTTTGCAAAGTGCCTAGCTGTAGATTTTGAACCCTAGCTCTGCCGGCACCTAGAGAAACCTAGCAAACCTATACATTTTTGAAAACTAGACACCCAGGGGAATCCAGGATGCGGTGACTTGTCTGGCTGTCACCAGGTTCTGTTACCCAGAATCCCTTGCAAACCTCAAAATTTGTGTGAGAAAAAAACAAATTTTCCTCACATTTCTGGGGTAAAAAGTTTTGGAATCTGTGTGGATCCACAAAATTCCACCCACCCCGCATTCCCCAAAGTCTTCTGAGAAAAATGGTACCTCACTTGTGTGGGTAGGCCTAGTGCCCGCGACAGGAAATGGCCCAAAACGCAACGTGGACACACCACATTTTCACAGTGAAAATGGACCCTTTTTTGCAAAGTGCCTAGCTGTAGATTTTGAAACCTAGCTCTGCCGGTACCTAGGGAAACCTAGCAAACCTATACATTTTTGAAAACTAGACACCCAGGGGAATCCAGGATGGGATGACTTGACTGACTCTCACCAGGTTTTATTACCCAGAATCCCTTGCAAACCTAAACATTTGTTAAAAAAACCACATTTTCCTCACATTTCTGTGGTGGAAAGTTCTGGAATCTGCGTGGATCCACAAAATTCCACCCACCCCGCGTTCCCCAAAGTCTTCCAAGAAAAATGGTACCTCACTTCTGTGGGTAGGCCTAGTGCCCGCGACAGGAAATGGCCCAAAACGCAACGTGGACACACCACATTTTCACAGTGAAAACTGACCCTTTTTTGCAAAGTGCCTAGCTGTAGATTTTGAACCCTAACTCTGCCAGCACCTAGGGAAACCTAGCAAACCTATACATTTTTGAAAACTAGACACCCAGGGAAATCCAGGATGGGGTGACTTGTCTGGCTCTCACCAGGTTCTGTTACCCAGAATCCCTTGCAAACCTCAAAATTTGTCAAAAACTAAATTTTCCTCACATTTCTGTGGTGGAAAGTTCGGGAATCTGCGTGGATCCACAAATTTCCCCACATCCCGCATTCCCCAAGTCTTTCAAGAAAAATTTTACCTCACTTGTGTGGGTAGGCCTAATGCCCGGGACAGGAAATGGCGCAAAACGCAACGCGGACACACCACATTTTCACAGTGAAAACGGACCCTTTTTTGCAAAGTGCCTAGCTGTAGATTTTGAACCCTAGCTCTGCCGGCACCTAGAGAAACCTAGCAAACCTATACATTTTTGAAAACTAGACACCCAGGGGAATCCAGGATGCAGTGACTTGTCTGGCTGTCACCAGGTTCTGTTACCCAGAATCCCTTGCAAACCTCAAAATTTGTGTGAGAAAAAAACACATTCTCCTCACATTTCTGTGGTAAAAAGTTCTGGAATCTGTGTGGATCCACAAAATTCCACCCACCCCGCATTCCCCAAAGTCTTCTGAGAAAAATGGTACCTCACTTGTGTGGGTAGGCCTAGTGCCCGCGACAGGAAATGGCCCAAAACGCAACGTGGACACACCACATTTTCACAGTGAAAATGGACCCTTTTTTGCAAAGTGCCTAGCTGTAGATTTTGAAACCTAGCTCTGCCGGTACCTAGGGAAACCTAGCAAACCTATACATTTTTGAAAACTAGACACCCAGGGGAATCCAGGATGGGATGACTTGACTGACTCTCACCAGGTTTTATTACCCAGAATCCCTTGCAAACCTAAAAATTTGTAAAAAAAAAAACAAATTTTCCTCACATTTCTGTGGTGGAAAGTTCTGGAATCTGCGTGGATCCACAAAATTCCACCCACCCCGCGTTCCCCAAAGTCTTCCAAGAAAAATGGTACCTCACTTCTGTGGGTAGGCCTAGTGCCCGCGACAGGAAATGGCCCAAAACGCAACGTGGACACACCACATTTTCACAGTGAAAACTGACCCTTTTTTTGCAAAGTGCCTAGCTGTAGATTTTGAACCCTAACTCTGCCAGCACCTAGGGAAACCTAGCAAACCTATACATTTTTGAAAACTAGACACCCAGGGAAATCCAGGATGGGGTGACTTGTCTGGCTCTCACCAGGTTCTGTTACCCAGAATCCCTTGCAAACCTCAAAATTTGTCAAAAAACTAAATTTTCCTCACATTTCTGTGGTGGAAAGTTCCGGAATCTGCGTGGATCCACAAAATTCCCCACATCCCGCATTCCCCAAAGTGTTTCAAGAAAAATGGTACCTCACTTGTGTGGGTAGGCCTAATGCCCGGGACAGGAAATGGCGCAAAACGCAACGCGGACACACCACATTTTCACAGTGAAAACGGACCCTTTTTTGCAAAGTGCCTAGCTGTAGATTTTGAACCCTAGCTCTGCCGGCACCTAGAGAAACCTAGCAAACCTATACATTTTTGAAAACTAGACACCCAGGGGAATCCAGGATGTGGTGACTTGTCTGGCTGTCACCAGGTTCTGTTACCCAGAATCCCTTGCAAACCTCAAAATTTGTGTGAGAAAAAAACACATTTTCCTCACATTTCTGGGGTAAAAAGTTTTGGAATCTGTGTGGATCCACAAAATTCCACCCACCCCGCATTCCCCAAAGTCTTCTGAGAAAAATGGTACTTCACTTGTGTGGGTAGGCCTAGTGCCCGCGACAGGAAATGGCCCAAAACGCAACGTGGACACACCACATTTTCACAGTGAAAATGGACCCTTTTTTGCAAAGTGCCTAGCTGTAGATTTTGAAACCTAGCTCTGCCGGTACCTAGGGAAACCTAGCAAACCTATACATTTTTGAAAACTAGACACCCAGGGGAATCCAGGATGGGATGACTTGACTGACTCTCACCAGGTTTTATTACCCAGAATCCCTTGCAAACCTAAACATTTGTTAAAAAAACCACATTTTCCTCACATTTCTGTGGTGGAAAGTTCTGGAATCTGCGTGGATCCACAAAATTCCACCCACCCCGCGTTCCCCAAAGTCTTCCAAGAAAAATGGTACCTCACTTCTGTGGGTAGGCCTAGTGCCCGCGACAGGAAATGGCCCAAAACGCAACGTGGACACACCACATTTTCACAGTGAAAACTGACCCTTTTTTGCAAAGTGCCTAGCTGTAGATTTTGAACCCTAACTCTGCCAGCACCTAGGGAAACCTAGCAAACCTATACATTTTTGAAAACTAGACACCCAGGGAAATCCAGGATGGGGTGACTTGTCTGGCTCTCACCAGGTTCTGTTACCCAGAATCCCTTGCAAACCTCAAAATGTGTCAAAAAACTAAATTTTCCTCACATTTCTGTGGTGGAAAGTTCGGGAATCTGCGTGGATCCACAAATTTCCCCACATCCCGCATTCCCCAAAGTCTTTCAAGAAAAATGTTACCTCACTTGTGTGGGTAGGCCTAATGCCCGGGACAGGAAATGGCGCAAAACGCAACGCGGACACACCACATTTTCACAGTGAAAACGGACCCTTTTTTGCAAAGTGCCTAGCTGTAGATTTTGAACCCTAGCTCTGCCGGCACCTAGAGAAACCTAGCAAACCTATACATTTTTGAAAACTAGACACCCAGGGGAATCCAGGATGCAGTGACTTGTCTGGCTGTCACCAGGTTCTGTTACCCAGAATCCCTTGCAAACCTCAAAATTTGTGTGAGAAAAAAACACATTCTCCTCACATTTCTGTGGTAAAAGTTCTGGAATCTGTGTGGATCCACAAAATTCCACCCACCCCGCATTCCCCAAAGTCTTCTGAGAAAAATGGTACCTCACTTGTGTGGGTAGGCCTAGTGCCCGCGACAGGAAATGGCCCAAAACGCAACGTGGACACACCACATTTTCACAGTGAAAATGGACCCTTTTTTTGCAAAGTGCCTAGCTGTAGGTTTTGAAACCTAGCTCTGCCGGTACCTAGGGAAACCTAGCAAACCTATACATTTTTGAAAACTAGACACCCAGGGGAATCCAGGATGGGATGACTTGACTGACTCTCACCAGGTTTTCTTACCCAGAATCCCTTGCAAACCTAAAAATTTGTAAAAAAACACATTTTCCTCACATTTCTGTGGTGGAAAGTTCTGGAATCTGCGTGGATCCACAAAATTCCACCCACCCCGCGTTCCCCAAAGTCTTCCAAGAAAAATGGTACCTCACTTCTGTGGGTAGGCCTAGTGCCCGCGACAGGAAATGGCCCAAAACGCAATGTGGACACACCACATTTTCACAGTGAAAACTGACCCTTTTTTTGCAAAGTGCCTAGCTGTAGATTTTGAACCCTAACTCTACCAGCACCTAGGGAAACCTAGCAAACCTATACATTTTTGAAAACTAGACACCCAGGGAAATCCAGGATGGGGTGACTTGTCTGGCTCTCACCAGGTTCTGTTACCCAGAATCACTTGCAAACCTCAAAATATGTTAAAAAAAACACATTTTCCTCACATTTCTGTGGTGAAAAGTTCTGGAATCTGCGTGGATCCACAAAATTCCAACCACCCTGCATTCCCCAAAGTCTTCTGAGAAGAATGGTACCTAACTTGTGTGGGTAGGTCTAGTGCCCGCGACAGGAAACGGCCCAAAACGCAATGTGAACACACCACATTTTCACAGTGAAAACTGACACTTTTTTGGCCAAGTGCCTAGCTGAAGATTTTGAACCCTAGCGCTGCCGGCACCTAGAGAAACCTAGCAAACCTATACAATTTTTAAAACTAGACACCCAGGGGAATCCAGCATGGGGAGACTTGTCTGGTTCTCACCAGGTTCTGTTACCCAGAATCCCTTGCAAACCTCAAAATTTGTCAAAAAACAAAATTTTCCTCACATTTCTGTGGTGGAAAGTTCCGGAATCTGCGTGGATCCACAAAATTCCCCACATCCCGCATTCCCCAAAGTGTTTCAAGAAAAATGGTACCTCACTTGTGTGGGTAGGCCTAATGCCCGGGACAGGAAATGGCGCAAAACGCAACGCGGACACACCACATTTTCACATTGAAAACGGACCATTTTTTGCAAAGTGCCTAGCTGTAGATTTTGAACCCTAGCTCTGCCGGCACCTAGAGAAACCTAGCAAACCTATACATTTTTGAAAACTAGACACCCAGGGGAATCCAGGATGCGGTGACTTGTCTGGCTGTCACCAGGTTCTGTTACCCAGAATCCCTTGCAAACCTCAAAATTTGTGTGAGAAAAAAACACATTTTCCTCACATTTCTGGGGTAAAAGTTTTGGAATCTGTGTGGATCCACAAAATTCCACCCACCCCGCATTCCCCAAAGTCTTCTGAGAAAAATGGTACCTCACTTGTGTGGGTAGGCCTAGTGCCCGCGACAGGAAATGGCCCAAAACGCAACGTGGACACACCACATTTTCACAGTGAAAATGGACCCTTTTTTTGCAAAGTGCCTAGCTGTAGATTTTGAAACCTAGCTCTGCCGGTACCTAGGGAAACCTAGCAAACCTATACATTTTTGAAAACTAGACACCCAGGGGAATCCAGGATGGGATGACTTGACTGACTCTCACCAGGTTTTATTACCCAGAATCCCTTGCAAACCTAAACATTTGTTAAAAAACCACATTTTCCTCACATTTCTGTGGTGGAAAGTTCTGGAATCTGCGTGGATCCACAAAATTCCACCCACCCCGCGTTCCCCAAAGTCTTCCAAGAAAAATGGTACCTCACTTCTGTGGGTAGGCCTAGTGCCCGCGACAGGAAATGGCCCAAAACGCAACGTGGACACACCACATTTTCACAGTGAAAACTGACCCTTTTTTGCAAAGTGCCTAGCTGTAGATTTTGAACCCTAACTCTGCCAGCACCTAGGGAAACCTAGCAAACCTATACATTTTTGAAAACTAGACACCCAGGAAATCCAGGATGGGGTGACTTGTCTGGCTCTCACCAGGTTCTGTTACCCAGAATCCCTTGCAAACCTCAAAATTTGTCAAAAAACTAAATTTTCCTCACATTTCTGTGGTGGAAAGTTCGGGAATCTGCGTGGATCCACAAATTTCCCCACATCCCGCATTCCCCAAAGTCTTTCAAGAAAAATGTTACCTCACTTGTGTGGGTAGGCCTAATGCCCGGGACAGGAAATGGCGCAAAACGCAACGCGGACACACCACATTTTCACAGTGAAAACGGACCCTTTTTTGCAAAGTGCCTAGCTGTAGATTTTGAACCCTAGCTCTGCCGGCACCTAGAGAAACCTAGCAAACCTATACATTTTTGAAAACTAGACACCCAGGGGAATCCAGGATGCAGTGACTTGTCTGGCTGTCACCAGGTTCTGTTACCCAGAATCCCTTGCAAACCTCAAAATTTGTGTGAGAAAAAACACATTCTCCTCACATTTCTGTGGTAAAAAGTTCTGGAATCTGTGTGGATCCACAAAATTCCACCCACCCCGCATTCCCCAAAGTCTTCTGAGAAAAATGGTACCTCACTTGTGTGGGTAGGCCTAGTGCCCGCGACAGGAAATGGCCCAAAACGCAACGTGGACACACCACATTTTCACAGTGAAAATGGACCCTTTTTTTGCAAAGTGCCTAGCTGTAGATTTTGAAACCTAGCTCTGCCGGTACCTAGGGAAACCTAGCAAACCTATACATTTTTGAAAACTAGACACCCAGGGGAATCCAGGATGGGATGACTTGACTGACTCTCACCAGGTTTTCTTACCCAGAATCCCTTGCAAACCTAAAAATTTGTTAAAAAACCACATTTTCCTCACATTTCTGTGGTGGAAAGTTCTGGAATCTGCGTGGATCCACAAAATTCCACCCACCCCGCGTTCCCCAAAGTCTTCCAAGAAAAATGGTACCTCACTTCTGTGGGTAGGCCTAGTGCCCGCGACAGGAAATGGCCCAAAACGCAATGTGGACACACCACATTTTCACAGTGAAAACTGACCCTTTTTTTGCAAAGTGCCTAGCTGTAGATTTTGAACCCTAACTCTACCAGCACCTAGGGTAACATAGCAAACCTATACATTTTTGAAAACTAGACACCCAGGGAAATCCAGGATGGGGTGACTTGTCTGGCTCTCACCAGGTTCTGTTACCCAGAATCACTTGCAAACCTCAAAATATGTTAAAAAAAACACATTTTCCTCACATTTCTGTGGTGAAAAGTTCTGGAATCTGCGTGGATCCACAAAATTCCAACCACCCTGCATTCCCCAAAGTCTTCTGAGAAGAATGGTACCTAACTTGTGTGGGTAGGTCTAGTGCCCGCGACAGGAAACGGCCCAAAACGCAATGTGAACACACCACATTTTCACAGTGAAAACTGACACTTTTTTGGCCAAGTGCCTAGCTGAAGATTTTGAACCCTAGCGCTGCCGGCACCTAGAGAAACCTAGCAAACCTATACAATTTTTAAAACTAGACACCCAGGGGAATCCAGCATGGGGAGACTTGTCTGGTTCTCACCAGGTTCTGTTACCCAGAATCCCTTGCAAACCTCAAAATTTGTAAAAAAAACCCACATTTTTCTCATATTTCTGTGGTGGAATGTTCTGAAATCTGCGTGGATCCACAAAATTCCAACCACCCTGCATTCCCCAAAGTCTTCTGAGAAAAATTGTACCTAACTTGTGTGGGTAGGTCTAGTGCCCGGGACAGGAAATGGCGCAAAACGCAACGCGGACACACCACATTTTCACAATGAAAACGGACCCTTTTTTGCAAAGTGCCTAGCTGTAGCTTTTGAACCCTAGCTCTGCCGGCACCTAGAGAAACCTAGCAAACCTATACATTTTTGAAAACTAGACACCCAGGGGAATCCAGGATGCAGTGACTTGTCTGGCTGTCACCAGGTTCTGTTACCCAGAATCCCTTGCAAACCTCAAAATTTGTGTGAGAAAAAAACACATTTTCCTCACATTTCTGTGGTAAAAAGTTCTGGAATCTGTGTGGATCCACAAAATTCCACCCACCCCGCATTCCCCAAAGTCTTCTGAGAAAAATGGTACCTCACTTGTGTGGGTAGGCCTAGTGCCCGCGACAGGAAATGGCCCAAAACGCAACGTGGACACACCACATTTTCACAGTGAAAATGGACCCTTTTTTGCAAAGTGCCTAGCTGTAGATTTTGAAACCTAGCTCTGCCGGTACCTAGGGAAACCTAACAAACCTATACATTTTTTAAAACTAGACACCCAGGGGAATCCAGGATGGGATGACTTGACTGACTCTCACCAGGTTTTATTACCCAGAATCCCTTGCAAACCTAAAAATTTGTAAAAAAAAAACACATTTTCCTCACATTTCTGTGGTGGAAAGTTCTGGAATCTGCATGGATCCGCAAAATTCCACCCACCCCGCGTTCCCCAAAGTCTTCCAAGAAAAATGGTACCTCACTTCTGTGGGTAGGCCTAGTGCCCGCGACAGGAAATGGCCCAAAACGCAACGTGGACACACCACATTTTCACAGTGAAAACTGACCCTTTTTTTGCAAAGTGCCTAGCTGTAGATTTTGAACCCTAACTCTGCCAGCACCTAGGGAAACCTAGCAAACCTATACATTTTTGAAAACTAGACACCCAGGGAAATCCAGGATGGGGTGACTTGTCTGGCTCTCACCAGGTTCTGTTACCCAGAATCCCTTGCAAACCTCAAAATTTGTCAAAAAACTAAATTTTCCTCACATTTCTGTGGTGGAAAGTTCCGGAATCTGCGTGGATCCACAAAATTCCCCACATCCCGCATTCCCCAAAGTGTTTCAAGAAAAATGGTACCTCACTTGTGTGGGTAGGCCTAATGCCCGGGACAGGAAATGGCGCAAAACGCAACGCGGACACACCACATTTTCACAGTGAAAACGGACCCTTTTTTGCAAAGTGCCTAGCTGTAGATTTTGAACCCTAGCTCTGCCGGCACCTAGAGAAACCTAGCAAACCTATACATTTTTGAAAACTAGACACCCAGGGAATCCAGGATGCGGTGACTTGTCTGGCTGTCACCAGGTTCTGTTACCCAGAATCCCTTGCAAACCTCAAAATTTGTGTGAGAAAAAAACAAATTTTCCTCACATTTCTGGGGTAAAAGTTTTGGAATCTGTGTGGATCCACAAAATTCCACCCACCCCGCATTCCCCAAAGTCTTCTGAGAAAAATGGTACCTCACTTGTGTGGGTAGGCCTAGTGCCCGCGACAGGAAATGGCCCAAAACGCAACGTGGACACACCACATTTTCACAGTGAAAATGGACCCTTTTTTGCAAAGTGCCTAGCTGTAGATTTTGAAACCTAGCTCTGCCGGTACCTAGGGAAACCTAGCAAACCTATACATTTTTGAAAACTAGACACCCAGGGGAATCCAGGATGGGATGACTTGACTGACTCTCACCAGGTTTTATTACCCAGAATCCCTTGCAAACCTAAACATTTGTTAAAAAAACCACATTTTCCTCACATTTCTGTGGTGGAAAGTTCTGGAATCTGCGTGGATCCACAAAATTCCACCCACCCCGCGTTCCCAAAGTCTTCCAAGAAAAATGGTACCTCACTTCTGTGGGTAGGCCTAGTGCCCGCGACAGGAAATGGCCCAAAACGCAACGTGGACACACCACATTTTCACAGTGAAAACTGACCCTTTTTTGCAAAGTGCCTAGCTGTAGATTTTGAACCCTAACTCTGCCAGCACCTAGGGAAACCTAGCAAACCTATACATTTTTGAAAACTAGACACCCAGGGAAATCCAGGATGGGGTGACTTGTCTGGCTCTCACCAGGTTCTGTTACCCAGAATCCCTTGCAAACCTCAAAATTTGTCAAAAAACTAAATTTTCCTCACATTTCTGTGGTGGAAAGTTCGGGAATCTGCGTGGATCCACAAATTTCCCCACATCCCGCATTCCCCCAAGTCTTTCAAGAAAAATTTTACCTCACTTGTGTGGGTAGGCCTAATGCCCGGGACAGGAAATGGCGCAAAACGCAACGCGGACACACCACATTTTCACAGTGAAAACGGACCCTTTTTTGCAAAGTGCCTAGCTGTAGATTTTGAACCCTAGCTCTGCCGGCACCTAGAGAAACCTAGCAAACCTATACATTTTTGAAAACTAGACACCCAGGGGAATCCAGGATGCAGTGACTTGTCTGGCTGTCACCAGGTTCTGTTACCCAGAATCCCTTGCAAACCTCAAAATTTGTGTGAGAAAAAAACACATTCTCCTCACATTTCTGTGGTAAAAAGTTCTGGAATCTGTGTGGATCCACAAAATTCCACCCACCCCGCATTCCCCAAAGTCTTCTGAGAAAAATGGTACCTCACTTGTGTGGGTAGGCCTAGTGCCCGCGACAGGAAATGGCCCAAAACGCAACGTGGACACACCACATTTTCACAGTGAAAATGGACCCTTTTTTGCAAAGTGCCTAGCTGTAGATTTTGAAACCTAGCTCTGCCGGTACCTAGGGAAACCTAGCAAACCTATACATTTTTGAAAACTAGACACCCAGGGGAATCCAGGATGGGATGACTTGACTGACTCTCACCAGGTTTTCTTACCCAGAATCCCTTGCAAACCTAAAAATTTGTAAAAAAAAACACATTTTCCTCACATTTCTGTGGTGGAAAGTTCTGGAATCTGCGTGGATCCACAAAATTCCACCCACCCCGCGTTCCCCAAAGTCTTCCAAGAAAAATGGTACCTCACTTCTGTGGGTAGGCCTAGTGCCCGCGACAGGAAATGGCCCAAAACGCAATGTGGACACGCCACATTTTCACAGTGAAAACTGACCCTTTTTTTGCAAAGTGCCTAGCTGTAGATTTTGAACCCTAACTCTACCAGCACCTAGGGAAACCTAGCAAACCTATACATTTTTGAAAACTAGACACCCAGGGAAATCCAGGATGGGGTGACTTGTCTGGCTCTCACCAGGTTCTGTTACCCAGAATCACTTGCAAACCTCAAAATATGTTAAAAAAAACACATTTTCCTCACATTTCTGTGGTGAAAAGTTCTGGAATCTGCGTGGATCCACAAAATTCCAACCACCCTGCATTCCCCAAAGTCTTCTGAGAAGAATGGTACCTAACTTGTGTGGGTAGGTCTAGTGCCCGCGACAGGAAACGGCCCAAAACGCAATGTGAACACACCACATTTTCACAGTGAAAACTGACACTTTTTTGGCCAAGTGCCTAGCTGAAGATTTTGAACCCTAGCGCTGCCGGCACCTAGAGAAACCTAGCAAACCTATACAATTTTTAAAACTAGACACCCAGGGGAATCCAGCATGGGGAGACTTGTCTGGTTCTCACCAGGTTCTGTTACCCAGAATCCCTTGCAAACCTCAAAATTTGTAAAAAAAACAAACAAATTTTTCTCATATTTCTGTGGTGGAATGTTCTGAAATCTGCGTGGATCCACAAAATTCCAACCACCCTGCATTCCCCAAAGTCTTCTGAGAAAAATTGTACCTAACTTGTGTGGGTAGGTCTAGTGCCCGCGACAGGAAACGGCCCAAAACGCAATGTGAACACACCACATTTTCAAAGTGAAAACTGACACTTTTTTGGCAAAGTGCCTAGCTGTAGATTTTGAACCCTAGCTCTGCCGGCACCACGGGAAACCTAGCAAACCTATACATTTTTTAAAACTAGACACCCAGGGGAATCCAGCATGGGGAGACTTGTCTGGTTCTCACCAGGTTCTGTTATCCAGAATCCCTTGCAAACCTCAAAATGTGTAAAACAAAAAAACATTTTTCTCACTTTTCTGTGGTGGAATGTTCTGGAATCTGCGTGGATCCACAAAATTCCAACCACCCCGCATTCCCCAAAGTCTTCCGAGAAACATGGTACCTAACTTGTGTGGGTAGGTCTAGTGCCCGGGGCAGGAAACGGCCCAAAACGCAACGTGGACACACCACATTTTCACAGTGAAAACTGACCCTTTTTTGCAAAGTGCCTAGCTGTAGATTTTGAACCCTAGCTCTGCCGGCACCTGGGGAAACTTAGCAAACCTATACATTTTTGAAAACTAGACACCCAGGGGAATCGAGGATGGGGTGACTTGTCTGGCTCTCACCATGTTCTGTTAACCAGAATCCCTTGCAAACCTCAAAATATGTAAAACAAAAAACACATTTTCCTCACATTTCTGTGGTGAAAAGTTCTGGAATCTGCGTGGATCCACAAAATTCCAACCACCCTGCATTCCCCAAAGTCTTCCGAGAAAAATGGTACCTAACTTGTGTGGGTAGGTCTAGTGCCCGGGACAGGAAACGGTCCAAAACGCAACGTGGACACACCACATTTTCACAGTGAAAACTGACCCTTTTTTTGCAAAGTGCCTAGCTGTAGATTTTGAACCCTAGCTCTGCCGGCACCTGGGGAAACCTAGCAAACCTATACATTTTTGAAAACTAGACACCCAGGGAAATCCAGAATGGGGTGACTTGTCTGGCTCTCACCAGGTTCTGTTACCCAGAATCCCTTGCACACCTCAAAATGTGTCGAAAAACCAAATTTTCCTCACATTTCTGTGGTGGAAGGTTCCGGAATCTGCGTGGATCCACAAAATTCCACACACCCCGCATTCCCCAAAGTCTTATGAGAAAAATGGTACCTAACTTGTGTGGGTAGGTCTAGTGCCCGCGACAGGAAACGTCCCAAAACGCAATGTGGACACACCACATTTTCACAGTGAAAACGGACCCTTTTTTTGCAAAGTGCCTAGCTGTAGATTTTGAACCCTAGCTCTGCCGGCACCTAGGGAAACCTAGCAAACTTATACATTTTTTAAAACTAGACACCCAGGGGAATCCAGCATGGGGAGACTTGTCTGGTTCTCACCAGGTTCTGTTACCCAGAATCCCTTGCAAACCTCAAAATTTGTAAAACAAAAAAACATTTTTCTCACTTTTCTGTGGTGGAATGTTCTGGAATCTGCGTGGATCCACAAAATTCCAACCACCCCGCATTCCCAAAAGTCTTCCGAGAAACATGGTACCTAACTTGTGTGGGTAGGTCTAGTGCCCGGGACAGGAAACGGCCCAAAACGCAACGTGGACACACCACATTTTCACAGTGAAAACTGACCCTTTTTTTGCAAAGTGCCTAGCTGTAGATTTTGAACCCTAGCTCTGCCGGCACCTGGGGAAACTTAGCAAACCTATACATTTTTGAAAACTAGACACCCAAGGGAATCGAGGATGGGGTGACTTGTCTGGCTCTCACCATGTTCTGTTAACCAGAATCCCTTGCAAACCTCAAAATATGTAAAACAAAAAACACATTTTCCTCACATTTCTGTGGTGAAAAGTTCTGGAATCTGCGTGGAGCCACACAATTCCAACCACCCTGCATTCCCCAAAGTCTTCTGAGAAAAATGGTATCTAACTTGTGTGGGTAGGTCTAGTGCCCGCGACAGGAAACGGCCCAAAACGCAATGTGAACACACCACATTTTCACAGTGAAAACTGACACTTTTTTGGCAAAGTGCCTAGCTGTAGATTTTGAACCCTAGCTCTGCCGGCACCACGGGAAACCTAGCAAACCTATACATTTTTGAAAACTAGACACCCAGGGAAATCTAGGATGGGGTGACTTGTCTGGCTCTCACCAGGTTCTGTTACCCAGAATCCCTTGCAAAACTCAAAATTTGTCGAAAAACCAAATTTTCCTCACATTTCTGTGGTGGAAGGTTCCGGAATCTGCGTGGATCCACAAAATTCCATGCACCCCGCATTCCCCAAAGTCTTCTGAGAAAAATGGTACCTAACTTGTGTGGGTAGTTCTAGTGCCCGCGACAGGAAACGGCCCAAAACGCAATGTGGACACACCACATTTTCACAGTGAAAACGGACCCTTTTTTGCAAAGTGCCTAGCTGTAGATTTTGAACCCTAGCTCTGCCGGCACCTAGGGAAACCTAGCAAACCTATACATTTTTTAAAACTAGACACCCAGGGGAATCCAGCATGGGGAGACTTGTCTGGTTCTCACCAGGTTCTGTTACCCAGAATCCCTTGCAAACCTCAAAATTTGTAAAACAAAAACACATTTTTCTCACTTTTCTGTGGTGGAATGTTCTGGAATCTGCGTGGATCCACAAAATTCCAACCACCCCGCATTCCCCAAAGTCTTCTGAGAAACATGGTACCTAACTTGTGTGGGTAGGTCTAGTGCCCGGGACAGGAAACGGCCCATAACGCAACGTGGACACACCACATTTTCACAGTGAAAACTGACCCTTTTTTTGCAAAGTGCCTAGCTGTAGATTTTGAACCCTAGCTCTGCCGGCACCTGGGGAAACTTAGCAAACCTATACATTTTTGAAAACTAGACACCCAGGGGAATCGAGGATGGGGTGACTTGTCTGGCTCTCACCATGTTCTGTTAACCAGAATCCCTTGCAAACCTCAAAATATGTAAAACAAAAAACACATTTTCCTCACATTTCTGTGGTGAAAAGTTCTGGAATATGCGTGGATCCACAAAATTCCAACCACCCTGCATTCCCCAAAGTTTTCCGAGAAAAATGGTACCTAACTTGTGTGGGTATGTCTAGTGCCCGGGTCAGGAAACGGTCCAAAACGCAACGTGGACACACCACATTTTCACAGTGAAAACTGACCCTTTTTTTGCAAAGTGCCTAGCTGTAGATTTTGAACCCTAGCTCTGCCGGCACCTGGGGAAACCTAGCAAACCTATACATTTTTTAAAACTAGACACCCAGGGAAATCCAGAATGGGGTGACTTGTCTGGCTCTCACCAGGTTCTGTTACCCAGAATCCCTTGCACACCTCAAAATGTGTCGAAAAACCAAATTTTCCTCACATTTCTGTGGTGGAAGGTTCCGGAATCTGCGTGGATCCACAAAATTCCACACACCCCGCATTTCCCAAAGTCTTATGAGAAAAATGGTACCTCACTTGTGTGGGTAGGCCTAATGCCCGGGACAGGAAATGGCGCAAAACGCAACGCGGACACACCACATTTTCACAGTGAAAACGGACCCTTTTTTGCAAAGTGCCTTACTGTAGATTTTGAACCCTAGCTCTGCCGGCACCTAGAGAAACCTAGCAAACCTATACATTTTTGAAAACTAGACACCCAGGGGAATCCAGGATGCGGTGACTTGTCTGGCTGTCACCAGGTTCTGTTACCCAGAATCCCTTGCAAACCTCAAAATTTGTATTAAAAAGTTCTGGAATCTGTGTGGATCCACAAAATTCCACCCACCTGCATTCACCAAAGTCTTCTGAGAAAAATGGTACCTCACTTGTGTGGGTAGGCCTAGTGCCCGCGACAGGAAATGGCCCAAAACGCAACGTGGACACACCACATTTTCACAGTGAAAATTGACCCTTTTTTTGCAAAGTACCCGTGACAGGCAAGGGCCCAAAACCTATTAAGGTGATATCAAAATTACCTATCACAAAACAACCTGGTTTAGCATGGGGGGTCCCATGAGTTTTTGGCCCCGGGGTCGGCGGCCATCTAGGGAAACCTACCAAACCCACACATTTCTGAAAACTAGACACCTGGGGGAGTCCAGAAAGGTATGGCTTGCGTGGGTCCCCCAACATTTCCCTACCCAGAATCCGCTGCAAACCTCAGATTTTGTTGAAAAAATAAATATTTTCTCATATTTCTGTGTGAGAAAGTTGTAGGATCACCAGGCTGACACAAATTTCCTACTACCCAGCGTTGTCACAGGTCTCCCGATAAAAATGGTACCTCACATGTGTGGGTAGGCATAGTGGCTGCAACAGGAAATGGCCCAAATCGTACTGTGGAGACTTCAAAATTACCTATGACAAAACTACCTGGTTTTGGGGAAGGGGCACCTGGTTTTTTCGCCGCCATCTAGGGAAACCTACCAAACCCACACATTTCTGAAAACTAGACACCCTGGAGAGTCCAATGAGGTATGGCTTGCGTGGATCCAACAACATTTCCCTACCCGGAATCCCCTGCAAACCTCAAATTTAGCTGAAAAAAACTAATTTTCCACACATTTTTGGGTGGAATCACCGTGCCGGCACAAATTCCTTTCTGATGAATTTTTAACGGATTCTCCCCCCCCCTACCTTGGTGCCCCTATCTCCGTCTTACCTTGACTTTATCGGTGGTCTCCCGTTTGTGTGCAGAGAGGCGGCGAATGCTCTCTGAATGGTTCCTGATTCCCGAGGCAGAACAACGGCGTTGATGCCGACCCTCTTGCGGTCAGTGAGCGCGGCTCGAGAGTGGAGGCGCTGCGGCATCCCTTGCCTGCAGGTCCGGGCTACTGTGGGAAGAGTCAGCACCAGTGACTATGTGTGCTTGAAGACCGGCGATTGGATTGGGGAGAGAGCGGTAGGACGCCAGAGTGAGGTAGGGCGTCCTATCTTTTTTACTTCTGAACTTGCCTCTGCCACCCGAGACGAAGGTAAGAATCTTGATTGTTGCCTTGAGGATCCTTCGATCTTATTTTCAATCTCGGCTGCCTACTGTGGAATTCCTTGTAGGCAGGGGGGCCCACCTAGGATCGGTGTGCGGCAGGAGGGGCCCCAGCATTGTATGGAGAGCGGTGCTGTGCAGTCCCCGCAAAGTGGTATTTCACTACCTAATGTGTGCAGATATACCCTGCGCACTAGGGCTATTAAGTCTGAATTAGGTTTAGGTACCCTAGCACCGACCCGGGTCTCACCTCCTGTTGCGGAAGTCAGGGTATCTGCTAGGCAGGGAAAGGGGAAAGCTACTACGGAGACCATAACTGTAGTAGGTGGAAGAGGGAGAGGTAGGGGGAAGAAAGTCCTCTCTTCCAAAGTGAAAATCACACCCTCTTTAAAAACGTTCTACAAGGTTTTGTCTACTCCTACGAATCGGGGGTCCCATAAAGGAAGCTCTTTGGCACCCAATAGCCCACAGCCTGCTACCTCATCAAATTTTTTCCCGTTAAAGTCTCCAGATCAGCCAGTTTTACCCCTGAACAACATGCAGTCTCTTGTCTCACCTGGCCTAGTGAGTAGATCTGGGGCAGTGGGAACTGAAGCAATTGAAGTATCTGGAGAGCATCCGTCAGTTATACATCCCTCTGTTGGAACCTCTAATAGATTTTCGATATTGGAGGCCCAAGAGGACCAGCCGGGCTCCCCCCCCTCATCTGAATATGTACATTTAATACCCCCAGTAGTAGTTTCTGCTGGGTCTGGGACCGGGTCATTAGCAGACATTTTATTGGCCCTTAAGGAGGATATAGGGAAGAGATTTACAGTCTCAGAGTCCAATCAAGCAGCGATCCAAGCATCATGCGAGATGTTAGCCCATAAATTGGAAGAAGTTTCACTGAGAACAGATGTTTTAGAAACGGAGATTCCTAAAATCAAGGAGGCACTCCACTCCTCTACAATGGAAATGGCTAAATTAGTCAACCAAAATAGATTACTAAAAGATGACTTGGAGCGCCTGGAGAACAATTCGAGAAAAAACAATCTAAGACTGTTAAATGTGCCCGAAGATCTGGAAGGAGCAGATGTCAAGGGTTTCGTGATTTCTCTGTTAAAAGACACGGTTTTGAAGGACTCCCCGGAGTTAGATCTGGCGCACGATATTCAACGGGTCCATCGGGATCCGTTTAAGAGAAACCCAGCAAAACAGAAGCCAAGGAAAATCTTAGTAAATTTTCTCACGTACACTATAAAAGAAAATATTTTATCCTTGGCTCTGAAAGAAGGATTGATAAAAGCTAAATCTTTCTCCAACCCCTTCTCATTTACTATTAGGTCAGATATCTCCCATATCACAGCATCAAAACAATGGGAGCTCGGTAAAAGAATGGAGATCTTAAACTCATTGGGGGCCAAGGCTCAATTAAGATTTCTAGCATCTTTGCGCATCATGTGGAACAACCACATGCACATCTTACGTTCAATAGAGGAAGTGGATGCTCTTATTGATAAAATAAGGAATGAGAGTGGGGTGTAGGGATGTGGGGGGGTCATTCAACTATGTGTAGGGCTTCTCGGGGGGTTGGTATTAAATAAAAAAAAATTGTTTTCTATTGTTACGTCCGGGGGACTGAGGCCATATGGGCTTATGCCTAGAGTAGGGGGGGTTTCCCAGGGGGGTGAGGGGTTGAGGGGTCATGAGGGCAGGGAGGGAGTAGATTGGGGGGGGAGCACGGGTGGGGCTGCAGTGGGAAAAAATCAAAAAAATATCCTCAATCTCAACCTTAATCTTAATCTCAATTCAGTATTAAATCGTCGGTGTAAAGTTTTGGCATCAGGTGGAGGGAGTTGCCTCGATGTGTAGCAAAATAAAGTTTATCTCGTGGAATGTAAATGGGTTGAGATGTCCACGTAGACAAAGATTGGTCATGAAATATCTAGAACAATCACCTGCCCAAGTTTGTCTTCTCCAGGAAACACATTTAAGCCATTCAGAATGTCGGGTCATCTTTGCTAAATATCACTGGGTAGAATACTTTTGTTCTTCCGAGCAGGTAGCGCTTAATAAAGGGGTGGCTATTTTGACTAAATCAGGGGCTGGATGTATTATTAAATCAACATCAACGGATCAGACTGGGAGATGGATCATTGCCTTGTTGGAGATTAGAGGTTTGGAGCTAACTGTTGCCTCCTTTTATGGCCCCAATGTTGATGATCCGACACACATTTGTAAATTGCAATCTAAATTAACAGAAGCCACTTCTCCTATAATAATTGGCGGCGATTTTAATGTCCTTTTTGATCCATTAAGAGACAGATCAAACCAGAGTCATTATGTTGGAGCTCCACGTATCCGTCGGGCCTTGGCTAATATGATACATGACCTAGGGCTTGCCGATGTTTGGAGGGCAAAGATGGGTGATAAACTGGGGTACACTGTTTTCAGTAAAAAACATGGTCATGCATCCAGAATCGATTATGTTTTAGTTGATAGGTTGAGCCTGGAAAATTTACCTGCTATCTCCATCTTCCCCACTCTCCTATCAGATCATGCCTCCATCTTTTTTGTATATCTTGGGAGGAGGTATAGCCTCAGGCCTAGATGGACGTTAAAAAGGGCAATGCTGTTGGATGTTGAAATAATCAAGGTGCTTAAATTGTCCACTTTAGACTATTTTTCTGCAAATATTGGCTCAACAACTTTGGATTATGTTTGGGACGCTTTTAAAGCCCATCTGAGAGGTCAGTTACATAGCCTGATCTGTTCCAAAAATAGGGTGGAGGCTCAAGAACTGCGCAACCTGGAAGAAAAAATTCTCAAGCTAGAGGATGAGAGGACTAGATGTACTCAAGGGCACTCTGAAAGGCTGACACAAGTTCTTAGTGACTTGGATCGCGCTTGCCAGGATTACAGGGGCAGGCTAGATCAAAAGGTGAAGGCTCAGTGGGCGTCCCAAAATATGCAAAATTATGAGTACGGGGAAAAGGCGGGCGCCCTCTTGGCTTGGAAGGCAAGAGTAGACCAAGTTAAAAACAATATCAACGAACTAATAATCGATGAGAGCGGGGCTAGATCAGGTAGACTGGAGGATATGCAAACTCGCCTCCTTTCCCTATTTTCAGAGCTGTACAGCGAGGAGATTGCTCCTAGCACAGAGACCATTCAAAAATGGTTGCGGAATAAAGCTCTACCTGAACTAACAGAAGGCAGCCGAGATAGCCTTGATGCTCCTATTACTGAGAGCGAGATTAGACTATATCTAAACAAAAGCAAGAAGAATAAGGCTGCAGGAACTGATGTGCTTCCTAGTGAGGTCTACAAACTCCTCCAAGATGAGCTAGTACCGAGATTGTGTGAATTATTTAATTATGTTTATAGTCCGGAAGGTAAAGTTCCCAAGTCCTGGAAGGAGGCAACTATTGTACTTATTTTGAAGCCTAGGAAGGACCCCCTCAAAGCGGACTCTTATAGACCAATCTCCCTGCTGAATGCTGATTATAAGATCTTTATGACTGTTCTCGCAGGGAGATTGGTTAAGTTAGCTCCACAGCTGATCAACTCGGATCAAAAGGGCTTCATCCCGGGGAGGTATATTCAGGAGCAGACGCTCCAACTTATTAGTAATATAGATCTGGCGGTGGCCCGGTCGGAACCCTTGGCTGTAGTGGCACTCGATGCAGCCAAGGCTTTCGACAGAGTATGCTGGGTATACCTGTGGGAGGTACTTAAGACAATGGGCTTTGGGCATATTTTTATTCAGACCTTGATTAGTTGTTACCAGGGGGCTTCCGCAGCAATTCTGTTAAATGGTATGCTAACAGCAAGTTTTAACATATATAGGGGAACAAGACAGGGTTGCCCCATTTCGCCCTTACTGTTCGACCTATATATAGAGCCCCTTGCCCAAGCATTAAGACAGATGAACAGATCACCCCTTTTAGCTCCCATCAATATAGCAGTAAATTGGCCCTCTATGCCGATGATCTGCTATTATATACCAACAACCCGGTGGAGGTAATACTAAGGGTCGAAGCCCTTTTAGAGGAATTTGGCTCATACTCTGGCTATTTAGCTAATTCCTCTAAAACAGAGGTGATGTGTTGGAACATCAATAATTGGGAGGGCAGACTGAGTAAAGAGTTTAGATATTTGGGAATCATCATAGTTAATGACTTAGATAATATACATTTGATCAATCTAAAAAAGATGACTAAAGAGGTAGACCACCTTTTTTCAAGATGGAAAAATCTCCCCCTGACGATATATGGTAGGGTCAATCTAGTCAAGATGGTCATCCTCCCCAAGCTGACATATTTGTTTAATGCTATCCCCCTTGATTTCCCTAGCAAGGATATTGGCAAAATTCAGAGCAAAATAGGTAGTTTTATTTGGGCCAATAAGAGTGCTAGACTGTCTTGGAAGAAGCTGAGACGTAAATTATTGAAAGGGGGTCTTGCTCTTCCGGATATAGCCTGGTATTCCATCGCCTTTCAATTTAAAAATGTACGGATGCTCCTGACTACAACAGATGAAACGAACTGGGGAAGGCTACTGAGAGAAATGGCCATAGCCGAGGATGGTGGAGATTGTTTCCTTTATAAATGCGGGGCACCAAGGTTTTTTAAAAAGGTACGCCTGAACGTCTTAAGAGCTGCTCTCAGTGTGTGGTACAAGGTCAGATGCAGATGGGGGATTGGTTATTATTCTGATTTTGCCCCGATTTGGGACTCCCCCGGGACTCCGGCTTGCTTGAAAGATAGCCTTGCGACACCAATTAAGAGGGCTGGTATCTCGATATGGTCAGATCTTGTATCATCAGATGGAGTTTACCCCTGGGAAGTATTAAGATCTAAAATAGGAAGTACTTTTTCCAAATTTAAATATTTACAATTGGTTTCTTGGTATTCAGCGGAGAAAGGGTCTATTAGTGGTGATTGGGAAACTGAGTGTATCCTTCAAAATCCAAATCCTAAAAAGAAGGAGGTCGCATATTGGTATAAGAAACTTCTAGATGCAGATGATGCGGAATATCCTTCACAATATGTGGCCTGGAACCAGTCCCCCCTAGACTCTAGCTCTGAAGACTTATTTGATTTATCATTGCAAATTTTATATAAGTTTGTTAAACCGGCATCTTTAAAAAAGAATCATTTCTTTGTTATTAATAGATTATATTATACCCCTGTGAAGATAGCTAAATTTGCCCCCCTATTCTCTTCTAAATGTCCAAGATGTGATTTTCCTAAAGCAGATGATATTCATATATTTTTTGAGTGTTCTAAATTAAGTACTTTCTGGATGAATGTGGAGCATGTTTTAGGCGGCATTTTTAAAGTCAAGATTAATGTGAATCTCACTATAGCGATTTTTGGCATTGACAATGACTCCATGAACATTTTACGGCCATTACAAAGAGGCCTGCTGTTATATTTAATTCTCATTGCCCGAAGGGAAATATGTAAACTCTGGAAAGACCCGCGGCCTCCACTATATGAAGATTGGCTGAAAGCTGCATTTGCTTTGGCACGTCTAGATCAGGGGAATTTAAAGGATAACAGCATTAATATTTGGTCGCATTTTATATCTTGGGTAAGAGAGTTGAGACTGGTTGATTGCCCCCGGGTCCTATGATTACACCGAGCTGGCCTGGTTAGGCCTAAAGCCAATGCAGTTGCAAAAAAAGGGTCCGTTTCACTGTGAAAATGTGGTGTGTCCACATTGCGTTTTTGGCCGTTTCCTGTCGCGGGCACTAGGCCTACCCAGACAAGTGAGGTACCATTTTTCTCGGAAGACTTTGGGGAATGCGGGGTGGGTGGAATTTTGTGGATCCACACAGATTCCAGAACTTTCCACCACAGAAATGTGAGGAAAATGTGTTTTTGTTTTACAAATTTTGAGGTTTGCAAGGGATTCAGGGTAACAGAACCTGGTGAGAGCCAGACAAGTCACCACATCCTGGATTCGCCTGGGTGTCTAGTTTTCAAAAATGTATAGGTTGGCTAGGTTTCCCTAGGTGCCGGCAGAGCTAGTGTTCAAAATCTACAGCTAGGCACTTTGCAAAAAAAGGGTCCGTTTTCACTGTTAAAATGTGGTGTGTCCACGTTGCATTTTGGGCCGTTTCCTGTCACGGGCACTAGGCCTACCCACACAAGTGAGGTACCATTTTTCTTGAAAGACTTTGGGGAACGCGGGGTGGGTGGAATTTTGTGGATCCACGCAGATTCCAGAACTTTCCACCACATTAATGTGAGGAAAATGTGTTTTTTTTTACAAAGTTTGAGGTTTCCAAGGGATTCTGGATAACAGTACCTGGTGAGAGCCAGACAAGTCACCCCATCCTGGATTCCTCTGGGTGTCTAGTTTCAAAAATGTATAGATTTGCTGGGTTTCCCTAGGTGCTGGCAGAGCTAGGGTTCAAAATCTACAGCTAGACACTCTGCAAAAAGAGGGTCAGTTTTCACTGTGAAAATGTGGTGTGTCCACGTTCCGTTTTGGGCCGTTTCCTGTAGCGGGCACTAGGCCTACCCACACAAGTGAGGTATCATTTTTCTCGGAAGACTTTGGGGAGTGTAGGGTGGGTGGAATTTTGTGGATCCACGCAAATTCCAGAACTTTCCACCACAAAAATGTGAGGAAAATCTGTTACTGTTACCGGTCAAGTCTGGCGGAATGTCGACATTTCGCCAGACTTGACCGGTAGCAGTACGTTATGATGACAAAGCTTTGAAACCCCTGAAGAAGGGTCTGTGTTTGACCCGAAATGCAATGGGTTTTATAAAAAGCAGTACGTCTGAACAGAATGATGGAATTTTGAATTAATGAATTATGACTTTGTTGAAGAAACAGTAAATTTATGAAGTAATTATTCAACAACAAGTATCAGAATCATTTGTTTGAACAAGGTGGATCAGAGATAAGAAACATCGTGTTTCAAGGAAGGTGCACACATCCAAGGGACTGGTTCGCCTGACCCATGTAGTTTTGTATGATGTAGGCCACTGCCAGACACAGTGCAACGGATGGAGTAGCACACAAAAAAAGTGTAAAGCTGAGGAATATTATGGAATATCGAGTACACTGAGAAACAAAACTGTGATTATACATTCTGGGCAGCCCCCACGCATAAAAAAAGCCAGCGTAATCGCTGGCGCCTAGTGGGCTTTCTGCCCCCCCGGGGGGCAGATCAGGGGCCACTGCCCCCATATGCCCGGGGGGGGCAGAAAGTCTGGAATTTCTCTGGGGGGGTATTGTCATGCCCATTCTGGGCAGCCCCCACCCCTACATGAATACAAAAAATAAATCCCTGGTTTCTAGTGGGCGTTCTGCCCCCAGGGGGTGGCAGATTGGGAGCTACTGCCCCCATATGCCCCCCAGGACAGAAAGACTTGAATTTTTGCGGGCGGGGGTGGGGGCATTGGCATTGGCATGCCCGTTTTGGGTAGCCCCTACCCCTGATTCAAATTGGCAAAAAAAATCCCTGCGTCTAGTGGGATTTTTGCCCCACCAGGGGGGCAGATTGGGGGCTACTGCCCCCATCTGCCCACCAGGGGAGACAGAAAGTCTGTAATTTTTGCGGGGGTGGGGGCATTGGCATGCCCGTTTTGGGATGCCCCCACCCCTAATTCAAATTGCCAAAAAAGATCCCTGGTATCTAGTGGGCTTTTTGCCCCCCCAGGGGGGCATATTGGGGGCTACTGCACCCATCTGCCTCCCAGGGGGGGCAGAAAGGCTGTAATTTTTGTGGGGGGGGCATTGGCATGCCCGTTTTGGGCAGCCCCCACCCCTAATTGTACTTGCCAAAAAGAATCTCTGGTTTCTAGTCGGCTTTCTGCCCCCCCCGGGGGGGCAGATTGGGTGCTACTGCCCCATATGCCCCCCAGGGGGGGGCAGAAAGACTGTAATTTTGGCAGGGGGGTGGGGGCATTGGCATGCCTGTTTTGGGCAGCCCCCACCCTAAATAAAATTGCCCCCAATTAAATCCCTGGCATCTAGTGCACTTTATGCCCCCCCGGGGCGGCAGAAAGACATAGGGGCCGATTCCGATTCGGGCCGAAAATCTCTCCGACCGAGCCGGACCCGGAGAGATTTCCGACCGAATCGGACTCTGGCAGTCCGACCGAACGAGTACGATGCGCACGCATGCACCCGGACTCGATTCGGTCGGACTCCCATTGAAGTCAATGGGAGCCGGTCGTACAACGCGTACGCGGGCTCCCATTGACTCAATGGGTGCGAGGCGAACAGGGGCGCCCCCTACAGCGGGTACGCGTCGATGCGCATCGCGCCGTACATGCACAGGTAGGGGGGACCCATGGGTCCCCCCTGTGTGCGACTCGCGCGGCCACGCGTACAGGGAGGTCCGACGCGGACCCCCAAAGTCCGGCTCCGACAGCTCTTTCGAGCCGGACGGCGCGAGTGGGTCAGACTGCTCGCGGCGCGCATCGTACTTGCCCGCCCGGGGAACGACTCCATCGCGCGGTGCGAGTTGTGTCCGTGCGAGTCGGTTGGAGCGTGTTGAAGCCGCGTACGAGTCGGTCGGCGATTTCACGGGCGCTTGCATCGTACTCGCTCGGCCGGACCCGCGTACGAATCGGTCGGGAGACAGGGCTCCGAATCGGATCCGGTAAAGCCGAATCCGATTCGGAGCCCTACCGGCCGAGATCGGAATCGGCCCCTAAATGTTGCCAATTTTTGGGGGGGGAGCAAAGGCCCATGCCCAAGGGGCTGCTCCCCCCTCCCTGGTGCCTAGTGGGTGGATCCCTGCTTGGGGATCGCCCTCCTGGGGCAATCCCCAAGCAGGGACCCACTAGGGAGGGGTACCATTGGAAAGGGGAGATTCTCCCCTTTCCAATGATATCTCTCCCGTCTTTCTATGTGCTCAGGGGGCTGAGATAGCCCCCTGAGCATGTAGAAAGCGAAACTGAAATGAGCCTCTTGGCTCATTTCAGTTTCGGTTTCACTGAAATGACGTCAGCGCGACGGGTGTGCTGCTCGTCATTTCAAGGAAACCACGGGGGGCCTCGGGAGCTGGTGAAGCTCTTCCCCAGCTCCCGAGGCTGTTGGGGGTAAAGGGAATCCCTCTGGTGCCTGCACCAGAGGGATTCCCTGTGTCATGGCAACAGACGCGCGGGAACCGTCCGATGCACATGACCACTTATGCGTCGGACGGCTCCCGCGCGTCCGACGCATAGAATGGGTTAAGGAAGGGGTGTACTGTCACACCCCTCTCGTCATGTCCCTTAGCTCATCTTCTTCATTGTTCATTTATTCTGCATATCTACTTCCACCCCAGGAAATACAAATTCGAGCCTCTGTCATAACATTTGTTTCCTTTGTCCTAGTCATGTAGCAAATTATGTGTCTAATTTATCCGTTCATGGCGCATGGTAAAGGAAGTGTTCTTTCACTCAAGGAAAATTTTGTTTCTATCAGTTGTCTCTTGGCAGGCACACAGGACTGGCGAAGGACACTTGTCTTCCACTGCCATCATCTTGCTCAGTGTTATTTTGCAGAATTTTGTCTTATTAACCCCGTGTTTTCCTGCAGAACAGAAACCTATGCTTCTATGAAAAACAAACACAGGCATTATTAATCACTTATAATGTTTTTCATTACCCATCCACCCCATATTGCATTTATCCGTGTGGGTGAACAGACATAATATCGAGTTGGAAATATCGAGTAGCAGTAATATCGAGTCCAAAATCTCAGACTACAAAAAATATCGACAGTCAGAATATCGTTGTCAAGAATATCGAGTTGAAGGTAAGTAACATCGTTTTTAAAATATCGAAGTAATTAATATCGTTAGCAAAAATATCGTTGTTAAAAATATCGTTGTTTTATTCAGTGTTATGTATTTTAGTGTGTATTTTATATGTATGTGTTCTATTTTTTGTGTAAGTATTGCATTTGTTTTTTAATATATGTGTTAAATTTTTAGAAGTTAATAAAAATAAAATTAAGTAAATTTTGCGTTTTAGTTCCGTAGCGGGTTGTGGGTTTATAGGGGAATAGGGTGGAAAGTAATTTAATTATAATACATTTAATAATAATTTTTATGTTATTAATTTATTTTAATACATTTTTGTGTTTTTGTTCCGTAGCGGGTTGTGGGTTTATAGGGGAATTTGGTGGGAAGTAATGTAATTATAATTAATTAATAAATACATTTGATTAATTAATGTTTATGTATTTAATATTTTATATTGTTAATTGTGGTAATTAATTATTAATTAGTTATTAATTGGTTGTTAATTATTAATAATTATTTGGTAAATATCTTAATTGTGTAATTTTTTTAGGAGCGGGTTGTGGGTTTATAGGGTAATAGGGGAAGTAATTTAATTATAATTAATTAATTAATATTTTTAATTAATTATATCTATGTATTTAATATGTTATATTGTTAATTGTGGTAATTAATTTATTATTAATTAGTTATTAATTGGTTGTTAATTATTAATAATTAATTGGTAAATATCTTAATTGTGTTATTTTTTTAGGAGCTGGTTGTGGGTTTATAGGGGAGTAGGGTGGGAAGTAATTTATTAATTATAATATATTTTATTAAATTGTTTATTAGAATATTTCTTTTACGTTGTTTTATAGTGTTAATAGTGTGAATTAATTTATTATTGATTGCTTTTAAATTGCTTGTTAATTTTAATTAATTAATTAATTGTTAATTAATTATGTTAATAGTGTTATGTTTTACAATATTGGTGGTGTCATTTATAGGGGAATATGGTGGGAGTTAATTTTTTTAAATTAATTAATTCTTTGATAATTAATTTTAATTATTTTGCTTGAGTGGGAATAATAAATTATTCACCTATGCAATCCAACACTTTCCCTACTGTTGCATTTGCTGGAGTGGGAATAGTAAATTATTCCTCTCCGATAATCCAACACTTTCCCTACTGTTGCACTTGCTGGAGTGGGAATAGTAATTTTATCCCCTCCGCTATCCAATACTTTCTCTACTGTTGCACTCCTTGGAGTGGGAATAGTAAATTATTCCCCTCCGCTATCCTACACTTTCCTTACTGTTGCACTCCCTGGAGTGGGAATAGTAATTGTTACCCTTCCGCTATCCAATACTTTCTCTACTGTTGCACTCCTTGGAGTGGGAATAGTAAATTATTCCCCTCCGCTAACCTACACTTTCCTTACTGTTGCACTCCCTGGAGTGGGAATAGTAATTTATTCCCCTTTGCTATCCAACACTTTCTCTACTGTAGCATTTGCTGGAGTGGGAATAGTAATTTTATCCACTCTGCTATCCAACACTTTCTCTACTGTTGCACTCTCTGGAGTGGGAATAGTAATTTTTACCCATCCGCTATCCAACACTTTCCCTACTGTTGCACTCTCTGGAGTGGGAATAGTACATTTTATACCCTCTGCTATCCAACACTTCCCCTACTGTTGCACTATCTGGAGTGGGAATAGTAAATTATTCCCCTCCGCTATCCAAAACTTTCCCTACTGTTGCACTTGCTGGAGTAGGAATAGTAATTGTTACCCCTCTGCTATCTAACACTTTCCCTACTGTTGCACTCTTTGGAGTGGGAATAGTAAATTATTCCACTCCGCTATCCAACACTTTCCCTACAGTTCTACCTGCTGGATTGGGAATAGTAAATTATTCCCCTCCGCTATCCAACACTTTCCCTACTGTTGTACTTGCTGGAGTGGGAATAGTAAATTATTCCCCTCTGCTATCCAACACTTTCCCTACTGTTGCACTCGCTGGAGTGGGAATAGTAATTTTATCCACTCCGCTATCCAACACTTTCCCTACTGTTGCACTCTCTGGAGTGGGAATAGTAATGTTTACCCCTATGCTATCCAACACTTTCCCTACTGTTGCTATCTCTGGAGTAGGAATAGTATTATTTACCCCTACGCTATCCAACACTTTCCTTAAGTTGCACTCCCTGAAGTGGAAATAGTAAATTATTCCCCTACGCTATCCAACACTTTCCCTTCTGTTGTACTTGCTGGAGTGGGAATAGTAAATTATTCCCCTCCACTATCCAACACTTTTCTTAATGTTGCACTCCTTGGAGTGGGAATAGTAAATTATTTCCCTCCGCTATCCAACACTTTCCCTACTGTTGCAATCTCTGGAGTGGGAATAGTAATTTTATCCCCTCCGCTATCCAACATTTTCCCTACTGTTGCTGTTAATGTAGTGTCAAATGTAATTGTAAAAGATTATAATATTTTAATATTTTAAATTATTATATATATATTTTATTTTTATTTTTATTTTACTGGTATATGTATGTATATATGTATTTATAATTTTTAGTATGTTTCTAACATTTTATAATTTATTATAATAATTATTTATAAATATTATTATGTAAATTTATATATTATATTTTATATACATGTATGTTTAATTATTTTTAACATTATATTTATTATTTATTATTTTAAACATTTTCTAATAATTCTAACTATGTTTTTAATTATATGTATTATTTACTTTATTTTACATTATTTTTTAAGCATTTAAAAAAACGATATTTTTGACAACGATATTTTTGACAACGATATTTTTTTTCCGATATTTTTGTACTTACCATGATGTAGATAGGACTTCGATATTCTGGACAAAGATATTCTGGACAACGATATTTTTGTTCCTCGACATTTTTGTTGTCGATATTCTGTCAGTGATCCATCCATGTGCAACCCACGTTAGTATTGTTTTCTAGCAAACGTTAATAATGTGCACAAAAGCAGCATTAGTCTTTGATTTTTGTCATGATAAGAAGCATTTTGCGGCCTACTTCAGTGCTTTAGTACGCGCTTGCGCAATAGCATTTTCCCTCATGTTAGGCTCTTTTCCACATTAGTTTTTCACTGCACACAGTTAGTAAATGTTACTGAGGGTTCAATTCGAGCAGGTTTTATTTCGCGAAAACCCTGCTCCATCACTTCTTTATTGCTCAATGGCTGCCACGAATGCATTTGTAAAAGGATTACCATCTTTGATTAGAGTTTCTTCGAAAATGAAAAAATGCATTAAAGGTGACTACTGCAGATGTGCCCAGATCAACAATGGCCATTTTGAATGCATTTTCTAATTTGTGAAATACTTTCTAATACTCCCCGGGTGCCAGCCCCGAGACCACTAAACCCAAAACACACTGCTCCCTTAAAAGCCTGTTCCTCAACACTCACTCTCTAGTCAAGCATGCCCCTGAAATCTGGGACCTCTTGTGCGTCCTTTCGGCCAATCTGTTCTTCCTCAGGCAAACCTGGCTCAACCCAGCGACTGCCCTGGGCATGGCCACTGCCACATTAGCCAGCTACAAAATCACCAAACATGACAGAGCCAACTATCCCGGAGGCGGCATAGCCATCATACATTGTACTACCAACTCAGCAGACACCAACAGCTGGCAGGAACACCTGCCCTTCAAAATCAACAGTCAACACTACTATTGTAGGTGGCGCCCTCTTCTATCGCCCTCCTGGACCCAGATTGCGGCTCAACCAGAACCGCAGCTCCCAACCTGTACTCCACAGCAACTAGCAGCAAGGCAGGATGCTCTCAACCTACTGGCTAGCTCGAGACCAATATCCTCCTCAACCCTTCTTAATCGGAATTCAGAGATAACCACAGTACCGAAACAGCTGTATGTCATCTCTGCTAAAAATGGTGGGGTTCGCCCAACCTTCATGGATCCAGTCATTCAGAACCACTAGCTGGGAGGCCCAGTAGTAAAGACATATGTAGGCAGTAGCCAGACCTCTGTCAAATGTAGATTGTACATATTTCCCATAGGAGACGCGAAGGACCTTTTGGGCCCAGAGGAAGGCTTCTATTCTCCCTGAATCATCTGAGGGAGGTTTTGCAAAACATATAGAAACCACAGCAGGATCAGCATTTTAAAAAGCACCACCCTCCCAAGGATACTTGAGATGTAGGTGGTCCCATTGGTCAAGGTCTTTCCGCATCTTGACAATCAAAGGAGCGAAATTCAGGTACCCGAGAGTAGGGCAATGTATTCCAAGTATTCGAAGTTCAACTGATGGATCGGTATGTGGGTGTCCCACTCCAGCTCTCCCACATTGCCAGGAAGGGGGGCCAATAGGGTCTTCTCCAAGTTAACTTGGCTCTCCCAGTTAACAAGTCCAGGATTTACAGTAGCCATGGTCCTGTAGTCTCCTACCGGCAGACAAATATCAGGACATTGTCTGCTTAGAGGCCTATGCAATCTTTCAAGTGGCTCCTCATTGGAATCCCACACCTCAGTGTTACATCTAACCCTGGGCGACAGGGGTTCCATAGCCATGGCAAAGAGCAAGGGGGACAGTGAGCAGTCTTGCTGCGTTCTTCGTTGTATGGGAAAGGAATCTGATGGGACTCCATTGACCCATACTTGTGTCCTAGGAAAAGTAATAAGAAGCATAAGAAATGAACCAGGTCCCAAAACCCATTAATTTAAGAACATATCAGAGGCGATCCCAGTCTACAGAGTCAGAGGCATTCTCAAAGTCAATAAGGAGCAGGGCATTAGGGCCTGCCAAGAGGTGTTGATATGCCACTGCTGAGTGTACTCTGTGGATGCAGTGCCTTGTACTATGTTGGAGCATGAAGCCACACTGATCAGGGAGAACCAGGGTCGACATTGTTATATCCTGTGTCCCTAGTTCCTTGCTGCTCAGCATGTGTGAGTGTAATGTAATAGAATGTTCATGAGTGCATGATTTGGATGAGTGGTCAGTTGGAAAGAGTGGGGCTGAACAGCAGGATGCTGTTCCCGGTGGGGCTGTACCATCTTACCTGTTACTGAATAAACCTACATAATCTACACTACTGGCTACTGGAATGATTACATACAAGGGCCTAACTTAGTTTACAAATATGGTGACAATTTTGAAAAGAACTGCACACGAAGAGACAAGGAATTAAACAAGAAACTAAAAAGAAGATTGCCAGAGTCTGAAAAGAAGTCTGAAAATAAGCCTGAGCAATGCCTGGTTGCCCCACTGGTGTCTTCTACAGCAGACAGCCTGCACATTGGATGTTTTGGGCGTTGGACCGTATGTGGCCTGAAACCTGCGAAATAGAAGATTTGATGTGTGGCCAGCTAACAGACAGCCTACACATTGGATGTTTTGGGCGTTGGACCTTGTGTGGCCTGAAATCTGCTAAATTGAAGATTTGATGTGTGACCCGATGTTTAAAATCTGCCAGCTAACAGACAGCCTACACATTGGATGTTTTGGGCGTTGGACATTATGTGGCTTGAAACCTGCTAGCCTACATTCCGCCTACAGAATTGAACTTTTGGGTGTTTGACCTGCGTGGCTTGAAGTCTGACAGCCTGCTGTCCAGGGCATTTTCACGAGACTCTGGTGACAACAAGATTGGCGTGCACAGGGATTACATTATATAGCCGCTAACTGCTGTGGCGATCCTAACTGCCAATGAACATGCTGTGTATGTGTGTTATCCTGGTCTCACCATTAGGATTTCATCATTTGGCTGGTCATGCCAGAGGAGGGTGAACCGGCAGCGTTCTTATTCAAATAGAACAAGTTGTGTAGTAACTCGATCTGTGAGTGACCTTTGGCGCTTTGACCTGCTTTGACACAGCTTACAGCAGGTGAATGCTTTAGGCGATTAGTGAACGTGGATTCTTGAATTCAACCCACTTCAATTAAGGTGGTGAATAATTGGCAGTGTGGCTATGTGGCGGTGCAACTGAGGAGGGGAGCCAGTAACTTGGGCAGAGCTTAGCAGAGTCGATGTTTTGGAAAGTTCGTCTACTGTGAGCCCGGAGTGTGAGAGACTTTTTGTGTACCTTTAAAAATTTGAAGGATGCACTTGCGGGTCCTTCAACGACAATGTCGCAGCTGCGAGATCCTGCTGTGACGTTGGGGCAGGCATTCTGGAAGCAGCACTGTGGTGCAATCCGGCTGTGACGTCAGTTCGTTCTCTAACCACAGCACAATGGTTACTGAGGCTGCCTGAGACATTTGTGGCATGATGCCCTGAGGAAGGTGATGCCCAATCTTGGGCGAACACTGAAATGCGCGTCAGCGCTGGATTCCAATTGCTGGAATATCATGAGTCATTAGATAACCCCATTCATTGACTTTATGTACAAAAATGTTATGTTGGGCATATCTTAGATGCTCATTTTGTTAATTAAATGTCTCTGATGTACATATTTATATGTATCTGTTAATAGACCCATGAGGCACTCCTCTGTCACTCTGTACCCAGGCCTCATTTATAATCATATTGTATCCTTTCGGTAGGAAGATTCCTACCTACGCATGTTGTGTATGAATGGTTTATATGGACAGACTTGTGAGAATGTGAATATATGAGATGGTTTGCTTGAGGTATGAATGAGCGTTTAGTGGGATGTGCTTTTGATATCTTGATCTATTATGATATTATGTATTTAGTTACTATACTTATTAAATAAAATTATTTTGATACATTTCTATCCATATTTGTGGTTCATTTGTATCCTGTGCCTTCGCACTGGTTCTGTTGCTGTTATATCATTGACTATTTGCATAGTTTACACCAGATAGGTAGAGAATTCTCCTTGTTGAGATTTCTATGGACTCTAGCGCCATATCCTAGCAACTGATTAGCCGGCCTAACGTGCTGGGGTGATGGCAGCACGAGGAGGAGTTGCTCATTGGCAAGTGAGAGTGTTCTGAGGGATCATTCTGAGGGATAGTCTGCAAGAGGAGAATCAACATGAGCACTGATGGGCACAGCATATAGTGAGACGGGCATGTTGGTCTGAGGTCTGTCTGCGCATCTATGTATCACTAGAGCTGGTTTATTTGCTGCCTGCGAGTCTGTCACATTTTCTTTCTGAAGTTTCTCTTCACGTTGTTGGTGATCGGTATCAAGACTCTTTCCCAGTTCAGAGGTGAACTCATACCGGTGCTGTTTTGGCAGTGGGTTTGGGTGAGAGATCACTCACCGAATACTTACCTGTTAATGGAGGCTACTGTCATTTACCATACTAAGGGGGTCATTACGATGGCGGTCGGAAAAGCAAGCCGACCGCCATGGTAGCGGGAAATCACCGCCCGCCTCAACCGCGGGAAAACCGATGGCCAGATTAGGATCCACGGCGGTAGAAAACCGACCGCTGCGGAAAGGTTCCCCGAGAAACCGCCGTTCGCCGGCGGAGAAGGCCCAAACCCGTCCGCGGCGGTCGGTTTCGCAGCGGAAACAGCCCAAACGACCGCAACCACAGCGGAGACACCACCATCGAAATTATGATATTCCCGACATTGCCGCGGTGCAGTGCGCTGTTTCCGACCGCCGCGGTCGACAACATTGATGAATGAGTGAGACGGCGGAAGCGCCGTAGCCGAGCCACCGCTGCGGACGCTCCATGAAAAAAATGGCGGTCGCGAGAAAAACACACAACATGGCCACAAAGTGCACCAACCAAACAAGGCATGCACCCAAAAATACGTAACACAGCCCCATGGGAAACTCCAAAACTACAAATCCCAGGACCACACACACACCACACCTGCTACCAATACCCCAACCTGACACACCCACAGAGACCAGTATAAATCCAGCCCCCTAACAGACCACAATACCTTGCAAAACTCCACAACTGAAGGGACATTCACCACAGCTGACAGGAGAGGCAAACTGCACAACACACACACATCACGACCACCACCACCACTTCCACACCTGCACCTCCAACACCTTTGCACAGCACACACCATACACATCACAACCACCACTACCACTTCCAAACCTGCACCTCAAACACCTTGGCACATCACACAGCATGTCACCACAGAGAATGCCCAAATTCACTTAGAGTGAGTTGAGGGTCATGGTTGATGAGATAATCAGGGTAGAACCACAATTGTTTGGTAACCAGGTCCAACAGACACCACTAGCCACAAGAACGCAAATGTGGAGAAGGATAGTAGAGAAGGTAAATGCAGTAGGGACCGTGCCACACAATAGAGATGAAATCGTGAAGAGGTGGCACGATTTGAAGGCAGTGGTCAAGAAGAAGAGAGCCAAGAACCATGAGCTGGCTCACAGGACAGGCAGTGGCCCTCCTGTTCCACTCAAAACATTCACTGAATGGGAGGAGAAGGTGCTTGGCATTCTACATCCAGAGAGTCTCTCAGGAATACCCGGGGAGTGGAGGCTGGTAAGTACAAACAAATGCCTAACATCACACAAATGTACTGTCTTGCACTACTACAAAGTAATACCTCCTAGGTTCAAATTTATTCATGTGCACAACACTCCCCCAACACATCTCTCACAGATTCAACAGACACTCCCCCTGAAGCCCCCCAAAGGTAGCTAGCAACATCACCATGGGTACATGTGTACATGCTGCCAGCACTACAACTCCCACAGGGCCCCTTGTCCTACATCTGCGCAAGATGGAGCCCTCCACCCCAACCCATGTGCCACCCATAGCATTGCTCACCTTAACCTAACAGGTAGGTAGACATCCCTACAGGGAGGTGGGTGGGTGGTTGGGAAGACTGCACTACAACTCCCACCAGGGCCCCATGTCCTACAGCTGCGCAAGATGGAGCCCTCCACCCCAACCCATGTGCCACCCATAGCATTGCTCACCTAAACCTAACAGGTAGGTAGCCATCCCTACAGGAGGTGGGTGGGTGTTTGGGAAGCCTGCACTACAACTCCCACCAAGCCCCCTTGTCCTACAGCTGCGCAAGATGGAGCCCTCCACCCCAACCCATGTGCCACCCATAGCATTGCTCACCTTAACCTAACAGGTAGGTAGCCATCCCTACAGGGAGGTGGGTGGGTGTTTGGGAAGCCTGCACTACAACTCCCACCAGGCCCCCTTGTCCTACAGCTGCGCAAGATGGAGCCCTCCACCCCAACCCATGTGCCACCCATAGCATTGCTTACCTTAACCTAACAGGTAGGTAGCCATCCCTACAGGGAGGTGGGTGGGTGTTTGGGAAGCCTGCACTACAACTCCCACCAGGCCCCCTTGTCCTACAGCTGCGCAAGATGGAGCCCTCCACCCCAACCCATGTGCCACCCATAGCATTGCTCACCTTAACCTAACAGGTAGGTATCCATCCCTACAGGGAGGTGGGTGGGTGTTTGGGAAGCCTGCACTACAACTCCCACCAAGCCCCCTTGTCCTACAGCTGCGCAAGATGGAGCCCTCCACCCCAACCCATGTGCCACCCATAGCATTGTTCACCTTAACCTAACAGGTAGGTAGCCATCCCTACAGGGAGGTGGGTGGGTGTTTGGGAAGCCTGCACTACAACTCCCACCAGGCCCCTTTGTCCTACAGCTGCGCAAAATGGAGCCCTCCACCCCAACCCATGTGCCACCCATAGCATTGCTCACCTTAACCTAACAGGTAGGTAGCCATCCCTACAGGGAGGTAGGTGGGTGTTTGGGAAGCCTGCACTACAACTCCCACCAGGGCCCCTTGTCCTACAGCTGCGCAAGATGGAGCACTCCCCACAGCCACAAGCATGTGGCAGATATTGAATGTCACTCATCAAACTTACGGGTAGGTAACCATTTCAACCGGGAGTGTTGTTTTTAATTGGTGACACAGCAGCACAACTCACAACAGGCCCCCTACTCCCACAGCTCAGCATGATGGAGCACTTGTCCCACTCATAGGCATGTGACGTCTGTGCAGCCGCACATGACACCATGCCACTTAGTCCACAGTCACCTACACAAATCATGCAAAACAGTTGTGTTGTAGTCACCATGCACAAGTCTCTGTTCAAAAATGACCCACATTGTGTCCACTGTGCCAGGCATCACACACTGCAACACTAACAACGATCATGCTGCCCTGCAGCAGTGTCTGGCAGGTTGGTTGGCAAAGTGCAAATCACCCATGTCATACCACAGTGTTGCAATGTAAACAGTGGAAGTGCAGTGTACCCAAAAACTACACTGCAGCTGGGACTCACAATGCTAAACTAAGCACATCCAAAATGTCCTGCAACACACCCAGCTACCACAGTGCTGCACTGAATTGCAGAACAGCACCTTGTCTGACTAAAATTGTCAAAGGTGTCTTGTTCGGACCACCAATGTGTGTATGCATTGACAATGTTCACATCTCACACTGTCTGTCTGAACAGTGCTGGTATAGTCTGGCCCCAAAAGCACACATTGTCTGCACATGGCTGAGTACATCTCACACACACACCACTGTTGACCACAACATGTCAGTGTATGGATGCCCTGGAACAACTGCTTCACCAGTACTGTGCTCATGTTCTCAGGTCCACAAATACCATGAAACCATGACAGTGTGGAAATGTATGCTGGGTGAGATGTTCACCCTGCTGTATGTCACCACTGTGCCAGGAGCCTATACCCCTTGCCCTATTGTGCCTTCAAATGTTGGGGGAGTGAACCCCACAGCAAGATAGGTGGGACAACAGTGATGGGGGGGCTATACCCCATGCCCTATTGTGCCTTCAAATATTGGAGGAGTGAACCCCACACCCAGATCGGTGGGACAACAGTGATGGGGGGCTATACCCCATGCCCTATTGTGCCTTCAAATGTTGGGGGAGTGAACCCCACACCCAGATCGATGGGACAACAGTGATGGGGGGCTATACCCCATGCCCAAATGTAATCTGAAATCAATGGGTACAAAAAGCCACACACACCTTCTGCTCACCACACGCACATTCCATCCAAAAATTACTACCAAGTCACATAGCCATGTCATTGCTCACCTTCACCTCAAACGGTAGGTAGCCATCTTCACAGTGAGACGGTGTAGTGTGTCTGGCTATTCGTCCCACAAAACGCAACATGCATGCTGTTCTACCCCTATGGAGGATGGGACACTACACCCCCAATAAGAATCATGTGGCAGGCAATGTATGCTACCCACTCAACTCACAGGTAGGTAACCGCATCTCACAGGTCGGGGTGTGTGGGGGTGGCAAGCTTGCACAACAACTCACACGGGCCCACCTGACCGCCAGCACACAAGACCCATTACTTCCTGGCACCAACATGCATGTGTCAGTTATTGCAATGTCCACTTCAAAAGAACTGGTATGTAGGCATATCATGCTGACTTGTCCCACACTGGACCAAGATGGAAGCCATCATCATACACACACAGAGAGGTCTCACAAATACAAGCAAAAAACCGCAAACACAACATATCAACAGCCACAACATGCAGCCATATATGCATTTCAAAAAACATGGTGGCATAGGACACCAGGCCTCTCAATGCACAACTGCACACCCAGATAGCATTGGCAACTATAGTGTGCACACACCTAAGAAAATGAAACTGTGCAGCAACCAAAGTGTGAAAGTCTGAAACACATGTAGATGGAACTCAGAGCACAACCATGCACACCACTACATGCCATCTGACAGTAGCAGTGGTCCAGACCACCTAGGATCTAATTAAAGCAAACTTAAGCATGGCTGGAATTGCAAATACAGATATGTACACCACATTGAAAAGGTATGCATGAAACTACAATGTTCACTCAATGTGCAGAGTAAACCGCTGCAAGGGCTCAACAAGTGACACATACGCGTAAATGGATGACATATGATTGATCAATAACTGGATGCCAACATGAGCCTGTCAATGTAAAAAATTTAAATTGTGCATGTCATGTCTTGACAACTCCCAATATGGACAAGTAATGCATGTACCACAACAGCTTGTAATGCATCACTGGATGTCGGTCACTGCAAATTTGTACAGTGAACAACTGCTCGATGTACAAACAGTTGATGTAACACTGCTAACACAAACTTTGCTGGGTGCAACACAATGACCATTTCTCATCTGACCCACAGGTGACCAAGAACTCACTGCAGAGGATGACACCAACCTGCAGAGCCAGGCCCCCCCCCGGAACAGAGACAACTGGATGAAGACTCCCTGGATTCCTTGGATGAGGAGCTCCAAGCTGGCCCATCTGGTGTGGCTTGATCGACGGAGGACCGATGTGAGGCATTGACCCGGAGTGGTTCTTTGGAGTAAGTGTGACGATAAGACCACGGTCCCACAGAGGTCCCGGGTTCAGAGTAATCCTTGTGAACTCGTAAAAGGAGTCCTCTTGGAAATAACCCCAGAGTGAAGCAATAGTGGACATTGTCCGTCTGAGTATTGAAGGTAATAAATACCCTATTGGGTTTGGGACTACAAAACGAGGGACCAACACCCTGATGAATGCCAGAGTGATCCTGTTGGACACATAGAATTGGCAGAAACATGTTGGTATTCGCAGCAAGGGTATAGGGGCCTTTACCTCCCCTGAATACCCCATTATTTTATTTTTAATCCTGCCAAGGGGTGACAGGAATAAAGAATGATCACGGTTGCCCTTTAGGTAGTTTTAATTATATGTGTCTGCACTGTTTGGTCCCGTTCTGAAGGGAATATTCTTTCCTATGTTTGTCATTGTCGTATATGTTCTTTTATATATACTGTGTCTTCACCACTAATCTTCATTCACACAAAAGATTATTTGCGCTCCACTCAGCGTGTTGGTCTGCACCTGGGTGTTTGATGCGGCCCTATGATGAAGCATGACACTGCAAAGTGTGTGAGGGCAGTATTAAGACAATTTTTGTCTTTCCCTGTTTCTTGTTGTCTTTGTGATCTGGACTAGTGGTCGGTGTGTGTAGGAGGTTTCGTGGAGTTCAGTACCTCCGGCAAGTTTCGTTTTGTCTAGTCCTTCTCTGTTGTGTGAGATTTCAGCCCGCAACCAGTCCCAGGCACCCATTGTCCCCACAACCACATCAGCTGCAGCCCATGACCATCCTCAGACAGCTGCTGTCACGGCCTGTGTGTCAACCACTACCACCACCACCACCACCACCACAGCTGGCCGCAACACCCTCCCTGCCCCAGGGGTTGAGCAGCCCACTACATCGACTGCGGAGGCCAGGGAGAGGATGCAGCGGGCCAATGTGAGGACCGGACAGGACCGTGGCAGCAGTGCAGGTGGGAGGGACAGGGTCATGCAGAGGGGATCTGATCCTGGGACGGAAGCCATGGCCCACATCGACAGAGTCCTTGGGGCCTACCAACAGGCCCAGGGACGAATGGGCCGGTTAGAGGAAGAATCTCGGGAGCACCTCCTGCTGCTGAGGTCCATGGACACACGCATGGGACAGATTGTGGACCTCTTGGGGCAGCTAGTGGCGGTTCTGAGGGACAGGCCAGCGCAACATTCTACCCCTCCGCCTCCCCCTGATTGGCAGCAGGATGACACTTCATCATCCTCCCCTGCGTCCACAGAGGGGGATGAGTCCTCAGACACCACTGTCCCTGCAGCAGTGGCCCCTCCAGTCAAGCGCAAAAGGGGCCGTCCAAGGAAAGGCCAAGGGGCCTCACGTGCCAAAGCACCTGCCAAACGCTAGTCCCCGAGACAGCTATGATGGCAGACCACTGCACCACTGCATTGACCTTTTGGACTATCCTTCACCACACTGCCATGTGAATGGCATCTATCTGTTGGACTGGGTCTCCACATCATTGTGGGGGCTACTCAAGTATCTCATCTACCATGACTGTCAACTCACTTCTTCAATTCCCCCCTTCACATTTTCTCCACCCTCGCATGTCACAATTGTAAATAAATACACCTTACACACATGTTGTTGTGTCTGCTCCGTCTTTAATACAGGATGTGCAACCTTCACCGTGTAGGACATGGTCCAGGGGAATGGAATGTAGGTAGGCAGTGAGATGCTGAAGGGACCTAGGGAAAACCGCAGAACAAGAGTCACTTGTATGGGTGTGGCATCGCACACATCACACAACACTTGTCAACAAGGTACTCAGATCTACAAACTTTACACAGAGCAACAGTGACCATAGAGACATTCTGTATCACACTAACCAATCACACATACATTGGCAGGCAGCAATGAGTCAACACAAAGCTGCAGGCAGCAAGCTCACATACACCCACACAGCAACTGCAACACCATCAGACCATTTTGTCCCTTCTACATCGTCACTCACCTTCAAGTGAAGTAGCGGGTGATGAGCTGTCGACGCATGTCGACCCCTTCCTCCTCTCCACTGCCCTCGTCACTGGATCCGGGTTGATTTGCAGGCGGGGGCCTTGGATGCTCATCATCATCATCATCATCATCCAGGATCAGGGGTATTGCCTTGCGAATGGCCAGGTTGTGGAGCATGCAGCATGCCACCACTATCTGACACACCTTCCCTGGCGAGTACATAAGGGCACCTCCAGTACGGTCCAGGCACCGAAATCTTGATTTTAGGAGACCAAATGTCCGTTCTATCACACGCCGTGTCCTCCCATGGGCATCATTGTATCGCACATCAGCTGGCATGACGGGATTCCGCAATGGGCTCAGCAACCACGGGCGGTTCGGATATGCCGAGTCACCTGGGTGTGAGAAACACAGGTTAACCTTGCAGTCCCACAATGCCACACAACAGCATGTCACACACACCCCACTCTAATCCACTATGCATACTCACCCACAAGCCATGCACGCTCCGGAAGCAGATTGGCCATCAGCTGAGGAACGATGCTGCTGCGCAAGATGTGGGCATCATGGGCTGAGCCAGGAAACTTGGCACACACGTGTGAGATGATCATGTCCGCCAGGCACACCACTTGAACATTTACCGAGTGTGAATGCTTCCTATTGCGGTAAACCTGTTCACGTACCTGTGGTGGCACAAGCCCAACATGTGTGCAATCAATTGCACCAATGACATGGGGGATATGTCCAAGGGCATAGAAATCGTCCTTCACAGCCACCAACTCAGGCCCCCTGGGGAAATGGATATATCTGTCTTTGTAGAGCATCATGGCCGACAGTACATCCCTCAGCACCATGCTGAACATCGGCTTTGACATCCCGCCTGCACTTGCGACCGTGTGCTGGAATGAGCCTGTTGCAAAGAAATGCAGGCATGCCATCACCTTAGATGTTGCGGTGAAAGCTGTCGGATATGTCCGACGTGGCTGCAGGTGGGGCTCCAACATGGCACATAGGTTCTGCAGGGTTTGTCGGTCCAGCCTGAATTTGCGGATTATATCCTCATTCTCCATGTCTGCCAGGACTGTGAACGGACGATGGATATTGGGCCTCCTCCTCCTAGGACAGATCAAAGTGCACAGATGTCAATGCAAAAGACCATGAAATGTGCATTACATCAATTTTTTCTACAGACAAATTCCCAAGTTTTACACCATGCACCATTAACCGACAGAGCACTTCACAAGTAGGTACACATCAGGCACACTACTCGTACACCTGTCCCCTTACCAGCAGCAATTATCTGTGCACCCCTCCGGCTCATTCGCATGCACAGTGTGATATACTAACAGATATGTGTGCACACCTGTGAGTATGACCCCCAGCATATGTTACTAATTGCAATACTACCCTAACACACCATGTTGCTGGCCCTGATACACCTCCCAACACAGGTTGCACATGGCACACATCAACTACACACTGACCACCGGCTGAGCGTGGGGGACACGTGTGTGCATGTGCATTACACAATGTGACAGTTGCTGATGCCCACAGTTCAGTAAATCAGACAACATTGTGCGTTACATTGCACACACAGACATTGACCATTATCTACATATGCTATGCAACACATTAACTGGACAGTCTACATTTCATTACACAGCACATGTGACATGTGCGAGTGTATGTGCCCATGCAATGTATTGGCGACCCATATATGGTATGTGTTGGTGACGTGGAGTGACATGTCCCTTTTGTGCATTTGCCCTCATGAGGACCCTTCAATTGTTGAGACACTGGGCACTGTACATGTTGGCCTATGCATAGAGCTGGAGGACACGTTAGGTGCAGCAAAGCTACTCCACAACTCCATGAACGCTCACTCCAGGCACTGTCTGGCAAACATATGGTGGTGGTGCCTACCGCTTGGCCCCTGCGGACTGGCACCGCCCATGCCCCAGGCCCGATCGCGGTAGACACCGCCAGATATGTATGTGACAAGGGCGGTCACTATGCACCGCTACCCAAATCACGGTCACTCCAGGCACTGTCTGGCAAACATATGGTGGTGCCTACTGCTTGACACCTGCGGACTGGCACCGCCCATAACCCAGGCCCGATTGAGGTAGACACCACCAGATATGTATGTGACAAGGGCGGTCACTATGCACCGCTACCCAAATCACGGTCACTCCAGGCACTGTCTGGCAAACATATGGCGGTGCCTACCGCTTGACACCTGCGGACTGGCACCGCCCATGCCCCAGGCCCAATCGCGGTAGACACCGCCAGATATGTATGTGACAAGGGCGGTCACTATGCACCGCTACCCAAATCACGGTCACTCCAGGCACTGTCTGGCAAACATATGGCGGTGCCTACTGCTTGACACCTGCGGACTGGCACCGCCCATGCCCCAGGCCCGATCGCGGTAGACACCGCCAGATATGTATGTGACAAGGGTGGTCACTATGCACCGCTACCCAAATCACAGTCACTCCAGGCACTGTCTGGCAAACATATGGCGGTGCCTACCGCTTGACACCTGTGGACTGGCACCACCCATAACCCAGGCCTGATCGCGGTAGACACCGCCAGATATGTATGTGACAATGGCGGTCACTATGCACCGCTACCCAAATCACGGTCACTCCAGGCACTGTCTGGCAAACATTTGGCGGTGCCTACCGCCTGGCCCCTGCGGTGTGTCACCGCCATGGACCATGCCCTTGCAGCCAATGGGAAGCAGCCTCGTGGTAGCCTGATGCAGATTTGAAAATCGCGGTAGGCGTGCACCGCCACCGCGGAGGCGGTCACTGGAAGCATTGAAAAGATGCACCACCGTGGTAGCGCGCGCCTGGCCCCTACGGTGTGTCACCGCCATGGACCATGCCCTTGCAGCCAATGGGAAGCACCCTCGCGGTAGCCTGATGCGGATTTGAAAATCGCGGTAGGCGTGCACCGCCACCGCGGATGCGGTCACTGGAAGCATTCAAAAGATGCACCACCGCGGTAGCGCGCGCCTGGCCCCTACGGTGTGTCACCGCCATGGACCATGCCCTTGCAGCCAATGGGAAGCAGCCTCGGGGTAGCCGGCTGCGAATTTGAAAATCGCGGTAGGCGTGCACCGCCACCGCGGAGGCGGACATTGGATGTTTTTGAATGAGGCAGACCTGGTACACCAATTGCAGCACCCTGGGACCACTGACACAGCCCCAGGGGCCTATATATGTGTGGGAGGGTGCCCCACATTCCCACAGCTACCAGGGACTGCTGACTGACAACCCTCACCTGCTGCTGCTGCCTCAAGGGACTGCTGGCTGCCACCCTCCACCTGCTGCTGCTGCCTCCAGGGACTGCTGGCTGACACCCTCCACCTGCTGCTGCTGCCTCCAGGGACTGCTGGCTGCCACCCTCCACCTGCTGCTGCTGCCTCCAGGGACTGCTGGCTGCCACCCTCCACCTGCTGATGCTGCCTCCAGGGACTGCTGGCTGCCACCCTCCACCTGCTGCTGCTGCCTCCAGGGACTGCTGGCTGCCACCCTCCACCTGCTGCTGCTGCCTCAAGGGACTGCTGGCTGCCACCCTCAACGTGCTGCTGCTGCCACATGTCCATTGTGATGTCGAGGACTCAGAAGATCCTTGCCAGTCCCTTCACCAGCAAGGAGCTTGAGGTCCTGGTAGACGGGGTGCTTGCACAGTACCCAAGGCTTTATGGTGGCCCTAATGTCGTGGTAAGTCTCCAAGACTGTGAGTGAGAGTGCAGGGTGGGCACACGTGAGGTGGAGGTGCTTCTGTATGTGTCAGTGGTTGTGGGGCTCTGACATGCACTGCCTAGCATGCTTACTACAGCCGGAAGGCCTTGGTGGGCTCTTTCACACGTTACCCTGCATGCCTATCCTGAGTAGAGGGACATGTTTTGTAGTGTCAGCCATACAGTGCAGCTGCATTTTGGTGAGGCAGGAGTCAGGCCAGTTATCGTTTGTGTGAATGGCTGTGTTGCTCCCAATTTAACCACTCAGTGTCAGTCCACCTGCCCTGCACAGTCCCCGCCGAATGCCACATGTCCACATCACTGCATGTACAGTGTGTTCCATGTATGTTTGGTTCACGCCTCTTCATCTAAGTACCATCTCTGCCCTGTAGATTGCACAGGAGCAGCCGTGTGAGAAGGGTGTGTGTATGACAGTTGGTATCACTCTATGTGAGTTCCAGGACACAGTGAGGCTTTCACAGGGCTAGGACACGTAGGTCTGCGCAGTGTTGGACACAGTGAGTCCAACAACAAGACACATGTTTTGCTATCTTCTCTATGTGTAGTTGTAGGTAACTGCAGACAGTAGCTGCAGGCAGACTACACGTTGCTTGCTGTGTTGGTATCCTGCATGTGAATGGGATGTGGAGGTACTGTGTCCACCATCGAACATGCATGCATGTACGTCTGATTGACCAATGACATTGTACCATGTTCACAGCAATTGTTGGCTCTGTTACAGTTGTAGCTGGAGTTTTGGATGAGTCACTGTCGTGCTACTGCATTTTCTTTGTGTTGTCATTGTACACTGTGTCACTGGAACCTCACCCCTCTTGTCTCCCATGCCTGCAGCTGAAGGTCCACCAGCGTAAAGCCGTGTGGAGGTCCATTGCCTCTAGAGTGCGAGATCTGGGTGTGTCAAACCGAAGGCGCACCCACTGTCATAAAAGGTGGGACGACATCTGCCGGCTGAGCAAGAACGTGGCCGAGATGATGCTGGGGCTGCTCCCTCAGACTGGCAGGTTGGCTAGGCGCAGCATGACACCACTAATGGTCCGCATACTGGCTGTCACACAACCTGAGCTGGACAGACAACTGAAGGAGCATCAGCAGCAAGCTAGGGGTGAGTATGTGTTGCAGGCTGCGTTTGGCTGGGAGTGGGTGCATGTGTCTACAGAGTGTGAAAATTGTCAGCTGTGTGACGTTGGTTGTGTGGTGCAATGTTTTGTGAGTGGCCTCTGTGCTGGGTGTCTGTGCCATGCATTAGCCCAACTTGTGCTTCATGAAGTCAGTTTTAGCACTGTGCATCTCTCTTACATTTGGAGTTGTGGCCTTCAGGTACCTTCTGCTGTGGGGTAGTGTGTGAATTCAGATGGATGGGAATGCCAGTGTGCCAACTGTGAGTGCGTTTCAATGAATGCGTGCAATTACAGACCTCAGATGTCTGCCAGTCAGACATCTGAGGCCAATGTGCAACAGTAGATGTGCCCATGAACTCGATATGGTGGATGGCATATGTGCAGGGTCATTGTGGGCTGGTATGTTGTGGTCTGTGTGGTCCCCTACTGCTCCATCCATGTAGGTGATGTGCACCATGTTGTGGTGTTCATCCTTGCCAACATCGGGACAGTGTGTGTGCACAGGCCATTTTGTGGCTGTGTCTGATGTGAGCCAACAGCAGGATGGTGTGCTGTGTGAGTCACCTGGGGCACTTATGGCAGGATGTGTGTTGGACATGCACCGTTGGCTTGATATTTTGGGTGGCAAGATATATGTGTGCACAGGGTGGCATGCGATGTGCTGCACACCTCTTCTGGGATGCAGATGTATTGGCACGTGTTAGTTCTGTTGATGCCACTCATCTCACAGTACTTCTCTCTCCTATGCAGCATCTCCCGTATGTGCAGAGGGACAGGGGACGGACACCAGTGGTGAGGCATCCAGTGCAACAGCCGCACAGGAGCAGACTGACACAGATTTGACCAGCGCCGAGGAGGGGGACAGGAGTCTGCTAGAGGATTCACAGCCGGAGACACAAAGCTCTACGTCATCTGACGCCTGCGGTGACGCATCCATGTTGGGGGGTACAGGGAACGGGGACTCGGCCTCCTCTTCCGCCACACAGCGTCCAGTGCCCAGCCTCCCTTCAACCTCCACTGGTGCTGCCCGTGTCCGCACGAGTAGGAAGGGAAGAGTCACCTTCACCCCAGGCACTGCTGCCTCAGCCCATGTCAGCCCTGCTGCCCTCAGTGCTGAAGCAGTCGAGCTATTGCGCCAGCTGTGTGTGGGGCAGACAGCACTTCTCAATGCCTTCCAAGAGCACAACAAAAAGTTGGGGCAGGTTATAGCTTTCATGGAGGGCATACATTCCGACGTAGGTGGGCTACACAGGACTGTGCAGACCTTGTCATCAACTGTGACAGAAGCCCTGCAACAGGCACATAGTCAGGGAGCGGCTCCCAGCACTTTGTCCGGCCCCGTGTCACTGGGCACCTCTGATGACAGTGACAATGCTCAACGGACCCCAAAGTCCCGATACAGAACCCGCAGCACACAGGAGCAGCAGCAGCCCAAGCGTACTAGGGCGCAGACACCATACCCACATAAAAGTAAGGCCACCCCAGAGCGCAGAGAGAAAAGCCCATCAGGCGACAGCAAGGGCCACAAAGCAAAGAAACAAGCATCAGGGTCACAGGCCTCACCTTCCTTCCCCGCCAAAGACTCCCCTGTCCCAAAGACGTCTCGCAGAGGCAAAATGACAGTTTCCACACCCACTGAGAAGGTGTTGCCTGCAAACATTACACAGGATGAGGGCCCCATGGATAATCCATCCTTGACCTCCACTCCCATCCCAACCCCTGTGAAGCCAGCACGGGAGGACACTGTAGGGGGCAAACCTGGTGGACAGAGGGAGGCAGGGCGGCAGCAAACACCAGGCAAGCGCACAGCGGGATCCAGCATGTCCCCAGAGGGAGGGTCACCATCCACACCAGAATCAGCTTTGGTAGTGGGGTCACCTGTTGTGTCCGCCCCAGTTCACCTCAATCCCCAGGCAGGGAAGCCTTTCAGGATCCCCAAGAAGTGGAGAGGCACCCCTCCACAATCTCCGGCACACACTGTGTCTCACCAGGGCATGAGTCCACCTCCCCGTGCCACCACCCCAACTGGTCCAAGCAGCCCCCCAGCTCCCACAAGCACAGTTGGCTCTTCCACAGTTGTTACTCCCACTGCCCAGGGCAGCCCTCCAACTGACCCCAACACACAGTCAGCTCCAGTCCGACAGACAGCCCCATCTGAGTGGTGGTCACCCTCACACACCTGTCTGTCCACAGCGGTGCGTGTGATGCCCATTGTCAGCCCCATTACTCTGTGGCTGGGCATGGCATGGTAGAGTTGCATACATTCCCTGTGTAGCTTCTGATGTCACTACTCTGCACAATGTCTTGGCCTTTTTGTTCACTGCTGTTTGCCCCCTGCCTGTGCAGCTTCTGATGTCCCCACTCTGCACATTGTACTGGCCACTGGCCTTGTTGTTCACTGCTATTTGCTCCCTGGCTGTGCAGCTTCTCATGGACTTCATCTGCACATTGGACTGGCCACTGGCCTTGTTGTTCACTGCTGTTTGCTCCCTGGCTGTGCAGCTTCTCATGGACTTCATCTGCACATTGTACTGGCCACTGGCCTTGTTGTTCACTGCTATTTGCCCCCTGCCTGTGCAGCTTCTGGTGTCCCTACTCTGCACATTGTACTGGCCACTGGCCTTGTTGTTCACTGCTATTTGCCCCCTGCCTCTGCAGCTTCTCATGGACTTCATCTGCACATTGGACTGGCCACTGGCCTTGTTGTTCACTGCTATTTGCCCCCTGCCTGTGCAGCTTCTGGTGTCCCTACTCTGCAAAGTGTACTGGCCACTGGCCTTGTTGTTCACTGCTATTTGCCCCCTGCCTCTGCAGCTTCTCATGGAGTTCATCTGCACATTGGACTGGCCACTGGCCTTTTTGTTCACTGCTGTTTGCTCCCTGGCTGTGCAGCTTCTCATGGACTTCATCTGCACATTGTACTGGCCACTGGCCTTGTTGTTCACTGCTGTTTGCTCCCTGGCTGTGCAGCTTCTCATGGACTTCATCTGCACATTGTACTGGCCACTGGCCTTGTTGTTCACTGCTATTTGCCCCCTGCCTGTGCAGCTTCTGATGTCCCTACTCTGCACATTGGACTGGCCACTGGCCTTATTGCTCACTGCTGGTTGTTCCCTGCCTGTGCAGCTTCTCATGTAAATACTGTGCATATTGAAATGCCCACTGGCCTTGCTGTTGGCCAAATTTGTTGTCTCACTATGCAAATTGTGAATAAACACAGTTGGTCCTGCTGTGAGTTGTGTCAGTGTCCTTCCTGAATAAAGTTGTTTCTGTGTGTGCATGGTTTACTGTGTCACATGCTCAGTATGCCACTTCAACATTGCCAATAGGTTGTCTCACATTTCTTTTTTTTTGCAGGGGTGGGAGGCACTTCATTTCTACCTGACTGTGATACTTATGGGTGCAGTGCAGGTGGTTGGAAATTAATTCTTGTTGTCATCATCCTTCTTTGCTCATGTTATCTATGGTGGACACATGTCAGGTTTGTGGGCAATGGCAGCACAGGGTGGGAGTTTGGGCACAGGCTTACAGGCAGGCAGGCCAGGGTCATGGGGTCTGTGTGAGCTTCCTTTCTGTGTGCCAATCAGTGTAGGTGTATGGACATCTTGTGGTGATGAGTTATCCAGGTCCCATGGCTTACTTCCAATGTGTGCACTTAGGTGGTGGAGAAGTGTATGGTGTGAAGGGGTGACTTTGTTGTAACTGTGGATGTGTGTGCACCTGCATTGTCAACTACTGCCATGTGTCACCCTGGAGTGGTGTGCCTGTATGTGTACTTGTTGAGCCCTGTGGTTGTGTTTTGTGCACATGGCAGTATTGTGTGGTGCTGTTGTGAGAGGAGGTGTGTGTGACATATCCTACTTGTGCTTGGCTGTCATGTAGTGTGTCACTGGGCCCTGTGTGTTGGGCAGCAGACATTCTCTTGTCCAGTATTTGGATGCCTATGTGTGGCTGGTCAGTGTTTGAGTTCAGGGCCTTCCTTACATCCCTGTGCCTATACATGGGTGTCCTTGCTGTCTCCAGGAGTTGTTGCATTGAGGTGACCGTGGTTTGTGTTGACTGACTGTGTCAACCATGTGTGCTGTGATGGGCTGTGTGTGTTCTCACATGTGTCTTGTCTTGCATAAGCATCACACATGCTTGATGGTTGTGTCAGTGCCCTTCCATTTGTGGGCACCTCACTTTGGCTTTCCTATATGTTGTCCTCCATTACTGCTGGCATGTGGTGTGTGTATGTGGCTGTGAGTCAGGGTGGTGTGTGTGTGTGTGTGTGACTTGTCAGGTAGTGTGTGCAGTGAAGTGTTTGGTCCTCATCTGTGTGTGTGTACATTTTGTGCCTGGCCTCAGTGTTCTTGGCATGTGTGTGATGTTGTTGTGGTGTGTGTGTTGGCTGGGGCCTGGGCTTCTGTGCTATGTGTTCCTGTGCAAAGGGTCCTGCTGTGGCTGTATATGCAGTTGTTGGGACCTGAGGCATCGTGTGGCTTTAGTTGTGTGGTTGTTGTGCAGGAGTGGCACTTGGGAGGCACATGTTGTGTCCCTTCAGGGAGGTAGCTAGTGTGTTGTGGGTGGAGTTGTGGCTCTGTGCTATTTGTACGGTGCCCTTGGCAGGCGCTGGCCCTGGGCTCTGCGTTGTGTGCATGGTTTCCTGCACACTGACCGTGGCGGTGACGTGACCGGGACATTTGTTCATGATGGCGGAACATGGGTGGGCAGTATGTGGCGAGGTGTGTTCATCACAGGTGGGACATGTGTGTGTGCAGTGATGGCTGTGTGCCTGTCCCCACACTGGTGTGTGGTGTTCCCATGCAACGTTTTTCCACCCTGGAGCTGTGTATTGTGTTACTTGCACTGTTGTGTCTGTACGTACCTGCGGAGGCATCCGCGGCGGACGATGGCTTGCAGGTGGTGTATCATGTACAGCACCGGGATGGCGTGTAGGGCAGGATCCATCGCGGTGTGTACCGGGTGTCTCTTTTCTGTCTCCGCTGTGGTGTCTCCGCCGTCTCTCGCTGTGCGGTTTCTCTGTCGCGCTGCGGTGCCATGTTTCCGGCATCGTGATATCTTCGGCGTACGGGACGTCATTCCGCACGGCGGTGTGTGGTGATTGGCTCACTCTGCCGTGGTGGCGGGCGCACTTTGATGGCGGTCGGCGTCGCACCGCGGCGGATGGGAAATGGGCAATGTGTGGCCATCCTAATATGGCGGGCGTGAAGACCGCTGGCGGCGTGCGGTAAATGGGTGTTTATTGCCACCGCCGGCACCGCGGTCGTGTCTCCGTCTGCCATGGTAATAGGCCCCTAAGTATCTTTCTAATGGCATGCCGCTGCCTATGCATATTGTCATTAAGATCATGTTGTATTTGTGGTTTTGCCATACTTAATGGGCTGTTGTCTGCAGTAGTGAGTGTTGCACTTTTGTTTTTATTTGTGTGTTTTATGCATTTCGGGGTGTGAATTGTGTATTGTATTGCACATGAATTTCGTTTTGCATTGTGTGCGTTGGGTTAGGTCTCATGAATGGACAGTGTGGCTTGTGGGTTAGAATATATCTCCTGTGTGTGAGGATGGATGGGTGTGATACCCTGTGTTATGATTGTGTTGGATGACATTTTGATCGAGCGATGTGTTTCTTTTATGTTTAAAAGTCTTTGGTTGGTGGGGTGTGGAGGTTGCATCCTGCCTGGAACATGTGCATTCCTTTGCTTAGCGAGATGTGGTGTGCTGTGGTGGTCCTACAGCGCATACAGTTGTGGGGTGTAGAGGTTGTATCCTGCCTGGAACATGTGCATTCCTTTGCATAGCGAGATGTGGTGTGCTGTAGTAGTCCTACAGTGCGTACAGTTGTGGGGTGTGGAGGTTGCATCCTGCCTGGAACATGTGCATTCCTTTGCTTAGCGAGATGTGGTATACTGTAGTGGTCCTGCAGTGCGTACAGTTGTGGGGTGTGGAGTTGCATCCTGCCATAAATATATCTAGTGTTCTCTCGCAGGAGAAAAAGATAAATAGAATGTTGTTTTATGTAATCTTTATGTGTGAACTATCTTGGCAATTATCTTCCTTTACAAATTCAAGGAATGTAATGATGTGTGCAATGTGATGTAATCTTATGTCATCTTTCTTCATATATCTAGGAATGTAGTGATTTATGCAAAGTAATCTTATGTGATCTTATCTTACAATTTGAGGATTTTAAGTATTTCCACAATGTGATTGACGTGATTTTATTTTTATGTTGGGATCTTTCTTACAATTTAAGGAATGGAATAACTTATGTAAGATAATTTGATCTTTTCTTGTGATTAGGTTTGGTTGCTTCCTTCACTTTGGTTCCTGTCGTTTGTATTGTTTTTATTCTTTCCTGAAGGAAGGAGATGTGTTATATCCTGTGTCTCCTAGTCCTTGCGGCTCAGCCTGTGTGAGAGTGATGTATTAGAATGTTCATGAGTGCATGATATGGATGAGTGGTCAGTTGGAATGAGTGAGGCTGGTGGGGATGTACCATCTTACCTGTAACTGAATAAACCTACATAATCTACACTATTGGCTACTGGACTGATTACATACAAGGGCATAACTTCGTTTACAAAAGACATGACCCCGAGAAGTCTGTTGGCCAGGATCTTAGGCATACAGTTTTTAACTATTAATTAAAAAGTCGGACGGTATGAAGCACACTCTTCAGGTGTTCACCTTGCCTTGTGGAGCACCACTATTGTTGCCAAGTTGAGTCCTTCTGGGAAGTGGCCACTCATTACAGATTCATTGTAAATGGCTAACATCCCTGGGAGAAGTGATTTCTGGAATTTTGATCATATTCAATTAGAAACCCATCTGGCCCCGGTGTCTTGCCAGATTTCATACCACTAAGGATATTCCCCAGTTCTTTCAGTTCGATATAGGTTGATCTAGGTCTTTCCTCTCAGACACCGATAGAGTGGACAGAGGCAAGTCCGCTATCTGGGGTTTGGCATATAGCATTTCATAGTATTATGCAAATGTGTTTGCAATGTTGCATACTCTACCCTGGCTCTGACTTGTGATGCTCGAACCTCCCTCTCTGCCACACTGTGGATAGTCACCCAGTATAAAATCTTGCTGGATTTGTCAGCACATTCAAAGACCTGACTATTGGACGTGATTCAGCATTGCCATGCCTCATCCAGACTAAGCTGCCTGAGGGACTTGATGGAGTTCTTTCTCATCCACTTGGTGGAGTTCTTTCTCATCCTCTTCCGAGTTGCACTCGAGACAGGTGATACGGGCCTCCAGCTCTACTATACAGTGTAGGGCTTGGCGGTCCCGTGCCTGACAAAGGTATGATCATGCCACTCCCACATGTAGGCCTTCCTCGCGGCCCAGCGGGTTCCCTGCGATTCAACCGATTCCCTCTTTCAGCTCGCAGAAAGTGCTCAATTCTTGTGCTAAGTAATACTAAATCTCTGTGTCCACCAACATCCATGCATTAAGCCTCCAGAATGCTGGGTGACTGTTTTGGCCCCCCTCCAAATGAAACACTGCAGGTGAGTGGTCCAAGATCTCCCTTTGCAGCATATAAGCACCTTTTCTTGTGAACTAGGTCCACAGCGGGTAGGAGAAGCATGTTGATACCAGACCTGGTTTTGAGGGCTGCAGATGTATAAGTGTATTCCAGCCCCTTTGAGTTCCAAGTCTGCCAGATGTAACCTAGGCCAAGGCTGGAGGCCCATGCCTCCAAGCACAAGTCTATGGTGTGGTTCAACCCACATCATTTTGACCAGTCCAGCTCGGGTGACATTACCATATTAAAGACACCCCCTAGGATCATATTGCCGCACTGACCGCGCCATGTCAAACATTGATCTTAGCAGCTGTGGAGGGACATATATACATATAAAACTATAAAGCTAACCCTCAATCGTCCCTCCCACAGCTACTATCTTCCTTGGGCATCAATTTCTGTGGGTAATTACCAGAGGTATACGTTTGTGTAGGAGAATAGCTTTCCCCCAGGAACCTCTGCAGTATCCCATTTGATACACTATTTTGTAACAATAAAGTGTGACGTAGGGGGCATTTGTGCCCATCAAGTGGGTTTCTTGCAAAGGGAAGACACCAGGTGCATGGTGCCTAGCAAAGCCCCGGACTGCCCTTCTATTAATGCGATCATTCAGGCCATTGACATTCCATTTTATTACCTTAAGGGTGCACATGGTGTGATGGTGAGTGCCAGTCATGTGAGGATGGGCCCAGTGTTCCCTTATTGGCTTCAACCGGTCGTACAGGTTCTGGGGTCTGATTAGAGCACTTGGTGAGCACTACAGGATGGCTTCTATAGTCATCACTGTTTGAAAGACAGCCAACGGGGCTCAAACCTCCTCCAAACATCAACTCCCAACAGCCCCACACACCACACTTCCATCCCAGAAATATCTCCTCCTCAACATTTACCAAAACAGATGAAACATATGTAAGTGATCCTATATTGCCGACCCCTTAGAGCAGGCAGCATATACGTTGGAGGTTTCATGTTGCTGGCAAAGCTAGTTGCACACTACCCATCTGTGAGTCAGATGGGTCTATGAAGGTCTTCTTGCGGGCTATTTGTGGTCTGTCATGGTCCCCCTGCTTGGTCTCCAGGTAGTCCATTGGCCCTTGGTCATGCAGTCGGGCCATAGCACCAAAGGCTCCCCAGGCTCAGCGCTTTGGCTTAGGTTCACACGCGTGGTGTCTGAAGTTGAGGATTCAGAGTGGATCCCGGGCACTTTCACTTCCCATGGTTGCCTCTGCATCGGTTGCGGTCTCTTGCTTGGGTTTTGGCCCAGCCTCCACCTGTCTTGTTCCTGGTGCTCCAGTACTGGGGACGAGTTACAGTGCAGAACTTGTTGTTCTGTTGCCCATTCCCAAACCGCTTCAAGAATGTAAAAAAAGAACTATTTAGTGTCATGGATAACTCAAAGTTTAGTGGGGTATAGAAACAGATAGCATATTTTTAGGGCTCTCAGCTTGTATTTGACAGCTTGAAAAGATTTTCACTGTTGTTGTACTCTCCTGGTACAGTCTGGAAATATAAGGATCTTAGGAGACTGGAACCAAAGCTCCTCTTTTGATTTTGTCATCTTGAGTATTGTATCTCTAGCTCTATAGTTGAGCAATTTGGCCATCATTGGCCAGGGTTGGGTGCCCAGAGTGGTGGGAGGGTGTGCACCACCAATGCCCTGTGGGATCTTTCAATTATAAAGCATGAAAAAAGTGACTCTGTCATAAGCCACCTACCTGGATCCCAGATGTTTCCAATGGGGTGGCAGCACTAGTTCCCGAAACTTCTTGAGACTTGCCCTTGGTTTACAGGAGGAGACACTGCTCCGGTGGCAAATCCCAGGGAGAAGGGGGTTGGGATGGAGAAAGCTTGTAGAGTCAAAGATGCTGTTGCTCGTCTACTCAACAGCAACACTGCAGCAGGCATTCACACCAGTCTGATGAATGGTACCGGCAGATGTGGTACCTATAAACAAACAAATAATAAGGCTTTAGTCTAGTATTAACTCTATCGCTTAAGGTATCACGACATGAAAGCTTTTCAAATCTCAACTAACCTTTAGTTTTGTTGTTGTTTTGCTTTCATTTAGATTTTCCGTAGAGGCTCCTTTATCAAAATTTTCAAAACTGTAGTGAGTATGATTTCAGCATCAAACCCACAAGCACATTTTGACAGGATTAGCTTCACCTCAGTCCTCTCTGGCAGAACCCTGCTAACAGTATGTACAAGTTGAACAAAAACACTGGTTACCTTTGTTTACAGCACGATGTTGTGACTGAGCTCAGCGCGTAGTAAAATCATGTCTGTTAATGCGTCTTCCTTTTCTTCTTGTTCTTTTTTCAATCTCTTTGCGGTGAGGTCGAAGTGGGAGGATCAAGGGAGCTGACAAGACAGAGTCCTGGAAGCCAGGAAACAGGTAAGTGGCAGGCGAAGAGGCTAAGTGAAGGGGAGGAGTGTGGACGGTCTGTAAATAAGACTGCTTTAGAACGTTCATAAAGGTCACATTCTAATTGTTTGTAACAAGGAACAGGTCCAGATAATTAACTTGATGAGTCTGCCTTCTAGAAGGTGCTTTAGAATATTCACAAAGGTCACATTCTAATTCTTATAGCAAGGATCAGGTGCAGATGATTAATTTGATGAGGCTGTCTTCTAGAAGGTGTTTTAGAATGTTCACAAAGGTTGCGTTCTAATTGCTTATAGCAAGGAACAGGTGCAGATGAATACTTTGATGAGGCTGTCTTCTAGAAGGTGTTTTAGAATGTTCACAAGGATCACATTCTAAATGCTTATAGCAAGGAACAGGTGCAGAGGATTAATTTGATAAGGGCTGTCTTTCAGAATGTTCAGTTTGAGTTCATCTATGCCGGTTGCTTGATGCGTAGTCTGCTAGACTTTTTGGATATTGTCGTGGCACCTGAAACCTGACCTTGCATATGCATGGCAAAACATTTGTAAAAGCTTTTAAGCCTTTTCCAACAAACCGGGGAACACCAGCTGCAGCTAGCTATTACCAACAACATGTAATATGGTCAAAAGTCAGGGTACAAGACTCTTGTTCATTCATAAGTGTTGGGAGGAATGATATGAGTCATGCTGGTATATTGTGATAGTCAGGAGAGGTGAGCTGTGGCTGGAATCCTGGCAGACTCTCCCAAAACCCAGTTCCTCAGCCATTGATCTAGGAGTGTCTCTGGGGCTGTTCCATCAGCCCTCTCTGGAAAGCCCAAGAACCGTTGGTTGCTTTACGGGCAGGATTTTAAGCATTTTCCATGTGCTCCTTCAGACTACGAGAGGCAAAGGACAGGCAAACCACTTCTGCCTTAAGGGCAGTCATTGAGTTTTCCAGCTCCAATATGTGTCCTTCGGCTCCCATGACTCTCTCCCTTCCCACACATTATGTGAATTCCATCTTAGGTGCATAACGTCCATGCCGACCTCACCAATTTTGGTCTCTAGCATCGTACATGAGGCATGGATAGCCTTTAGGATCTCTGAGGTGCCCAACAGTCCAACTTGCTGTGCGGTCAAGTCTCCTTCTCCTGAGTTCTTTGTGGCAGGAGGCAGCGGTGTTGTAAATCTGTCCATCTTTGTTGAACCTGGGCTGGAAAAAGTCCATTGTGCCCCATGGTGACCCACTGCCATGTTCCTCACCACAGTCACAGGTGTGGGTCTGTGTTGCCCTGATGTATCCCTGGCTCACTGATTTCAGAAGGCAAGCTGTTCACGGCACTGACCCTCTTGCTCCTTGCCCAACAGGTGGGCTGAGGCAGCATGAGCAGTCAAGTGCTGCTTGCCAGTCTATCCAGGTCCTTCAGTAGGGGCCTGTTGGTGATCTACAGTGCAGTAGGGAAGCGGGGGAGATCAGGGGACCAATTCCAACCCCACGTGGATGAGGGGGAGCTTTCCCTAGCCCTCACTAGAACCAATGTCAATCCTGGTCCCTATGATGGGGGCCTGGTGTCTCAGTGGCGGTAGGTAGACAAGCGGTTGTCCAGTCAAAAGAATCTCTCCTTGGGTGGGGGGCAGGTCTATGTCCATCAGTTGTTGGGGCTCTGCACTTGCCTGAGATCCGTGCAATTGCTGGTATTCCCATCGCTATGCCCCCAAACTCAGTGCAAAGACCATGTGCCCTGAGAGCAGGGCTGGGGCTGCTGTGAGGAGAGAGGGCATCCACTTCACTTGCACCTGCCACCAGAGTCACCACATCCCACCTTGGCCACGCTCCTCCTTCCATGCACCCTAGCAGTTCGTAGGCATCGAGCAGCTTTGATTGCTCAGTGCACCCCTCCCCCGAGGATTGCACGATAGGGGTTATGCACAAGAGTCAGTGGCTGGGTAGGCAGTGGCAAATTGAGCATCCACGCCGCCCCCCCAATTCTAGTCAGGCCATGGTCTTTCCTGCGATCTCTCCTCAGATGACATGTTGCAGCTGCACCTACAATCTGGTCAGATCCTTGGAGCAGGTGAATGGTTCTTGGCAGATGTGTGCACCAGCAGATACAACTAATTTCTGCCTCACATCAAATAATTACATCAAATAACAACAAGCATACTTTCTGAGTAAAGTTCAAACTTTTTGGCAAATTTGGTGCAATGCCATTCACCTACTTTTTCTGTATTAGAGAGTGAGAGCAAAGTTTCCTATAGGAATTAATGTGGGTAATTGCCCTTTTGGGACACCTTTTGTTGGACCCTGCTTGATGAATTAGTGCAAAAATTTCACGAGGGAGCTAAGGTGGATATATAAATATTTATAGTTAGGTTAGAGTTTCCATGTTTCCGTGTTTTGTTTTGCGAATAACTTTGATAACTTTGGCATATATACATAAACATACACACACACACACACACACATGTATATAAAAATATATATGTATGTATATATATAAGTATGTGTATATATGTATGTATATATACATATATATCTATATATCTATATCTATATTCACTGAAAAAACCATAGGTTTCAGGGGCGTTATAGTTAGTTGGACATTTCACTCGTACAAAACCATAGAAATTCCCCCGTTATAGTTAGTTCAGCTAACTATAACTCGCGCGCCCGTAATGCACTGCTGATGACGTCACATATTACATCACTCATGACATGGTCAGTGACATCACTCATGACATCACTGATGACATCTCAAATGACATCACTGATGACATCACTGATGACATCATCCTTGTGATAGAGTGGCAGACCTCCTCTCACCCTAATATAACCTTTGATACACACACTCAAAAATACAAACTAACATTTTCAAAACAATGGACATACCAATACTAGTTACATCACACCTATTCAGTAATTCCAAGATCTACACACACATCCACTCATTCACCAACAGTCCCTATACAGTCACTCATCATATGTACTCACTCATCATATGTACTCATACACCTATACATCCTGTTACACACCACCACTCATGCATAGAGTTACTCACACACATAGTCACACATGCAAACAAAGTATCAAACATCCATTTACTTGCATATACAGTTATACACACACTACCACACTTACTTCTACAGAAACTTACACATACTTACTCTCTTAAACAATAACTTATAGAAACACCTACTTATTTGTACAGGAACTCTTCCAATCTCTCACTCTTACATATACTCACTTATATACACCAATACTCACATATACTAGGTTAAAACATATGTAGTTACTCATAAAGACTAACCCTGGGAATAATACTTTGCTACGCTCACGGAGCATGCAAAGTTTGTGTTACTACGCACTACGCAAATAGCAGAGTAAAAAACTGTGCTAATCGACGTAGCGTAGCAGCAGTATATTAAACACATACAAATGCTTTGTTAAAGCAATTTTCTATGCTAAAAAGCATATAATAAATTCACAAAAGTGAACTTTGACAATGAAAATATCAAGCAATGAGAGAGGTGATGATTTTGGGGTCCCCCCTAACCTAGGGGGAGGACCAAGCAGATGCCTTGAACACAAAAAGCATATCATGTGAACGATTCAGTGGTGGTCCCTTCCTCCTAGGACCACCCCAAGCACAGTTATGGGCAAAAATACAATCCCAACCAAAGGCCCTGCAAAGCATTATGGGACGAGATTAGCAGTGGGCAGTGAATATTATAGTGTCCAATATCAAAATAATTCTACAAAGAGCTGCAATTCCACTAGTCGTTACTAGATGTCCCTCACGAGTCAAATGCAAAAGCATTGAAACCCTTTCATGAAGCTTTTGCATTTGACTCGTGAGGGACATCTAGTAACGACTAGTGGAACTGCAGCTCTTTGTAGAATTACTTTGATATTGGATACTATAATATTCACTGCCCACTGCTAATCTCGTCCCATAATGCTTTGCAGGGCCTTTGGTTGGGATTGTATTTTTGCCAATAACTGTGCTTGGGGTGGTCCTAAGAGGATGGGACCACCACCGAATCGTTCAAAAAGATGTGCTTTTTGTTTTCAAGGCATCTGCTTGGTTCTCACCCTAGGTTAGGGAGGATACCAAAATCATCACCTCTCTCACTGCTTGTTAATTTATTGATTTCACTTTTGTGAAATGCTATATGCATTTTTAGCATATAAAGACAGAGATACTTATTTTATCTTAACTTGCACTGTGCAAGATGTCTTTGGCAATTATTGTACAGTGCAGTCAAGCACACAGCTGCGCAATTTGCATAGCTACGTGTAGTTCAAAATGTACTTCACGTAGCTACGTGAAGTGCTACTACGCAAACTACGCCCAGGGTTAATAAAGACACTATTGAGACAGTCATTCACTCACTAACACACCCATACACATACTCATCCACCTATACAGTCCTGCACACATGCTGTCTTCAACACATACAAACAGTGTGTCACTCATTCATGCATCTGTGCACTAAGTAATACCCCCCACCGAACCATACAGACACTCAGACACTCATACTGATACTCAAAAAACCAACTAATAACCCATATAGACATTCATGTAGCTACTCATCAACACATGCAGCCACTTATACACAAAGTGAGTGACTGATAAAGATATTTTCATATTTAAACATTACTCACTAACCCATGTATTCACTAAGATACACTTAGTCAGTTATACAATCAATTTTACAAAAAAAAACATCCATTTAGACACTTATATACCCATTTATTCTTCCATCGACCTTGAGATATACATATATAAAACATATTTAATTTTCAGAAAAACACGCATTCACTGGATGATGTCATCAGTGATGTCATCAGTGATGCCATTTGAGATGTCATCAGTGATGTCATGAGTGATGTCACTGACCATGTCATGAGTGATGTAATATGTGACGTCATCAGCAGTGCATTGCGGGCGCGCGAGTTATAGTTAGCTGAACTAACTATAACGGGGGAATTTCTATGGTTTTGTACGAGTGAAATGTCCAACTAACTATAACGCCCCTGAAACCTATGGTTTTTTCAGTGAATTTCTAAGGTTTTTTAAATGCTAATTTCTAACTATAACGTGCCTGAAACCTATGGTTTTTTCAGTGAATTTCTAAGGTTTTTTAAATGCTAATTTCTAACTATAACGTGCCTGAAACCTATGGTTTTTTCAGTGAATATATATATATATTTATTATACTATGCATACATGTGAAAATGTCTCGGTCCCCTGTTTGCCTCGGTGGTACGTAAAAAATAGGTGGAACTGACATCAGCACGCCGACGAGGTCCTCTAATGGCTCCGATGACGTCATACGGTGTCGCGAGCGGAGCCGTGCTCGTTGACGTGGGAGAGCTAGGAAAGAATTTCCGTGGAATGCTGGTGCAGGGGATATTCACCTAAGTGTTCAGGCTAGTCCTTTGGGAGCAACTGTTTATGTTGCCACTCCAGAAACCGAAACCAGTGATCCGAGGGCAGAGGCCCAGTCGTGTGCACCGGCGAGGCAGCGAAGTGACAAGCACCACAACCCACAAAAAAGGTAACGAGGGCACTGAATAACACAGGATCTTCTCTTTGTATCTGGCAGGAACAACGAAGTTAAAATGCCCTAGTACCAAAATGTAGAATTAGTGCTACAACGGTCTTCAAGAGGACCTGCGATGCCGCTTCTGCCTCCCGTACCCTGGAGGCGGCACATGGGTCACGCGGTACGGTCATACTGCGGTGGGACGCACACTCGTTGACCTCTCATGGCACTGCTCCACACTTCAGAGAGGACGCTTTCCATTAGCTATGTTTTCTCATGACATGTCGCGCCGGCCCCGTCCAACAACAGAACTCCTTTAGATCCAAACAGACTCTTCCACTCTCTCACCAGAAGTGAAACCAGGCCACGCGGACACTTTCACAATACAACAGCCGGGAATGCACTTTTCGGTAAAAAAACCACATTCCTTCCTCCTAATTAATCAAATAAATGTTTCACTGAAGAACAGGGGCCAGCTTCGATCGGTAAACAGCCGTTACAACGACTTTTTTTACTTTGCGATACCATTACAACGCATGCATTACCACGCATGCGTTGTACATCACAAAGTCATTACTACGCATTTTTTTAGAACGCATGGTCATTTACCACGCATGCCTTTACAACAAATTTTGTTGTAAAGGTATGTATGGTAAATGACCATGCGTTCTAAAACATGTAGACGATCCATGTCGTTGTAAGGAAACAGAGGCTGTTCTGTTTCCTCACAACGACGTGCACCGCCGCTCAGAGATGACGTGAAGCAGGAACCACGAGGAGAGAGGAACCAAGGGGGATTGGGCATGGGGTGGGGGTTTCTTTCTAGGGTTTAGGGTAGTGCAGTGGTGTTTGGGTGGTGTAGGGGGTCGTGCTTGGGGGTAGTGTTTTAGGGTTTAGGGTAGTGCAGTAGTGTAGGGGGTTGTGCTGGGGGTAGTCTTTTAGGGTTTAGGGTAGTGCAGTGGTGTATGGGTAGTGTAGGGGGTCGTGCTGGGGTAGTGTTTTAGGGTTTACGGTAGTGCAGTGGTGTTTGAGTAGTGTAGGGGTAATGCTTGTGGTAGTGTTTTAGGGTTTAGGGTAGTGCAGTGGTGTTTGTGTAGTGTAGGGGGTCATGCTGGGGGTAGTGTTTTATGGTTTAGGGTAGTGCAGTGGTGTTTGGCTAGTATAGGGGGTCGTGTTGGGGGTAGATTTAGGGTTTAGGGTAGTGCAGTGGTGTTTGGGTAGTGTAGGGAACCGTGCTGGGGGCAGTGGTTTAGCGTTTATGGTAGTGCAGTGGTGTTTGTGTAGTGTAGGGAGTTGTGCTGGGGGTAGTGTTTTAGGGTTTATGTTAGTGCAGTGGTGTTTGGGTAGTGTAGGGGGTAGTGCTGGGGTAGTGTTTTAGGGTTTAGGGCAGTGCAGTGGTGTTTGTGTAGTGAAGGGGTCATGCTGTGGGTAGTTTTTTAGGGTTTAGGGTAGTGCAGTCGTGTTTGTGTAGTGTAGGGGGTCGTGTTTTAGGGTATAGGGTAGTGCAGTTGTGTTTGGGTAGTGTAGGGGGTCATGCTGGGGTTAGTGTTTTAGGGTTTAGGGTAGTGCAGTGGTGTTAGGGTAGTGTGGGAGGTCATGCTGGGGGTATATTTAGGGTTTAGTGTAGTGCAGTGGTGTTTGGGTAGTGTAGGTCGTGCTGGGGGTAGTGTTTTAGGGTTTAGGGTAGTGCAGTTATGTTTGGGTAGTGTAGGGTGTCGTGCTGGGGGTAGTGTTTTAGGGTTTAGGGTAGTGCAGTGGTGTTTGGGTGGTGGAGGGGGTAGTGTTTTAGGGTTTAGGGTAGTGCGCCCAACCAGCCACAATATCTGTGGACAAAGGGGATCCTGACTCTTTGGAACGCTCCGTCAATTGAATAATTTGGGTCAAGGGCCCTACCACGTCCAAGACCTATCATTTCCTTTCTTGGGATCCCTCATATACTTGGAGAAAAAGGTACATAGTTTCTCATCAATTTCAGGCGTGTGTGCCACCTTCCCCTTCAGTGAGGGCCTGGGGCATTCTCCCCTCATCCTATTCCTGACCTCCCTTTCAAGGGGTTGATGGATTTTCCCCACCACATACTCTGCCACTTTGGCGTCAGGTGTCCACTCTGCCGACCTAGGATGGTAAATTTGGGTAGGCTCGAACATGTCCGAGTGGACCCCGTCCCCCACCGGGGACTGAGAGGAGTGGGACTCTGGACGCCAGGGATGCCCCGAGTCCTTATCCTCATCGGAGGAGAAATCGTCCTCCGATACACCCTCTCCCTCTAAGGAAAACCCACCGTCGGGGTCTACAATAGTGGTGACAGTGTCGCAATTTTCTCCGGGCCCCTCCTCCTCCCGGCAGGGTGCATGTTTTAGCGTTCGCGCACTCTTGAGGAAGGTCTCCGTAAGTTTATCAAATCCTTCCAAGTGCCCCGCGTTATGCTTAACGGCCCTTTTATTCCCCATCTGCGAGCTACTTGGACCCGCCACCACCAGATCTGGGTCACTGAACACCCCAGGGATGCTTTTCGCCAGCTTATCAACCTGATCCCTAAGAGGAGCCAGCGCCATAGAAATAGCCAGAGAGAGGGCTTGGTCCACTGCTAGAGGGAGAAGTTGGGGGGACATTCCTCCTCCACTTCCTGGTAGGAGGAGTAAAAATGGTCGTCTGGAGAAGACATGATAGCAGAGGGTGTGAGCACAGAACAAATGCCCTTAAAATCCTTAAGACAGCCCCCTCGCCGGTGCTCGAACAGCTGGGCTTTCCCCGAAGCTGTTATAAGAATAGACTGAGGCGCAATACCAATTACCACCACCAGGTGGCCGTGTGGGGAAATCACCGCATAGCGGTGTCAAAATTAGGCGAGGGTTGGTCGGGAATCAAGCGGACCCTAAAGGAGTGACCGGATTCCCAAACGCGCGTAAAGACCAGCGGGAGCGCTCGACGGAGCTGCCTCGCTCGGACCAGACGCGCCTGACAGGATCTCACCGCGCGCAGAGCACACAGCGGGAGAAACTGTGAGGGGGAGAACGCGCTCGGGCAAGAGCCTGCTGCGCAGGGAATATGAAACAATACCAAGGCAATAATGCTAATAACGTGCACAAGAAACCACTATACAAACAGCAACAACGTCAGATTAAGCCAAGAATGTAAGGAATGGACTTAACTGACGAGCAGTGAAGAAAGAGAAAGCGGAAGGGACGTCACAATATTATATACGATGGACTGTGATATGATTGGACTATAGTTGCCTTGGAGACTACCCCCTAATGGTTCATGGGTTGTGTAGTCTTTTGTTTAATGATTGTTGTGTTACGTTTTCTTTGAACTGCTATGCAAATAAAGTGAGGAAAGATATGCATAATCCTCGCCTCCGTCCTGCCATAGAATTCATTAAACTTTATTTGATCTGATTTAGAAACATAGATCATAAAAGTATACATAAAAACAGTAAATCCTTTTTCCTAATACAATACAGTGAGAATTAATTAAAACCAGTAGGTAAAAACGGGTTACAAAGCCCGGTTCAGAGCAACTTCAGGTTAACAGAATCGTAAAGTTCAATGTTTCGCAAGATCAATCTCATGTACTTCGTGCAAAATACGCAATAAGGGGTCCAAGTAAGATGTAACGATCCAATACCTGACCAGTTTGCACTATATAAAACTGCAGAAAAACTAAAAATAAAAAGTGTTTTGCACACTTCTGTCATTGGGCTATATGTGGGCTACATCTGGGTGATATTTGTGCTACATTTGGGCTCTTTTTTCTCTGGTGGCCATCTTGGGAGACTTATTTGTTATGAAGTTTCCTAATTTCGTCATTTACTGCAGTCTCCACAGTAGGAAATGCTTTCAGTTTTTTACTTTGATTCCATCAAGAAGGCATTCAGATGTGTCACACATTTGCCATAAATTCAGAATGTTAGCACTCTAGTTGTTCATTAGATCACTGTAGTAAAGCTACTGCTCACCAGGGAGTTAACTGGAAGTCTACTGCTGGTATTGAAAGTGATTGTTTCAGTCTGCATGTCAGAATTTTCTAATAAAATAGAAGAGGATTTGAGATCTCACTTAAAACATGACATAAATTTTCTTTCTGCAGCACTAACCATAATTTCTATGGCAAAATGAACCCCCTCATTTTGTTCCTTTTTAAATTAAATGTTTTAAGTGTTACCAGTTTATTCCAATCAAGATGGCTTCAGGTGTGCCATACTTTTGTCATAAGTAAGACTGTTAGCGCTCTAGTTGTTCTTTAGAACACTCTGGGAATCTGCAGTAGAACACAAAGGCATCAACTGACAGGCTGCTCCTGTTGAAATATAACAGGAAGATATTTGAGATCTCACTTAAAACATGTCCTAATTTTTCTTTCTACAGCACTAACCATAATTTCTATGACAAAATGAACCCCCTCATTTTGTTCCTTTTTAAATTAAATGTTTTAAGAGTTACCAGTTTATTCCAATCAAGATGGCTTCAGGTGTGCCATAATTTTGTCATAAGTAAGACTGTTAGCGCTCTAGTTGTTCTTTAGAACACTCTGGGAAGCTGCAGTAGAACACAAAGGCATCAACTGACAGGCTGCTCCTGTTGAAATATAACAGGAAGATATTTGAGATCACACTTGAAACATGTCCTAATTTTTCTTTCTACAGCACTAACCATAATTTCTATGACAAAATGAACCCCATCATTTTGTTCCTTTTTAAATGAAATGTTTTAAGTGTTACCAGTTTATTCCAATCAGGATGGCTTCAGGTGTGCCATACTTTTTTCATAAGTAAGGCTGTTAGCACTCTAGTTGTTCTTTAGAACACTCTGGGAAGCTGCAGTAGAACACAAAGGCATCAACTGACAGGCTGCTCCTGTTGAAACATAACAGGAAGATATTTGAGATCTCACTTAAAACATGTCCTAATTTTTCTTTCTACAGCACTAACCATAATTTCTATGGCAAAATTAACCCCCTCATTTTGTTCCTTTTTAAATTAAATGTTTTAAGTGTTACCAGTTTATTCCAATCAAGATGGCTTCAGGTGTGCCATACTTTTGTCATAAGTAAGACTGTTAGCTCTCTAGTTGTTCTTTAGAACACTCTGGGAAGCTGCAGTAGAACACAAAGGCATCAACTGACAGGCTGCTCCTGTTGAAATATAACAGGAAGATATTTGAGATCTCACTTAAAACATGTCCTAATTTTTCTTTCTACAGCACTAACCATAATTTCTATGACAAAATGAACCCCCTCATTTTGTTCCTTTTTAAATTAAATGTTTTAAGTGTTACCAGTTTATTCCAATCAAGATGGCTTCAGGTGTGCCATAATTTTGTCATAAGTAAGACTTTTAGCGCTCTAGTTGTTCTTTAGAACACTCTGGGAAGCTGCAGTAGAACACAAAGGCATCAACTGACAGGCTGCTCCTGTTGAAATATAACAGGAAGATATTTGAGATCACTCTTGAAACATGTCCTAATTTTTCTTTCTACAGCACTAACCATAATTTCTATGACAAAATGAACCCCATCATTTTGGTCCTTTTTAAATTAAATGTTTTAAGTGTTACCAGTTTATTCCAATCAAGATGGCTTCAGGTGTGCCATACTTTTGTCATAAGTAAGGCTGTTAGCACTCTAGTTGTTCTTTAGAACACTCTGGGAAGCTGCAGTAGAACACAAAGGAATCAACTGACAGTCTCTGCCCTTGTTGGATGTACATGTTTTACTGAGAATGTCAGACTTCATTCTCACATGACTGAGAAAGATAATGTGAATTTACAGAAAATATGCTCTCATTTTAGCTTCTGGAGCACCTTCCAAAACTGTATGGGACAAGCCTGTGAAAATAGTTTTCTCTCAAACATGATTCATGATATCCCAGCAGAAGGTTTTTCACAGGGTAAAATCACCTTAGAACACACCACAATTCCTGAAATTAGTATGGTACCATCAACAAATGAATTCTAATGTAACTAAAGTCTGTTATCACCCTTTATAGTTCTCCTTTTGGTAACCCTCAAAATCTTCGATTCACTACAATGCATTTCAATGGGGTACTATCATTTATATTGGTCCCAAGATGGCTGCCAGCAATTCCAGGATGAAGTGCTGACAGCCAATCAGATCTCACGATGACATGTGTGGTTAGGCTCCGCCCAGATATATATGTGTTTTCTTTTTCAAATTTCTCAGGAACTACTGAACGGATTCACACCATTTAACCAAAAGGCACGACTCTGAACCAAGGGCTACCTTTTTGCCACATTTGGTGTAATTCCGTTGAGCAGTTCGGGCTGTAGCTGCGACTAAAGGTTCCTATGGAAAATTGCATGGGGAAAACACGTTTTGGGACCCCCCTTTTTTCTCGACCCCCACTTGACGAATCACCCCGAAACTTTCAGGATAGGAGCGGACCAGAGCGGGTCATAAGTTTTGAGAATTTCGCGAAGATTCGTCAACCAGCGCCAAAGGTATTGGAAATAGAATGTTGCGAATTTCCTATGGAAAATAGGTCCTAACTATAACTATCTACTGGCGACCGCCAGTAGATAATATATATATATATTTCAAGATGTCAGCAAGGCTCAGTGGCGGTCGCAGCTGCCTAAATATGCAGATATAGATCCTCACCTGGTTCCTTGTGAAAAAATGAGCCACTTCAGATAATCGTCAGCTCAATTCCTTTTTAATTTGGCAGAGAGCACAGATTATGCGTTTTGAGCACAACAAGGTCTTGTTCACATGACCTTAGGTTCACCTCGGTGCACTTTTAGACCACGTTATCGATGAAGGGACTATAACTAACAGGTTTATTCTTGCCTCATAACTTGATAAGACTTTGTTTTGAATTCTGCCCTAATATGGTAATTCTGCCTGATAACTGGTGACTTCTACAAAAAAGCTGACAATATGGCTACCTGCAGGCAGATACCCTGTTGTCTCATGAGTACATATGTGCCATGTTCAATGTATTTATTTTGTTTAACCACATGCACAGCTTTCTTTTAACACCAGTCATATTTATTTTATTTCACAAAAGCCAACTGAAAGTCAGAGAAAAGTTAGTTTTCTGTTCTATTTCTAGTGTCTTTTTGAGATGAATAGTCTTTTCACCATGTTAGTTAAGGTCCAGTTGTCGATGACATGGTTTAAAAGTGCACCAAGGTGGACTTAAGGTCATGTGACCAAGACCTTGTTGTGATCGAAATGCATAATCTGTGTTCTCTGACGAATTAAAAAGGAGTTGAACTGACACTTTTCTGGAGTGGCTCATTTTCTCACCAGGAACCAGGTGAGGATCTACATTTGTATATTGTTTCTGCTGAATGAATAAATATATGAACTGGCTTTAGCCATGTCGGTGCCTGCGTACGGAGTCCTGTGTGGGATAGGAGCAGGAGTGGAAATGGATATATATATATATTTATTTATATCTTCCAGTTGTGTCCAAAAACGAAGGCGCACTCCAACAGAAGATTGCTATCAAAGCTTTATTGAATGCAGGAGCATGACTGTGCATTCATGTTTGAATTACAGATTTCGACTGACGCGTTTCGAGCCTCCTGGCTCTTGTTCACAGGCTTTGTTGGCAAAACGGAAAGGGAACAATCTTTGGCCATTTATTTCCCTCCAGTGGGATCACAGGTGAGTTCCTTTAATGCCGGGCACTCTTGTAATTGAAGTGCTGTCAGTAATAAACCTTCCAGTAGGTCGCCCCGTTTGCCAACATTTTTTAATCATTACTTGAGCCCTCCAGTGGGCCTCCAAACACGCCTGCACAGTCCATTGACTATCTCCTGTGGCCGCGGTGAGGCAACGAACAGTTCTTAGCCCCTGCGGCACCACTTGGCATTTCAGAGGCGGTGCGCTTTCACAGCGGGACAGCCGTTATCATACCTTCCAGTTGTGTGCAAAAATGAAGGCGCACTCCAACAGAAGATTGCTATCAAAGCTTTATTGAATGCAGGAGCATGACTGTGCATTCATGCTTGAATTACAGATTTCGCCTGACGTGTTTCGAGCCTCCTGGCTCTTGTTCACAGGCTTTGTTGGCAAAACGGAAACGGAACAATTCTCGGCCATTTATTTCCCTCCAGTGGGATCACAGGTGAGTTCCTTTAACGCCGTGCACTCTGGTAATTGAAGTGCTCTCAGTAATAAACCTTCCAGTAGGTCGCCCCGTTTGCCAACATTTTTTAATCATTACTTGAGCCCGCCAGCGGGCCTCCAAACATGCCTGCACAGTCCATTGATTATCTCCTGTGGCCGCGGTGAGGCAACGAACAGTTCTTAGCCCCTGCGGCACCACTTGGCATTTCAAAGATGGTGCGCGTTCACGGCAGGACAGCCGTTATCATACCTTCCAGTTGTGTCCAAAAACGAAGGAGCACTCCAACAGAAGATTGCTATCAAAGCTTTATTGAATGCAGGAGCATGACTGTGCATTCATGTTTGAATTACAGATTTCGCCTGACGCGTTTCGAGCCTCCTGGCTCTTGTTCACAGGCTTTGTTGGCAAAACAGAAAGGGAACAATTCTCACCCATTTATTTCCCTCCAGTGGGATCACAGGTGAGTTTCTTTAATGCCGTGCACTCTGGTAATTGAAGTGCTGTCAGTAATAAACCTTCCAGTAGGTCGCCCCGTTTGGCAAATTTTTTTAATCATTACTTGAGCCCTCCAGTGGGCCTCCAAACATGCCTGCACAGTCCATTGACTATCTCCTGTGGCCGCGGTGAGGCAACGAACAGTTCTTAGCCCCTGCGGCACCACTTGGCATTTCAAAGGCGGTGCACTTTCACGGCGGGACAGCCGTTATCATACCTTCCAGTTGTGTCCAAAAACGAAGGCGCACTCCAACAGAAGATTGCTATCAAAGCTTTATTGACTGCAGGAGCATGACTGTGCATTCATGTTTGAATTACAGATTTCGCCTGACGCGTTTCGAGCCTCCTGGCTCTTGTTCATAGGATTTGTTGGCAAAACGGAAACGGAACGATTCTCGGCCATTTATTTCCCTCCAGTGGGATCACAAGTGAGTTCCTTTAACGCCGTGCACTCTGGTAATTGAAGTGCTGTCAGTAATAAACCTTCCAGTAGGTCGCCCCGTTTGCCAACATTTTTTAATCATTACTTGAGCCCTCCAGTGGGCCTCCAAACACGCCTGCACAGTCCATTGACTATCTCCTGTGGCCGCGGTGAGGCAACGAACAGTTCTTAGCCCCTGCGGCACCACTTGGCATTTCAAAGGTGGTACGCTTTCACGGCGGGACAGCCGTTATCATACCTTCCAGTTGTGTCCAAAAACGAAGGCGCACTCCAACAGAAGATTGCTATCAAAGCTTTATTGAATGCAGGAGCATGACTGTGCATTCATGTTTGAATTACAGATTTCGCCTGACACGTTTCGAGCCTCCTGGCTCTTGTTCACAGGCTTTGTTGGCAAAACGGAAACGGAACAATTCTCGGCCATTTATTTCCCTCCAGTGGGATCACAGGTGAATATATATTCACTGAAAAAACACAGGGTTTAGGGACGTTATAGTTAGGAATTAGCATTTAAAAAACCTTAGAAATTCACTGCAAAAACCACAGGTTTCAGGGACGTTATAGTTAGGGATTAGCATTTAAAAATTCTTAGAAATTCACTGCAAAAAACCACAGGTTTCAGGGACATTATAGTTAGGAATTAGCATTTAAAAACCTTAGCAATTCACTAAAAAACACAGGTTTCAGGGATGTTATAGTTAGGCTGACATTTCACTAGTGCAAAACCAGGGAAATTTATCCGTTATAGTTTCCAATGGGAATGAAAGTGGAAAATTGCCCTTTTGGGACACCTTTGTTGACCCCTCCTTGACGAATCAGCGCAAAATTTTCATGATGGAGCCGAGGTTGATATATATATGTATTAATAAATATATATATATTCTTCCAAAAATCCAATGAAGAGATCACTCAAGGGGTTGGTCCACCACCAGTTGATTTATTTTCAGTCTGAAACAACACCTTGAGTGATCGCTTCATTGGATTTTTTGGAAGAATTTGATATCCGGCGCACTCCGCCGGCAACCAGCGATCAGCCTGGTCCGTGCGGGGGTAGACAGAAGGAGCACACTGTATATTGTATATATATATATATATATTATCTACTGGCGGTCGCCAGTAGATAGTTATAGTTAGGACCTATTTTCCATAGGAAATCCACAACATTCTATTTGAAATAACTTTGGCGCCGGTTGACGAATCTTCGCGAAATTTTCAAAACTCGTGGGGCGCTCCGGTCTGCTCCTATCCTGAAAGTCTCGGGGTGATTCATCAAGTGGGGGCCGATAAAAAAGGGGGGTCCCAAAATGTGTTTTCCCCATGCAATTTTCCATAGGAACCTTTCAGCGCAGCTACAGCCCGAACTGCTGAACGGAATTACACCAAATTTGGCAAAAAGGTAGCCGTTGGTTCAGAGTCGTGCCTTTTGGTTAAATGGTGTAAATCCGTTCAGTAGTTCCTGAGAAATTTGAAAAAGAAAACACATATATATCTGGGCGGAGCCTAACCACACATGTCATCGTGAGATCTGATTGGCTGTCAGCACTTCATCCTGGAATTGCTGGCAGCCATCTTGGGACCAATATAAATGATAGTACCCCATTGAAATGCATTGTAGTGAATCGAAGATTTTGAGGGTTACCAAAAGGAGAACTATAAAGGGTGATAACAGACTTTAGTTACATTAGAATTCATTTGTTGATGGTACCATACTAATTTCAGGAATTGTGGTGTGTTCTAAGGTGATTTTACCCTGTGAAAAACCTTCTGCTGGGATATCATGAATCATGTTTGAGAGAAAACTATTTTCACATGCTTGTCCCATACAGTTTTGGAAGGTGCTCCAGAAGCTAAAATGAGAGCATATTTTCTGTAAATTCACATTATCTTTCTCAGTCATGTGAGAATGAAGTCTGACATTCTCAGTAAAACATATACATCCAACAAGGGCAGAGACTGTCAGTTGATTACTTTGTGTTCTACTGCAGCTTCCCAGAGTGTTCTAAAGAACAACTAGAGTGCTAACAGCCTTACTTATGACAAAAGTATGGCACACCTGAAGCCATCTTGATTGGAATAAACTGGTAACACTTAAAACATTTAATTTAAAAAGGAACAAAATGATGGGGTTCATTTTGTCATAGAAATTATGGTTAGTGCTGTAGAAAGAAAAATTAGGACATGTTTCAAGTGTGATCTCAAATATCTTCCTGTTATATTTCAACAGGAGCAGCCTGTCAGTTGATGCCTTTGTGTTCTACTGCAGCTTCCCAGAGTGTTCTAAAGAACAACTAGAGCGCTAACAGTCTTACTTATGACAAAATTATGGCACACCTGAAGCCATCTTGATTGGAATAAACTGGTAACTCTTAAAACATTTAATTTAAAAAGGAACAAAATGAGGGGGTTCATTTTGCCATAGAAATTATGGTTAGTGCTGTAGAAAGAAAAATTAGGACATGTTTTAAGTGAGATCTCAAATATCTTCCTGTTATATTTCAACAGGAGCAGCCTGTCAGTTGATGCCTTTGTGTTCTACTGCAGCTTCCCAGAGTGTTCTAAAGAACAACTAGAGTGCTAACAGCCTTACTTATGACAAAAGTATGGCACGCCTGAAGCCATCTTGATTGGAATAAACTGGTAACACTTAAAACATTTAATTTAAAAAGGAACAAAATGATGGGGTTCATTTTGTCATAGAAATTATGGTTAGTGCTGTAGAAAGAAAAATTAGGACATGTTTCAAGTGTGATCTCAAATATCTTCCTGTTATATTTCAACAGGAGCAGCCTGTCAGTTGAGGCCTTTGTGTTCTACTGCAGCTTCCCAGAGTGTTCTAAAGAACAACTAGAGCGCTAACAGTCTTACTTATGACAAAATTATGGCACACCTGAAGCCATCTTGATTGGAATAAACTGGTAACTCTTAAAACATTTAATTTAAAAAGGAACAAAATGAGGGGGTTCATTTTGCCATAGAAATTATGGTTAGTGCTGTAGAAAGAAAAATTAGGACATGTTTTAAGTGAGATCTCAAATATCTTCCTGTTATATTTCAACAGGAGCAGCCTGTCAGTTGATGCCTTTGTGTTCTACTGCAGCTTCCCAGAGTTTTCTAAAGAACAACTAGAGTGCTAACAGCCTTACCTATGACAAAAGTATGGCACGCCTGAAGCCATCTTGATTGGAATAAACTGGTAACACTTAAAACATTTAATTTAAAAAGGAACAAAATGATGGGGTTCATTTTGTCATAGAAATTATGGTTAGTGCTGTAGAAAGAAAAATTAGGACATGTTTCAAGTGTGATCTCAAATATCTTCCTGTTATATTTCAACAGGAGCAGCCTGTCATTTGATGCCTTTGTGTTCTACTGCAGCTTCCCAGAGTGTTCTAAAGAACAACTAGAGCGCTAACAGTCTTACTTATGACAAAATTATGGCACACCTGAAGCCATCTTGATTGGAATAAACTGGTAACTCTTAAAACATTTAATTTAAAAAGGAACAAAATGAGGGGGTTCATTTTGTCATAGAAATTATGGTTAGTGCTATAGAAAGAAAAATTAGGACATGTTTTAAGTGAGATATCAAATATCTTCCTGTTATATTTCAACAGGAGCAGCCTGTCAGTTGATGCCTTTGTGTTCTACTGCAGCTTCCCAGAGTGTTCTAAAGAACAACTAGAGCGCTAACAGTCTTACTTATGACAAAAGTATGGCACACCTGAAGCCATCTTGATTGGAATAAACTGGTAACACTTAAAACATTTAATTTAAAAAGGAACAAAATGAGGGGGTTCATTTTGCCATAGAAATTATGGTTAGTGCTGCAGAAAGAAAATTTAGGGCGTGTTTTAAGTGAGATCTCAAATCCTCTTCTATTTTATTAGAAAATTCTGACATGCAGACTGAAACAATCACTTTCAATACCAGCAGTAGACTTCCAGTTAACTCCTGGTGAGCAGTAGCTTTACTACAGTGATCTAATGAACAACTAGAGTGCTAACATTCTGAATTTATGGCAAATGTGTGACACATCTGAATGCCTTCTTGATGGAATCAAAGTAAAAACTGAAAGCATTTCCTACTGAACAGACTGCAGTAAATGACGAAATTAGGAAACTTCATAACAAATAAGTCTCCCCAGATGGCCACCAGAGAAAAAAAGAGCCCAAATGTAGCACAAATATCACCCAGATGTAGCCCACATATAGCCCAATGACAGAAGTGTGCAAAACACTTTTTATTTTTAGTTTTTCTGCAGTTTTATATAGTGCAAACTGGTCAGGTATTGGAGCGTTACATCTTACTTGGACCCCTTATTGAGTATTTTGCACGAAGTACATGAGATTGATCTTGCGAAACATTGAACTTTACGATTCTGTTAACCTGAAGTTGCTCTGAACCGGGCTTTGTAACACCCGCTTTTACCTACTGGTTTTAATTTATTCTCACTGTGTTGTATTAGGAAAGAGGATTTACTGTTTTTATGTACACTTTTATGATCTATGTTTCTAAATCAGATCAAATAAAGTTTAATGAATTCTATGGCAGGACGGAGGCGAGGATTATGCATATCTTTCCTCACTTTATTTGCATAGCAGTTCAAAGAAAACATAACACAACAATCATTAAACAAAAGACTACACAACCCATGAACCATTAGGGGGTAGTCTCCAAGGCAACTATAGTCCAATCATATCACAGTCCATCGTATATAATATCATGACGTCCCTTCCGCTTCCTCTTTCTTAACTGCTCGTCAGTTAAGTGCATTCCTTACATTCTTGGCTTAATCTGACGTTGTTGCTGTTTGTATAGCGGTTTCTTGTGCACGTTATTAGCATTATTGCCTTGGTATTGTTTCATATTCCCTGCGCAGCAGGCTCTTGCCCGAGCGCATTCTCCCCCTCGCAGTTTCTCCCACTGTGTGCTCTGCGCGCAGTGAGATCCTGTCAGGCGCGTCTGGTCCGAGCGAGGCAGCTCCGTCGAGCGCTCCCGCTGGTCTTTACGCACGTTTGGGAATCCGGTCACTCCTTTAGTGTCCGCTTGATTCCCGACCAACCCTCGCCTAATTTTGACACCGCTACACGGTGATTTCCCCACACGGCCACGTCAGTGACCAGCGCCACCTGGTGGTGGTAATTGGTATTGCGCCTCAGTCTATTCTTATTTCGGGGAAAGCCCAGCTTTTGGAGCACCGGTGATTGGGCTGTCTTAAGGATTTTAAGGGCATTTGTTCTGTGCTCACACCCTCTGCTATCATGTCTTCTCCAGAAGACCATTTTTACTCCTCCTACCAGGAAGTGGAGGAGGAATGGCCCCCCAACTTCTCCCTCCAGCAGGGGACCAAGCCCTCTCTCTGGCTATTTCTAGGGCGCTGGCTCCTCTTAGGGATCAGGTTGATAAGCTGGCGAAAAGCATCCCTGGGGTGTTCAGTGACCCAGATCTGGTGGTGGCGGGTCCAAGTAGCTCCCAGATGGGGAATAAAAGGGCCGTTAAGCATAATGCGGGGCACTTGGAAGGATTTGATAAACTTACGGAGACCTTCCTCAAGAGTGCGCGAACGCTAAAACATGCACCCTGCCGCGAGGAGGAGGGGCCCGGAGAAAATTGCAACACTGTCACCACTATTGTAGACCCCGACGGCGGGTTTCCCTTAGAGGGAGAGGGTGTATCGGAGGACGATTTCTCCTCCGATGAGGATAAGGACTCGTGGCGTCCCTGGCGTCCAGAGTCCCACTCCTCTCAGTCCCCGGTTGGGGACGGGGTCCACTCGGACATGTTCGAGCCTACCCAAATTTACCATCCTAGGTCGGCAGAGTGGACACCTGACGCCAAAGTGGCAGAGTATGTGGTGGGGAAAATCCATCAACCCCTTGAAAGGGAGGTCAGGAATAGGATGAGGGAGAATGCCCCAGGCCCTCACTGAAGGGGAAGGTGGCACACACGCCTGAAATTGATGAGAAACTATGTACCTTTTTCTCCAAGTATATGAGGGATCCCAAGAAAGGAATTGATAGGTCTTGGACGTGGTAGGGCCCTTGACCCAAATTATTCAATTGACGGAGCGTTCCAAAGAGTCAGGATCCCCTTTGTCCACGGATATTGTAGCTGGTTGGGCGCACTACCCTAAACCCTAAAACACTACCCCTCCACTACCCAAACACCACTGCACTACCCTAAACCCTAAAACACTACCCCCAGCACGACACCCTACACTACCCAAACATAACTGCACTACCCTAAACCCTAAAACACTACCACCAGCACGACTCCCTACACTACCCAAACACCACTGCACTACCCTAAAACCTAAAACACTATCCCCAGCACGACCCCCTACACTACCCAAACATCACTGCACTACCCTAAACCCTAAAACACTAACCCCAGCATGACCGCTACACTACCCAAACACCACTGCACTACCCTATACCCTAAAACACGACCCCCTACACTTCACAAACATGACTGCACTACCCTAAACCCTAAAACACTACCCATAGCATGACCCCCTTCACTACCCAAACACCACTGCACTGCCCTAAACCCTAAAACACTACCCCAGCACTACCCCCTACACTACCCAAACACCACTGCACTAACATAAACCCTAAAACACTACCCCCAGCACAACACCCTACACTACACAAACACCACTGCACTACCCTAAAACCTAAAACTCTACCACCAGCATGACCCCCTACACTACTCAAACACCACTGCACTACCTTAAACCCTAAAACACTACCCCAGCACGACCCCCTACACTACCCATACTCCACTGCACTACCCTAAACCCTAAAACACTACCCCCAGCACGACCCCTACACTACTGCACTACCCTAAACCCTAAAACACTACCCCCAGCACGACCCCCTACACTACCCAAACACCACTGCACTACCCTAAACCCTAAAACACTACCCCCAGCACGACCCCCTACACCACCCAAACACCACTGCACTACCCTAAACCCTAGAAAAGAAACCCCCACCCCATGCCCAATCCCCTTACCTCTCACTCCTCATGGTTCCTCTCTCCTTGTGGTTCCTGCTTCACGTCATCTCTGAGGGGTGGTGCACGTCGTTGTGAGGAAACGGAACAGCCTCTGTTTCCTTACAACGACATGGATCGTCTACATGTTTTAGAACGCATGGTCATTTACCATACATACCTTTACAACAAAATTTGTTGTAAAGGCATGCGGTAAATGACCATGCGTTCTAAAAATGCGTAGTAATGACTTTGTGATGTACAACGCATGCGTGGTAATGCATGCTATGTAATGGTATCACAAAGTAAAAAGTCATTGTAACGGCTGTTTACCGATCGAAGCTGGCCCCTGTTCTTCAGTGAGACGTTTATTTGATTAATTAGGAGGAAGGAATGTGGTTTTTACCGAAAAGTGCATTCCCGGCTGTTGTATTGTGAAAGTGTCCGCGTGGCCTGGTTTCACTTCCAGTGAGAGAGTGGAAGAGTCTGTTTGGATCTAAAGGAGTTCTGTTGTTGGACCGGGCCGGCGCGACATGTCATCAGAAAACATAGCTAATGGAAAGTATCCTCCCTGAAGTGTGGAGCAGTGCCATGAGAGGTCAACGCAAGTGTGCGCCCACCGCAGTATGACCGCACCGCGTGACCCATGTGCCGCCTCCAGGGTATGGGAGGCAGAAGCGGCATCGCAGGTCCTCTTGAAGACCGTTGTAGCACTAATTCTACATTTTGGTACTAGGGCATTTTAACTTCGTTGTTCCTGCCAGATACAAAGAGAAGATCCTGTGTTATTCAGTGCCCTCGTTACCTTTTTTGTGGGTTGTGGTGCTTGTCACTTCGCTGCCCCGCCGGTACACACGACTGGGCACCCCACCTCGTGTGCCATCTGCAGGGCCTCTGCCCTCGGATCACTGGTTTCGGTTTCTGGAGTGGCAACATAAACAGTTGCTCCCAAAGGACTAGCCTGAACACTTAGGTGAATATCCCTGCACCAGCATTCCATGGAAATTCTTTCCTAGCTCTCCCACGTCAACGAGCACGGCTCCGCTCGCGACACCGTATGACGTCATCGGAGCCATAAGAGGACCTCGTCGGCGTGCTGACGTCAGTTCCACCCATTTTTTCCGTGCCACCGAGGCAAACAGGGGACCGAGACATTTTCACATGTATACATAGTATAATAAATATACATATATTCACTGAAAAACCATAGGTTTCAGGCACGTTATAGTTAGAAATTAGCATTTAAAAACCTTAGAAATTCACTGAAAAAACCATAGGTTTCAGGCACGTTATAGTTAGAAATTAGCATTTAAAAACCTTAGAAATTCACTGAAAAACCATAGGTTTCAGGGGCGTTATAGTTAGTTGGACATTTCACTCGTACAAAACCATAGAAATTCCCCCGTTATAGTTAGTTCAGCTAACTATAACTCTGCGCGCCCGCAATGCACTGCTGATGACGTCACATATTACATCACTCATGACATGGTCAGTGACATCACTGATGACATCTCAAATGACATCACTGATGACATCACTGATGACATCATCCAGTGAATGTGTGTTTTTCTGAAAATTAAATATGTTTTATATATGTATATCTCAAGGTCGATGGAAGAATAAATGGGTATATAAGTGTCTAAATGGATGATTTTTTTGTAAAATTGATTGTATAACTGACTAAGTGTATCTTAGTGAATACATGGGTTAGTGAGTAATGTTTAAATATGAAAATATCTGAATCAGTCTCTCACTTTGTGTATAAGTGGCTGCATGGGTTGGTGAGTAGCTACATGAGTGTCTATATGGGTTATTAGTTGTTTTTTTGAGTATCAGTATGAGTGTCTGAGTGTCTGTATGGTTCGGTGGGGGTATTACTTAGTGCATAGATGCATGAATGAGTGACTCACTGTTTGTATGTGTTGAAGACAGCATGTGTGCAGGACTGTATAGGTGGATGAGTATGTGTATGGGTGTGTTAGTGAGTGAATGACTGTCTCAATAGTGTCTTTATGAGTAACTACATATGTTTTAAACTAGTATATGTGAGTATTGGTGTATATAAGTGAGTATATGTGAGAGTGAGAGATTGGAAGAGTTCCTGTACAAATAAGTAGGTGTTTCTATAAGTGATTGTTTAAGAGAGTAAGTATGTGTAAGTTTCTGTAGAAGTAAGTGTGGTAGTGTGTGTATAACTGTATATGCAAGTAAATGGATGTTTGATACTTTGTTTGCATGTGTGACTATGTGTGTGAGTAACTCTATGGATGAGTGGCGGTGTGTAACAGGATGTATAGGTGTATGAGTACATATGATGAGTGAGTACATGTATGAGTGACTGTATAGGGACTGTTGGTGAATGAGTGGATGTGTGTGTAGATCTTCGATTTACTGAATAGGTGTGTTGTAACTGTTATTGGTATGTCCATTGTTTTGAAAATGTTAGTTTGTATTTTTGAGTGTGTGTATCAAAGGTTATATTAGGGTGAGAGGAGGTCTGCCACTCTATCACAAGGATGATGTCATCAGTGATGTCATCAGTGATGTCATTTGAGATGTCATCAGTGATGTCATGAGTGATGTCACTGACCATGTCATGAGTGATGTAATATGTGACGTCATCAGCAGTGCATTGCATGGAGCGTGAGTTATAGTTAGCTGAACTAACTATAACGGGGGAATTTCTATGGTTTTGTACGAGTGAAATGTCCAACTAACTATAACGCCCCTGAAACCTATGGTTTTTTCAGTGAATATATATATATATATAGATATATATATATATATATATATATATATATATATTTATATATATATATATATAGATATAGATATAGATATAGATATGTATATTTATATTTACAGTTAGGTTACAGTTTCATTGGGAAGAGCATTTGGAACACTTTTTTTGCTTTGCTAATAACTTTGATAACTTTGCTATATATATATATATATATATACCCATGGAGCACAAACTTTTAACCAACCCGTTGGCACCAATGTAATCTTTAATGGTGTTTCGAACCGTGTGGTAAATACACACAATTATCTAACCTTTACATGCCACAGTGAATTGGGGTACTATACCCGCAAAAGCACAAACTTTAAACCAAACTTTGAACAAAACTGTTGGCACCAATGTAATCTTTAATGGGGTTTCGAACCGCAATTACCAGGCACTGACATCAGTCACATCCAATTTTGAACAGTGAACCACATCGGATCACGCCGTATTTTCTCAGTTGTTTGTAAAATTGTTTTTCACTATTATTCACAATTTATTGTTTTGGAAACCTAAATTAAAAACATGAGATTAATCATGTGCAAATTTAATCACAGTTATACCAATGAGGGCAACTACCACAAATAAGTTGGCAGTATGTTGTTTATGTTTACCATTGTTCAAACGCACGTCACGTAGGACGCAATGTGTATATAACATGGAAACTCCATCGAAGGTCATGTGACCAAGACTCCAGAAGGAGTCGAAACGCGTCGTATTTTATGCCTAAATTATTTCCAATTTCATCAAAAACTGCAAACCGGAGTGGCTCGTTTCTTCACCAGACTGAGGGTGAGAGGAATTTGTTTATTTATTGGTGCGGTGGCGTCCGCACGACTCGAGCCCCTACCTGCTTGGAGGGGTGTTCCGTGATGCTGTTCCCTGCCAAGGATTTAATTTACAGAAAACGCCCGCCGGCAGTGTAACGCGGAAAACATCCGCACACTTTGAGATCCACAGAGAGAGGAATCGGAGACGCTATCCAGAGTCCACTGTGTGGGATCAACTAAAAAAGTATCGGTACAAAGAGGAGTAACTGCCAGGGTACGCCGGAACACGTTTGTTCACAGGCGCGGTTGCAGCAACGAGACAATCAGCTGATTGTCGACAAGCTTGTGGGCTATGGAGTATTTAAAAGGACCGGAGGCAGCAGCGAACCTCATCTTTAAAACAAATGCCCCTGACGCAAGCAAAACAGGAGAAAGTACCAGCCAGACTGAAAGAAAAACAAATTTGAAACAAAAAGGTAATGCCTTAGAGAAACTACGCCGGAGAGAAATTAGCAGATGGTGGGAGGCGACATCACTCCAAAATTATCTGGAGGTCGAACGGATACCTAGAGGATTGAGAATCTTCATTGTGCCTACATTAAACAATCCTAAACCCCAGCTTTTGAAATCTTGGATGGATAATACTAAAGCATGTTCCAAAACAATGTTGCAGATTTTGATAAAAAATGCATGGGAAGAACATGAAGATCTAATTGCTCAAATTCAAGTACTATTGGATGAAATCCTAAAAGAACCAGATCAAACTGAAGCAAAACGAGTTCTTGCAGCAGTGGATGAAAAAATCAAAACATTTGAAAAAGAAGTAATTGAGAGAAAACAGCGAAAGTTCCAACGCGACGAAAGAGACTACAACAATGGTAGAATTGTAACATTTGTGTGCAAATTTGACAAAGCTTGTGCGGAACTCACAAAAGACAAAGCCCTGGGGCTAGCAGATAAAGGAAGATGGGAATCAGATACAAGCTTCAGTTCCGACCTCGAATCCCTGGATAGCAATACTTCAAACCCTGTGGAAGTAATTTCTTTTCCGAGGAACTGCGCCTCATTCAAAGGGGCAACAAACACTCAAAGAGAGGAACAACCAGGGAAAGAGGAAGAGGCGGCAAAACAAAAGCCAAAGAAGACGACAGCGCCACAGGGAAAAGCAGCAACACTGGCATGGGAACAAGAGGCCAGAACCTGAAGAAACCATAACGGAAGAACAACAACTTACGGTAATTAATTTATCTCAAAGACTCATTACTGAAGCAGAAAATGAGGTCCTAAAGTTAGGCCTAACATTTTGCCCCGTTGTGGGGATGGACTATGCTCAGACACGCATTGATATATATAAATTTGTACATAAATTGAAACTGTTTAAGTTACACTCTATGCAGAACAAACCATCTGTAACAAGAAGCACACTAGGGATAGAACCCACTTCCCCATTACTTTTTGAAGACATAGACACAGTTAGACTTTTGCATGATCTTCAGGATCACCCCTTGATGACGCATCCCAAATACCATCAGACCCCTTTGACCCCAAACACATTGATACAGTGGCAGAACAATTTGGCCTCGATCCAAGTATTCCAAGCGAAACTAAATTTAGAAATAGATCCAAATATACACCACAAATAGCCAAAGACAATATTGATGTCTTTCATGTAGCAGTTAATCAGGACATTCTGAGACTCACCAAAAAAACACCCAAAAGAAAAAAATATAACTAAAAGTCAGTGGGAAGCAATTACGACTTTACAGAAGGATGACAACATCATCATTAAACCCTCAGACAAGGGTGGTAACATCGTCGTGATGTCAAGAGACACATACATACAGGAGGCATTGAGACAGCTAAGTGACACTGTATGCTATGAGAGAGTCGGCAAATCATACACCACCAAGCTACAAGACAGATTCTTTAGCCTATTGAAAGGCTGGTTTGAGACCAAACTTCTTAATTGGGACGAATACCATTTTCTCAAAAATGAAAACCCAATCACACCTACACTCTACCTTCTCCCGAAGGTACATAAAAACTTAACGAATCCCCCAGGACGCCCCATAGTTTCATCTAAAGGGAGCATATTTGAGAACACTTCCAGTTATGTGGATCATTTTTTATGCACGTATGTGAAGGACCTTAGTTCACATGTAAGAGACACCAAAGATTTCTTACAAAAAATACAAAACATACACTGGGGACAGGAACATTGGCTAGTGTGTTTGGACGTGAAGAGTCTTTATACAAGTATAAAACATAAAGACGGTCTCACAGCCTGTAAATATTTCTTGAAGTCTAGAAGTATTCATCTATTAGAACACACGCACATGTTGCTACAAATGATTGAACTATGTCTCACAGAAAATGTCTTCACTCTCAACAATGTAATGTACAAACAAGTGCAGGGCACATCGATGGGCACCTGCTTCACTCCAAGTTACGCCAATATTTTGGTGGGCTGGTGGGAGGAGCAGGTGCTCTGGGGTGATGCCCTCACGAAATGGACTGACAAGGTCAACCTTTGGCTACGTTACATAGACGATGTGTTTTTTGTGTGGGAAGGTAATGAAATCAACCTATTTGACTTTGTGAAAGAATTGAATAGTAACAACGTAAATGTGAAATTTTCTATGCAACACAGTCAAAAAACAGTAGATTTTCTGGATTTAAGATTGAGTGTAGAGAAAGGAACACTATCTATGAACCTATTTCGGAAATAAATGGTAGGGAACTCAATTCTACATGCTGCCAGCTGTCATCCCCCTAGCTTTAGGTGGAGTATTCCCTTTAGCGAATTTTTACGAGCAAAAAGAAACTGTAGCTCTAGTGAAGATTATGAAAAAACAAGAATGAGATGGTATAGAGATTCCAGGCAAGAGGGTATACACAAAGAGCATTACAAAAGGGAGCTATCAAAGCGGATGCCATTGATAGAATTGAGACACTATTCCAACCACCAAAACCCCAAAAAGATTGTCAGGAACATGAAGGACCGATAAGATTCATAACGAATTTTGGCACTCAGTCAACTGACCTAAGAAAGATCATACAGAAGAGATGGGATATTTTAACTCAAGACCCAATCCTGAAGACAAAATTAGGTCAGGCTCCTTCTATCACCTTTAGGAAGCCAGCGTCCCTAAAAGACAAACTGGTCAAAAGCCACTTGACATCACAGAAAACCAACTGGCTAGACAGAGGGGCGGGGGGATTCCACAAATGTGGAAAATGCAAAGCTTGCAGCCACAGCGAGAACATCAAGGAGGCCAAACTCATGAGAAGCAATAGACAATGGAGAATCTCTAAAAACATAAACTGTCTCACAGAATTTGTGGTCTATGTCATCACTTGCCCTTGTGGCAAGTGGTACATCGGCTCAACGATCTTCCCAGTTAAGAGACGAATTTTAGATCACTGGAGGGCATTCACAAACAAAGACTTTGCTTATAGCACTGCCAAACATTTATACGAGGCACATAACAGTGATTGGACAAAGGCAAAATATTTTAGCCTGGATTGCGTCCCAAAAAATCCCTGAGGCGGTAATCGCACACAAGCACTACGCCGATTAGAGTCAAGATTTATCTTACAGGCTGGCAGTATTGCGCCTATTGGCATGAATAATGATGAGGAATTATATGTGCATTTATAATTCGCTGCAAATCCTTTTTCTTCCTTAACTTTACTCCTTTACAGGAGTTTCCGTAATTCTATTTTTTAGCAAGACTGAATCTTTTAACCTTAATACTTTTTTCACCCTTTGTTTTTTAGTTTTATAGCACAATCACTGAGTATATCGCCAATGATTTGATAAAGTATGATATGGAATCGATACTAACCAACTTTGGTTTACTTTCTCACAGAATGGTATCCAGGGAGCAACCACCAAGGAAGAGTAGCCACCATACAGGAAGCTAAATGCACGGAGATCCGGCCTAGTTGACAGAACAGCCGCCTCTTCTTTATAGTGCGTATACATTATTCGCTTCTTTGGGATTATCAGTTTAATTAACTACTATTATAACCTTGATAACGTGTATCATGAAATTGTGTTTATCATATGATAAGGTACTTTACCCAGATGACACTAATGTGTGTGAATCGAGGAATTACAAATTTACAGTGTGTACATATTATGCAAAAAACCTTTTTTTAGGATTATCTTTTTAATTTACCACTATTATAAGTTTGGAAGTATTTTGAATATACCTTGATAACATCCATTATGAAATTGTGTTTATCATGTGATGGGGTACTTTACCCAGATGACACGAATGTATATAAATCGAGGAACTATAAATTGTTAAATCATGGAGGCATAGATTGTACGACCAATGTCAGAATCTTGTGGGAAACTACTTCATGCAAAAAGTACACACATTTATCCAACCTTTACAAGCCACAGTAAGTTGGGGTACTATACCCGCGAAGCACAAACTTTTATCCAACCAGTTGGCACCAATGTAATCTTTAATGGTGTTTCGAACCGTGTGATAAATACACACAATTATCTAACCTTTACATGCCACAGTGAATTGGGCTACTATACCCGCAAAAGCACAAACTTTAAACCAAACTTTGAACAAAACTGTTGGCACCAATGTGATCTTTAATGGGGTTTCGAACCGCAATTACCAGGCACTGACATCAGTCACATCCAATTTTGAACAGTGAACCACATCGGATCACGCTGTTTTTTCTCAGTTGTTTGTAAAATTGTTTTTCACTATTATTCACAATTTATTGTTTTGGAAACCTAAATTAAAAACATGAGATTAATCATGTGCAAATTTAATAACAGTTATACCAATGAGGGCAACTACCACAAATAAGTTGGCAGTATGTTGTTTATATTTACCATTGTTCAAACGCGCGTCACGTAGGACGCAATGTGTATTTAACGTGGAAACTCCATTGAAGGTCATGTGACCAAGACTCCGGAAGGAGTCGAAACGCGTCGTATTTTATGCCCGAATAAATTCCAATTTCATCAAAAACTGCAAGCCAGAGTGGCTCGTTTCTTCACGAGACTGAGGGTGAGAGGAATTTGTTTATATATATATATATATATATATATATATATATATATATATATATATATATATATATATATTTTTTTTTATTCCAAAGTGCCCTCTTTAGCAAGGACGCACTCCCTTGCAGATAAAACCATCAGGTTTATTTCCATCGAAAAACCAGCACAGGCTGACCAAGTATTTTTCAGCCTGACGCGTTTCGAGGTACAACCTCTTACTCATAGGCAATGCGGCATGCAGGGGTCTCCAATTAGTTCATTTAAATACATGCCTCGCCCATGGTGGGCTACGTAAGTACGTTTGGATTACAATGCATGTTGGGCTTGGTAGTCCTTAATTGGAGTATTCCTTTTCCTTTAGTAAGTTCTGCGTGATTGCACATTATTATAAAATCCATTGTTTACCCTCAGTGGGCCCCGGTATGCCTCCAGTTTCAATTGTTCGTATCTGCAGTGCTGCATAACATTCTGGCACAGTTCCAGGTCACAGCCTCTTAACAGGATTGAAGATGGTGCCGCCCTTCACGGCCGGGCTGCCGTGTGACATTTTTTATTCCAAACTGCCCTCTTGAGCAAGGACGCACTCCCTTGCAGATAAAACCATCAGGTTTATTTCCATCAAAAAACCAGCACAGGCAGACCAAGTATTTCCAGCCTGACGCGTTTCGAGGTACAACCTCTTACTCATAGGCAATGCGGCATGCAGGGGGCTCCAATTAGTTCATTTAAATACATGCCTCGCCCATGGTGGGCTACGTAAGTACGTTTGGATTACAATGCATGGTGGGCTTGGTAGTCCTTAATTGGAGTATTCCTTTTCCTTTAGTAAGTTCTGCGTGATTGCACATAATTATAAAATCCATTGTTTACCCTCAGTGGGCCCATCTGCCTCCGGTTTTAATTGTTCGTATCTGCAGTGCTGCATAACATTCTGGCACAGTTCCAGGTCACAGCCTCTTAACAGGATTGAAGATGGTGCCGCCCTTCACGGCCGGGCCGCCGTGTGACATTTTTTATTCCAAACTGTCCTCTCGAGCAAGGACGCACTCCCTTGCAGATAAAACCATCAGGTTTATTTCCATCAAAAAACCAGCACAGGCAGACCAAGTATTCCCAGCCTGACACGTTTCGAGGAACAACCTCTTACTCATAGGCAATGCGGCATGCAGGCGGCTTCAATTAGTTCATTAAAATACATGCCTCGCCCATGGTGGGCTACGTAAGTACGTTTGGATTACAATGGATGTTGGGCTTGGTAGTCCTTAATTGGAGTATTCCTTTTCCTTTAGTAAGTTCTGCGTGATCGCACATAATTATAAAATCCATTGTTTACCCTCAGTGTGCCCCGGTCTGCCTCCGGTTTTAATTGTTCATATCTGCAGTGCTGCATAACATTCTGGCACAGTTCCAGGTCACAGCCTCTTAACAGGATTGAAGATGGTGCCGCCCTTCACGGCCGGGCGTCCTTGCTCGAGAGGGCAGTTTGGAATAAAAAATGTCACACGGCAGAATGTTATGCAGAACTAATTGGAGCCCCCTGCATGCCACTTTGCCTATGAGTAAGAGGTTGTACCTCGAAACGCATCAGGCTGGAAATACTTGGTCTGCCTGTGCTGGTTTTTCCATGGAAATAAACCTGAAGGTTTTATCCGCAAGGGAGTTCGTCCTTGCTCGAGAGGGCAGTTTGGAATAAAAAATGTCACACTGCGACTCGGCCGTGAAGGGCGGCACCATCTTCAATCCTGTTAAGAGGCTGTGACCTGGAACTGTGCCAGAATGTTATGCAGCACTGCAGATACGAACAATTAAAACCGTAGGCAGACCGGGGCCCACTGAGGGTAAACAATGGATTTTATAATTATGTGCGATCACGCAGAACTTACTAAAGGAAAAGGAATACCCCAATTAAGGACTACCAAGCCCAACATGCATTGTAATCCAAATGTACTTACGTAGCCCACCATGGGCGAGGCATGTATTGAAATGAACTAATTGGAGCCCCCTGTGTGCCGCATTGCCTATGAGTAAGAGGTTGTATATCGAAACGCGTCAGGCTGGAAATACTTGGTCTGCCTGTGCTGGTTTTTCGATGGAAATAAACCTGATGGTTTTATCTGCAAGGGAGTGCGTCCTTGTTCGAGAGGGCAGTTTGGAAAAAAAAATGTCACACGGCGGCCCGGCCGTGAAGGGCGGCACCATCTTCAATCCTGTTAAGAGGCTGTGACCTGGAACTGTGCCAGAATGTTATGCAGCACTGCAGATACGAACAATTAAAACCGGAGGCAGACTGGGGCCCACTGAGGGTAAACAATGGATTTTACAATTATGTGTGATCACGGAGAACTTACTAAAGGAAAAGGAATACTCCAATTAAGGACTACCAAGCCCAACATGCATTGTAATCCAAACGTACTTACCTAGCCCACCATGGGCGAGGCATATATTTAAATGAACTAATTGGAGCCCCCTGCATGCCACATTGCCTATGAGTAAGAGGTTGTACCTCGAAACGCGTTAGGCTGGAAATACTTGGTCTGCCTGTGCTGGTTTTTCGATGGAAATAAACCTGATTGTTTTATCTGCAAGGGAGTGCGTCCTTGCTCGAGAGGGCAGTTTGGAATAAAAAATGTCACATGGCGGCCCGGCCGTGAAGGGCGGCACCATCTTCAATCCTGTTAACAGGCTGTGACCTGTAACTGTGCCAGAATGTTATGCAGCACTGCAGATACGAACAATTAAAACCGAAAGCAGACTGGGGCCCACTGAGGGTAAACAATGGATTTTATAATTATGTGCGATCACGCAGAACTTACTAAAGGAAAAGGAATACTCCAATTAAGGACTACCAAGCCCAACATGCATTGTAATCCAAACGTACTTACGTAGCCCACCATGGGCGAGGCATGTATTTAAATGAACTAATTAGAGCCCCCTGCGTGCCGCATTGCCTATGAGTAAGAGGTTGTACCTCGAAACGCGTCAGGCTGGAAATACTTGGTCTGCCTGTGCTGGTTTTTCGTTCGAAATAAACCTGATGGTTTTATCTGCAAGGGAGTGCATCCTTGCTCGAGAGGGCAGTTTGGAAAATATATATATATATATATATATATATATATATATATATATATATATATATATATATATATATAATCACCAGTCCCGTTTACTTGTATACAAAGAGGCGCTGTCACTGAAGATATTGAACACCCAGCTTATTGTCCAAAGCGACCTTGATGCGTTTTGGCGGTCACGCCACCTTGTTCACATAATGGGCGCCACTGTCTCAGGTCTATAAATGCATTCCCACCTAGAGCGATTGTCCTGGCACCACAGTAAACACATAGACATAGAAGAATTATGTTATACGTAGTGGACATAATAATGTGAAAGTGACTCATAATAATACTACAATAAAATAGAGACTTATACTCAGTCTTAAACAAAGCACAAATTGGTGAAAAATTGTATCTGCTGCTGGCAACTTTCCATAGTGGTACTGGGTAAGTTTAAACACACAAATAAAGGTCATATCGCACTAGCTGTCAGGACAAATTCACAAAGTACCCAAAATCTTGGTACCTTATATTAAGTGCACATGGGACGAAAATAATAATAGTAATAACCCTCCTGTGAGTTCTAAAATGGCAATTGCCTACGTCCCTACTTACGTGACCTACTTTGGAAGGATTGGGCCCCAGTGGGCTTAGAGTCCTCTCAAACTAGATATTTGCATCAACCCTCACCATGGGGGAATGCGAATAGCATTAGTATGCAGTCTCAATCCTGGTTTCCTCAATGAAGAAGAAACAAACACCTTATACATCCGTACATATATAAAACTGTGTACTGTAAATGTATGAAATACATAGCACAAGAAAAGAAAAGAAAGAGTGGGAAATATTACAAATCAATTATAAACATTTATGTACTTAGCACCCTGTCTACGGGAGAGTGAGAAAGCAGCTACAGATGTACTATTAACTCCTCGTCTGAGTTCAGTCCCTGAGGTTTTTTGGTGTTAAGCATCAGTATGTATCTTGATTCCAGTCTCCTTATTTGGAGCTGCGTATTCCCTCCTCTGGGACTCTTTGGGACAGAGTCAATGACAAAATATACCAAATCCTTGGCATTGCCCTGGAGACACTGATTAACATGTCTGGCCACTGGGTAGCTCTGATCATCATTTGTGATTGCTCTGAGGTGCTGCAGAATCCTAACATGGACCTTGTGTATCGTGCTGCCTACGTATCTTTTCTGGCAAGTACATTCTAAAACGTATATTGAAAAATCGCTTTTGCAGGAATACAAGCCCTTGATATTTATGGTTGTAGTTGTCAGAGGTGACTGAATAGTGGTCGTGTTCCGGCCATGCCTACACGCTTTGCAGTTGGCACATTTAAAAAATCCGTTTTTAGCTGTAAGCCAATCTGAGCCACCCCTCATGTGTGGCATATTCTGCACCAGCTCACTCCTCATGGATTTGGCCCTCCTGAAGGATATCAAGGGAGCACGAGATATGTCGGATCCTATCACTGGGTCACCCTTCAAAATTCTCCAATTTTTGTGTAGAATATTGCGTACTCTTGCATGATAAGCCGAGTATCCTGTAATTAGTCTAGCTTGGCCTGCGTGCCTGGGGTACTTTTTCTTCATCTCACTTTTGCTGTCCCCAAATAACATCGCCTCACGACTTTTGGGTCTCGCTTTAGCCTCTGCTGACCCCAAGACCTCCTCGCTATAGCCCCTAACTCTCATTCTGTCGAATAGGTCTTTCTGAGCTTCTCCCAAAACTGCTTAATTGCTGCAGTTACGCTTCATGCGTAAACATTCTGCATAAGGGATACTGTTCTTAAGTCTGGTGGGGTGGAAGCTGCTAGCATGGAGAATGGAGTTGCCTGATGTTGGCTTTCTGTATGTTTTAGTCTGCAGTTTGTTATCCTCAACATGCACCACCAGGTCAAGGAAATGCACTTCTTTTCTACTAATGTTACTCGTGAACGTAAGGTTCAAATCATTAGTATTGATCTCTGGTGCAAATATCTGTGCTGACTCCGGTGACCCTTTCCACAAGATGAATAGGTCGTCAATGTATCTGGTTAGAAGGACCACATTCTCCGACCATTCCTTGGCATGTTTGACCTTTAGTACCTGCTCCTCCCACCTGCCCAAATGCAGATTAGCATAGCTGGGTGCGAAGCAGGTACCCATGGCCGTCCCTTGTGTCTGTTTGTAAGTTTATTGGTTATACATGAAGAGGTTGGTATCCAGACACCATTCGGCCATGTCAAGGAGCATGAGTGTGTGCTGGTGAAAAAGTATTGATCTCTTTCCCAGGAAGTGTTTAAGTGCTCTGATCCCATCTACATGCCTGATGCTGGTGTAGAGAGCAGAAACATCTAGGGGGTCATAAGGAGAAACTGCTCATCCCAGGTCACATTGTATATCTTTCGCAGGAAGTCTCCTGTGTCCTTAATATACGAGGGTATTGTGACTACAAACTCTTGAAGAAAATGGCCTATAAATCTCGAAGTGCTCTCAAACAGCCCCCCAATCGCTGAGATTATAGGGTGGCCTGGGGGTTGCTGGCATTTTTGTGTATTTTTGGAATTAAGTACAGAATTGGGGTGACCGGGTAGTCGATCTTCAGAAATTCAAACTCGCTTTTGGAAATTAAACCCTGGCCCCTCCATCTGTACAACTCTGTGTGGAATTTTTATTTCACTCCCTGGAGGCTCATCGGGCCTACTCTACGGTAGCATGCTCTGTCCTGCAGTTGCCTGAGCACTTTGGCAGTATACATAGCGAGAGGCCAGAGTACCATGTTGCCTCCCTTGTCCGACCACCTCACTACTGTCATGTCTATTTTTGATTTTCGTGATCACTTGTGTATACTGTGCTCTCAAATTGTGCCCAGAATGTAGGAATTTCTTACTCAACTCAATAGCGAGTTGTTTCAAATCGCATATAACATTATCTGCAAATATGTCAAGAGAATCACGAGGCATTATTGGCAAAAAAATGGATTTGGGTCTGAAGGGAGTTCGAATGGTACCATATATGTCCAATCCCATTTCTGCTGCCAGTTCTTCTGCCGGCCTGCTTGTGTGTTGGGTTCCTCCCTGTAATTCACCCAGGTCAATGCTAGATCGTCAATGCTAGATCAATGCTAGATCGTCAATGCTAGATCGTCCACTGCTAGAGGTCCCAAGACTGGAGTGTTGTGATCGGTGCCTTGTGTTTGACCTGGTTTAGTCTTAAAGAATTTCTGTAGTTTCAGTTTTCTGATGAAGTGGAAAAAGTCAATCCTGGTTTGAGCATAATCAAAGTTGGTTGTAGAACAGAAAGATAGTCCCAAAGCTAAAACTTTTTCTTCTTCTTTATTTAAATCCATGTCTGAGAGATTTATAACTGTGTTATCTACAAATTGGTCACTAGTCATTTTCTCCGTGTCTGTTTTGTTGTGGATTTTTGTATTGCCCTCCCCAGCGTCTGCTTTTTCTATTGTTTTTCCTCTTCCTTTTCCCAGTTTGTCTTTTCGTTGTGGTCTGGTTCGTGGGTTCATTGTCCTGTTTAGTTGTAAAAAACAAAACTCATCAACGTCTGACGGCGCATCTCTGCAACTGATGCCACTAGCTCCACGAGTAATGCTCTCTTCCAGATCAGTGTCAACCTCGGAGCTCAGTTCTGAGCTATTGTACCCACTAGCCGTGGCAGCTGGTACTGCAATCGCTGTGAGTTGCTGACGTCGCATGGTATCAAATCGTTTGGGGAAGGTGTAGATTATCCCACTTTGATAGTCTATTTTATCACGGAGGAACTTTGTTGCTTTTCTCACTCGAATTGGTTGCTCATACTTTTGAAGTCTAATACCCATTTCAGTCTTCAATTGGGTAACTTCCTCTTTATTATCCAATTGGTCCAATTCCTTGAGCATCTCCTCTATTCTTCTCGTCAGTTTCTATCTGTCACTTGTTGCATACTTGATTAGTATGCGTAGCATGCACTGCGAGGATTCCGCGCTGTTGTCAGCCCATTCTTTCAACATATTAGGATCCAGGTTTTCAGAAGTGGGTGCCACCAAGATCCGTAGCCCCCTGGGGATACGGCCCACTTCGAGATATCTTTGAAGTGACTTGCACTCCCACCATTTTGATATTTCTTGTTTTCTAAGTCTCTCCAAATTTTGTATGTGGATTTTAAGATTGGCATTAGGCGACTGCGGCTTGGCTCTATTCACAATTCCGTCCAGGACTGTGGCACAGTCATCATTGAAAATGTCGATAGCTGCTTCCTCCCTCTCCCGTAGCCATTCCTCGGACATCTTTGGTAGAGTAAAATCAGTGTTCTCCACTCTTTGCCAATCTTTCAGCAAAGACGACCTTTCCCAGCATCCACTTCACTGGCTGTGTAGCACACTAACTCAGAGGAGCTTACCTGACACCCCGATTGCCCTCCGGCATACTGGATGATACAGGCAACTCTCCCCGTTGTCAGTCACCGACCTGCCGAGCGCGTGTCTCTGTTGCCGGGGGGCTCTGCGTTATTTTCTTTCAATCACACACAAATGTTCCGGAGACGCGTTGCACCAAACCAAGGTGGGTCAGCGTAACGATGCCGGAATCCTCTTAAATATAATCATCAGTCCCATATATATATATTCACTGAAAAAACCACAGGTTTCAGGGACGTTATAGTTAGGAATTAGCATTTAAAAATACTTAGATATTCACTGAAAAAACCACAGACTTCAGGGATGTTATAGTTATGATTAGCATTTAAAAAACTTAGAAATTCACTGGAAAATGACAGGTTTTAGGGACGTTTAGTTAGGAATTAGCATTTAAAAACCTTAAATATTCACTGAAAAACCACAGGTTTCAGGGACGTTATAGTTAGGATGACATTTCACTTGTACAAAACCAGATAAATTCAGCCGTTATAGTTAGCTGAGCTAACTATAACTCATGCATGACATCAGTGATGTAATTTGAGATGTCATCAGTGATGTCATGAATGATGTCACTGACTATGTCATGAGTGATGTAATATGTGACGTCATCAGTAGTGCATTGCGGGGGCGCGAGATATAACGGCTGAATTTCTCTGGCTTTGTACGAGTGAAATGTCAGCCTAACTATAAAGTCCCTGAAACCTGTGTTTTTTTCAGTGAATTTCTAAGGTTTTTTAAATGCTAATTCCAAACTATAACGTCCCTAAAACCTCCGTTTTTTTCAGTGAATTTCTAAGGTTTTTTAAATGCTAATTCCTTACTATAACGTCCCAAAAACTTCTGTTGTTTTCAGTGAATTTCTTTTTTTTTTTTTTATTTATTTTTTTATTTTATCACCAGCAAATAGAGTACATACAAATTTCATGAGAATAAAGAAGAAAATAAACAGCAACCTTAGGGGTAAACATATGACATAAAAGACTGAAAGTTCAACAGGTTACAGAATAACAAATTCATTATTATAGGAGACAATTATGAATAACCTGAGAGACTGAGCATCTATCTTTCCAATATTCCGATAGAGTACCAGTAGTGTACTATACATTTAGTTTCCTTTCTTCCATCTTTTAATGGGGGCCCAGATGTTTTCCCCCAATCTTCTTGCTCTCAGGCCCTTTTTTCTTATACCCCTTTTTCTAAATTATAGGTGGCTAATAGCCTCCCTAGCCATTGCTGAAATCCGGGAGGCAATACATATTCTGACCACTGCCATAGCCATAAAAAGAAAATGACGGTGGTCCTCTGGTGCATCATCGAAACTGACTCCAAGCAATATAAGTTGTGCTGTAAGGTTCGTTTTTATATTCAGCGATAACTTCAGGAACTTTTCAATTTCACCTAACCAGGTACCTAAAAAGGACACATCGCAAACATGTGTACCATGTTGGCATCGGTACTATTACAGCAGGGGCATGTGATCCCATCCTGCTCACCCCATTGTGCAATTCTAGCAGGGGTATAATATAATAAAAACAGCGTTTTTAGCAAGCAAGTGGGACATATGTTGGCAGTACGGACGAGACAGAGGAGGGTGATGGGGGAGATAGTCGAGATACAGGATAAGATAAAGGTAGGAATTTGGTCAAAGAACCTCTGGGTATACGGGAGGTATTTCATAAATATTACAGTGAACTTTATCAGGAGGAACTTGACCCGCTACAAAACTCTGTCAGGGAGTATTTGAATGATATCCAAATAGAGCAATTCACTGCTAATGATATAGAAGCCTTGGAGGCAAACCTGTCAGAAGAGGAAATATATAATGCCCTGAAGAATCTTCCATCGGGGAAGGCGGTGGGGCCAGATCAGATCCCCTAGAATTTTATAAAACTGTTTTCCATTTATTAAAACAGGACATGATAAAAACATTCAGGCAGGCGCAAGGGGGGAGCTCTATACCCGAGACTGGGGCCCAGGCAGCAGTAGTTGTTTTTTTAAAGAAAGGTAAACCTCCGCAGGATCTAGGCTCATATAGACCTATCACTCTTATGAATAGTGATTCCAAAATCTTCTCGAAAGTATTTGCTACACGACTAAGCTCAATCATTAGTAAAGTAATCCATCCCCGACAGCACAGGTTTATACCCGGCAGAGGAACTACCGAGCATGTGCGAACGGTAATAACATTATTTGATGCCGCAGCCGTCTCAGGAGACCCTATGGCCCTGATACTTCTCGACGCTGAGAAAGCGTTTGATAGGGTCTCCTGGGACTATCTGTGGGGCACCCTCGAACGGTTTGGGGTAGGAAAAGGATTCATAAAAGCAATCATGGGTTTATATAAGAATCCAGTGGCCCGTGTTAGAATAAATGGAGGTTACACTGAACCAATACAGATCACAAGGGGAACTAGACATGGGTGTCCCTGTTCCCCGTTACTCTTTGCTATATATATCGACCCCTTGATCCGAAGAATTGAAGGGAATGGAACAATCAAACCGAAGAGATTTCGGGAGCTGGAGACAAAAGTTCTCGCATATGCAGATGACTTGGCGGTTGTTACACCTGACCCCCAGACTGCAGTTACTACAATAGGTAAAGAAGCTGTAGCATTTGGGTTAATTTCAGGGTATAAGCTTAACCAGAAGAAAACTCAAATAGTTGCTAACAGTTTGGTCGTCTTGGAGAATACACGGGTCACAAATATGGCTACATATGTAGGGATAAATATCACATCTGACCTTGAACAAATAATGGCGGTAAATATTGCCCCAGTAATAAGGAAAGGGAAAATGACTTCGACGTGTGGCACAACCTTCATCTTTCGATTGTAGGTAGATGTAACGTAATCAAGATGTTATTTCTTCCCAAGGTATTATATCTCTTTAGGGCCATCCCCCTCGAATTTGGGAAGTGCTGGTTCAAAGGGATGGAAAACATGCTCAATAGGATTATCTGGTCGCATGGCAAAACTAGAAGGGCGCTATCATTTTTGACATTAGCAAGGGAGAAAGGAGGATGGGGGGGTTCCTGATCTAAGACTGTATTATTGGGCCGCCGCTCTACAATACATGTGGGTGCTGCTAGGTGGGAAACAGAAGAGCAGAGGAACCTGTATGGGACAGAAGACGTGTATGAGCTACTGATAGGTGACGCCTCTCAGGGCTGCTTTTTGAATTACAGTGAGCCAAGCTACTACAAAAAGGTCAGATTTAAAACTTTGTATGCTGCTTTTAAGATCTGGGTGGCTGTCAAACGAAAAATCGGGTTCGGTAGGCTGAATTATTATACACAACTTTTTAAAAATCCAACAATGCCAGAGAATTTTAGGGCTAATATTATGTCAAGATGGGAGGAGGCAGGTATTTGTTTGATAGGAGACTTGCTAGACACATCAGGGATGCTATCATTTAGTGATATCTAAGTCAGATTCAGGATATACACTAGGGATTTTTTCAAATATTTACAAACCCGGAGCAATTTAACATAAAAGAAGGGAGGCACAAGGGACTTTAACAATAATAGTGTTGTGGATGCGGTTCGGTGTGATGGAGGGTGCACATTCAGCCAAATTTACTCGGAATTGACCTTGCTTACCCATGATGACCTCGAGAAATTTGGGTCTAAATGGGAACAGAAGTTGGGCACAGCGCATGATATATTTTTAGATTCACTGGAACTTGGAAGGACTGTGCTCCTTTCCGCAGGATTACAGGCACAACACTACAAAACGCTGTTTTTATTATAATATACCCCGGCTAGGGTTTTCAGTGAATTTCTAAGGTTTTTTTAAATGCTAATTTCTAACTATGCATACATAGGTAGGGCATGTACAGAAAGAGGAAGAAAGGCGCAGAAAGAAGCAAGAGAAGTGTAGAAAGATGCAAGAGAGGTGCAGAAAGAGGAAGAAAAGTGCAGAAAGAGGCAAGAGAAGTGCAGAAAGAACCACCAGAAGTGCAGAAAGAGGCAAGAGAGGAGCAGAAAGAGGCAAGAGGGGTGCAGAAAGAGGCAAGAGAAGTGCAGAAAGAGGCAAGAGAGGTAAAGAAAGAGGCAAGAGAGGTACAGAAAGAGGCAAGAGAAGTGCAGAAAGAACAGAGCAAGGTGCAGAAAGTGGAAAGTCAGGTGCAGAAAGAGGCAAGAGAGGTGCAGAAAGAGGCAAGAGAGGTAAAGAAAGAGGGAAGTGGATGCAGAAAGAGGCAAGAGAAGTGCAGAAAGAAGCAACAGAGGTGCAGAAAGAGGCAAGAGCGGTGCAGAAAGAGGCAAGAGAGGTTCAGAAAGAGGGAAGCAGAGTGCAGAAAGAGGCAACAGAGGTACAGAAAGAAGCAATAGAGATAGAGAAAGAAGCAAGAGAACTGCAAAAGGAAGCAACAGAGGTGCAGAAAGAGGCAAAAGGGGTGAAGAAAGAGGTAAGAAAGGTGCAGAAAGAGGGAAGAGGGGTGCAGAAAGAGGCAAGGGGGTACAGATAGAGAGAAGAAGGGTGAGGAAAGAAGCAAGAGAGGTGCAGAAAGAGGAAAGAGAGGTGAAGAAAGAGGGAAGAGGGTGCAAAAAGAGGGAAGACGAGTGCAGAAAGAGGCAACAGGGGTGCAGAAAGAAGCAAGAGAGGTGCAGAAAGAGAGGAGTGGAGAATGAAGCAACAGAGGTGCAGAAAGAGGGAAGAGGGGTGTAGAAAGAGGCAATGGGGTACAGAAAGAAACAAGAAAGGTACAGAAAGAAGCAGGAGAAGTGCAGAAAGAAGCAGGAGAAGTGCAGAAAGAAGCAACAGAGGTGCAAGAGGAGGCAAGAGAACTGCAGAAAGAGGCAAGGGAGTTGCATAAACAGGCAAATGAGGTGCATAAAGAGGGAACAGGGGTACAGACAGAGGCAAGAGATGTACAGAAAAAGGGAAGAGGGGTGCACAAAGAGTCAAGAGGGATACAGAAAAGTGCAGAAAGAAACCAGAACAGTACAGAATGAACCAACAGCGGTACAGAAAGAGGCAAGAGAAGTGCAGAAGGAGGCAAGAGAGGTGCAGAAAGAGGCAATAGAGGTGCAAAAAGAAGCAATAGAGGTGCAGAAAGAAGCAATAGAGTTACAGAAGGAAGTAAGAGAATTGCAGAAAGAAGAGAGTGAGCTGCAGAAAGAGGCAAGTGAGGTGCAGAAAGAAGCAAGAGAGGTACAGAAAGAGGCAAGAGAGGTGAAGACAGAGGGAAGGGGGTGCAGAAAGAGGCAAGAGGGGAGCAGAAAGAAGCAATAGAGGTGCAGAAAGAAGCAATAGAGGTATAGAAGGAAGCAAGAGAATTGCAGAAAGAAGCAACAGAGGTGCAGAAAGAGGCTACAGAACTGCAGAAAGAGGCAAAAGAGGGGCAGAAAAATGAAAAAGAGGTGCAGAAAGAGGGAACAGAGGTGAAGACAGAGGCAAGAGAGGTGCATAAAGAGGGAAGAGGGGTGCATAAAGAGGCAAGAGGGGGCATAAATTTGCAAGAGAGGTGCAGAAAGAACCAACAGTGGTGCAGGAAGAGGCAAGAGGGGTGCAGAAAGACACAAGAGAAGTGCAGAAAGAATCAAAAGAGGTGCAGAAAGAGGCAGGAGAACTGCAGAAAAGGCAAGAGAGGTGCAGAAAGAGGTACGAGAGGTGCACTGTAGGAGAGTAGGATCTGCTTCACATGGGTACCCCCACTTTTTGCTGATGCTTCACTGTTTTTTTACTTTAGTCTGGCTGGGGCCCTGCTAATCAGAACCCCAGCCTAGCTGCTTCCTCTCTAAAATGGTTTCCATGTGCCCTAGGCACATCTCTGATTGGAATCTGAGTGCCCTTGTAAGTCCCTAGTATATGGTATACTATGTACCCAGGGCATAGGTACCTCAGAGGACCTGCCAGGGGCTGAAGCATGTATTATGCCACCCCTGGAAGGCCAGCCAAAATGACACCACAGGTCTGCTACTGCAGCCTGGGTAAGGTGGTACATGCACCCCTTACTGTGATATAGGCTACCTATATCACTACATACATACACACATATGAACCTATAAGTCACTCCTATGGCAGGCCTTATCAATCCTGAAGGCAGAGTGCTTGGTTCCTATGTGAGAGGGTGCCCCTGCATGAGCAGAGCCCCTCTGCAGCATTCAGAGACCCTTCTCTGATACTGTTTGTAGTGCAGCCTGACCATATACTCTTAAGCGCATTATAACCTCGCGTTAAATGCTAACTTTGGGATGGCTGAACGGAAACATGTCGTGTTTGGTGTCAAACATCTTGGAATACTACCCCCCGCCAGTTCTGGCGGCGGGGGTAGCATTCCACCCTTCTAGAGGGAGAGACATGTACACACCGGTATACCCGGTACTGACTTTCCAGAGCCCTGGCATCACAAAATGGATGCCGCTGCCACAGACACGAGTCTGGCCTCCTGCTGCTGACCGAAACTCCGGCAGGGGAGGCCTGGACATAGGTTTCCTGTCCCAGGGAGGTTTAACCACCTCCCAGACAGGATAGTGTGTATTGGGGCTGGGCGGGAGCACTCTCTGGTGCTTTGAAGTCCTGCACTGGGGGCACATTTGGTGTCCCTGTGCATACCCCAGTTCAAACCGGCTCAGGGGCTTCCAGCCCCTGCTCTGGCACGAAACTGGACAAAGGGAAAGGGGTGTAACCACCCCTCTGCCCTGACCCTCCCAAGAGAGGTGCAGAAAGAGGCAAGAGAGGTAAAGAAAGAGGGAAGTGGATGCAGAAAGAGGCAAGAGAAGTGCAGAAAGAAGCAACAGAGGTGCAGAAAGAGGCAAGAGCGGTGCAGAAAGAGGCAAGAGAGGTTCAGAAAGAGGGAAGCAGAGTGCAGAAAGAGGCAACAGAGGTATAGAAAGAAGCAATAGAGGTAGAGAAAGAAGCAAGAGAACTGCAAAAGGAAGCAACAGAGGTGCAGAAAGAGGCAAAAGGGGTGAAGAAAGAGGCAAGAAAGGTGCAGAAAGAGGGAAGAGGGGTGCAGAAAGAGGCAAGGGGGTACAGATAGAGAGAAGAAGGGTGAGGAAAGAAGCAAGAGAGGTGCAGAAAGAGGAAAGAGAGGTGAAGAAAGAGGGAAGAGGGTGCAAAAAGAGGGAAGACGAGTGCAGAAAGAGGCAACAGGGGTGCAGAAAGAAGCAAGAGAGGTGCAGAAAGAGAGGAGTGGAGAATGAAGCAACAGAGGTGCAGAAAGAGGGAAGAGGGGTGTAGAAAGAGGCAATGGGGTACAGAAAGAAACAAGAAAGGTACAGAAAGAAGCAGGAGAAGTGCAGAAAGAAGCAACAGAGGTGCAAGAGGAGGCAAGAGAACTGCAGAAAGAGGCAAGGGAGTTGCATAAACAGGCAAATGAGGTGCATAAAGAGGGAACAGGGGTACAGACAGAGGCAAGAGATGTACAGAAAAAGGGAAGAGGGGTGCACAAAGAGTCAAGAGGGATACAGAAAAGTGCAGAAAGAAACCAGAACAGTACAGAATGAACCAACAGGGGTACAGAAAGAGGCAAGAAAAGTGCAGAAGGAGACAAGAGAGGTGCAGAAAGAGGCAATAGAGGTGCAAAAAGAAGCAATAGAGGTGCAGAAAGAAGCAATAGAGTTACAGAAGGAAGTAAGAGAATTGCAGAAAGAAGAGAGTGAGCTGCAGAAAGAGGCAAGTGAGGTGCAGAAAGAAGCAAGAGAGGTACAGAAAGAGGCAAGAGAGGTGAAGACAGAGGGAATGGGGTGCAGAAAGAGGCAAGAGGGGAGCAGAAAGAAGCAATAGAGGTGCAGAAAGAAGCAATAGAGGTATAGAAGGAAGCAAGAGAATTGCAGAAAGAAGCAACAGAGGTGCAGAAAGAGGCTACAGAACTGCAGAAAGAGGCAAAAGAGGGGCAGAAAAATGAAAAAGAGGTGCAGAAAGAGGGAACAGAGGTGAAGACAGAGGCAAGAGAGGTGCATAAAGAGGGAAGAGGGGTGCATAAAGAGGCAAGAGGGGGCATACATTTGCAAGAGAGGTGCAGAAAGAACCAACAGTGGTGCAGGAAGAGGCAAGAGGGGTGCAGAAAGACACAAGAGAAGTGCAGAAAGAATCAAAAGAGGTGCAGAAAGAGGCAGGAGAACTGCAGAAAAAGGCAAGAGAGGTGCAGAAAGAGGTACGAGAGGTGCACTGTAGGAGAGTAGGATCTGCTTCACATGGGTACCCCCACTTTTTGCTGATGCTTCACTGTTTTTTTACTTTAGTCTGGCTGGGGCCCTGCTAATCAGAACCCCAGCCTAGCTGCTTCCTCTCTAAAATGGTTTCCATGTGCCCTAGGCACATCTCTGATTGGAATCTGGAGTGCCCTTGTAAGTCCCTAGTATATGGTATACTATGTACCCAGGGCATAGGTACTCTCAGATACCTGCCAGGGGCTGAAGCATGTATTATGCCACCCCTGGAAGGCCAGCCAAATGACACCACAGGTCTGCTACTGCAGCCTGGGTAAGGTGGTACATGCACCTCTTACTGTGATATAGGCTACCTATATCACTACATACATACACACATATGAACCTATAAGTCACTCCTATGGCAGGCCTTATCAATCCTGAAGGCAGAGTGCTTGGTTCCTATGTGAGAGGGTGCCCCTGCATGAGCAGAGCCCTCTGCAGCATTCAGAGACCCTTCTCTGATGCTGTTTGTAGTGCAGCCTGACCATATACTCTTAAGCGCATTATAACCTCGCGTTAAATGCTAACTTTGGGATGGCTGCACGGAAACATGTCGTGTTTGGTGTCAAACATCTTGGAATACCACTCCCCGCCAGTTCTGGCGGCGGGGGTAGCATTCCACCCTTCTAGAGGGAGAGACATGTACACACCGGTATACCCGGTACTGACTTTCCAGAGCCCTGGCATCACAAAATGGATGCCGCTGCCACAGACACGAGTCTGGCCTCCTGCTGCTGACCGAAACTCCGGCAGGGGAGGCCTGGACAATAGGTTTCTGTCCCAGGGAGGTGTAACCACCTCCCCAGACAGGATAGTGTGTATTGGGGCTGGGCGGGAGCACTCTCTGGTGCTTTGAAGTCCTGCACTGGGGGCACATTTGGTGTCCCTGTGCATACCCCAGTTCAAACCGGCTCAGGGGCTTCCAGCCCCTGCTCTGGCACGAAACTGGACAAAGGGAAAGGGTGTAACCACCCTCTGCCCTGACCCTCCCATAGGTGGGTCCCCAGAGTATGTCCAACCCTCTATCTTAGTATAAGTATGGGACCCCAGTCCTTAGGACTTTAGATTTACCTGGACGAAACTCTGACACAGAATCCTGGACCTTCGACGCTCTACTTTAAGATTAGAGGACTGAAGAATCTCCTTGGGGTCAAGGAGTGACTCCTGCTTGGCAGGCACCAAAGAAGCAATTGTCTGGTCTGCATCGCTGAAGCTCCCGCTGGACGCTGAAGTCTTTGCATCACCAGAGGTGGATTTCAAGACTTCCCCGAGGCTGCCCTGAGTTCCCAGCAAAGCTGAGGCCCGTAGCTGTCGTGGGTAACGTGGAACCGTGACCCCTGGACACCAAGCACATTTGCAAGTGCATCCTCTTCCTGGGCTTCCACGAAGTTGTGCTTTGGGACCCGAGTAGCCCCCGCCTCCAGCACCAACTGCTCAGAAGATCATTGGCCTCCACTCCACGAGTGTCCCGTGAGCTAGCTCCAAGTGCGTCCACTTGAGGCTCTTTTGTGGTCGCTAGTCCGTTGGCTAGTAGGCCCTCCCGAAGGCCAATCTTCTTTTGCTTGGGCTTCCCTGGTTGCTCCAGGCGTGCCCTGACTTACCTTCACTGGGTGAGTCCCTCAGACCTTGCTGGTCTGCACCACTGTCCTTCTTCTATTTCCACAAGACTTGCCGTTGCCAAGGCTTGTTGGGTCCAATCTGGTCGCCGACACCTCAGCAATCGACAGACGTTGTGGTACAGCTCGAATCCAGCTCCTGGTCATTGTCGACGCCTCCTGGACCTCGTGGCTGAAGAGTCAAGACAACCGTCAACCTACCTGAAGCACTCGACATAGGTGGGCATCCGCTCATCGCCTTCCTGGTCACTGGCTAGTGACCCAGACTCTGTCCCCTCTGCTTTCAGGTTCTTCAGATCTTCGATCCACCTTTGGATCCACCCGAACACTTTCGACTTGGCCGCCAGCAGCACTTTGCAGCAGATCGCCATTGAAAACGACGACGAAACCCGACCCCGAAAGACACCTATGCACCCGGCTTCCCTGGGTGAGGTAACACGAGTACTCTGGTGCTCCCGTGGTATAGACTCTAGAACGACCCAGTTCTAAAAGGGTTTGCTCCAAGTCCTCCTCTAAGTGTCCCTTTTCTTTAAAATTCCAACCGCGACTTTCCCCATAGAAGTCAACGGCGGCTCGCGGCTGTGTTCTCACACTGCACGCTGCCCCCCGTGGGTCCCCTGTGTCACTACCTTGGGTGGTTCCTTGAGGGCCAAGCACTTCTACAGGCTCTAGGCCTTGTGTCTAGCTCAGTCGTGGTTCTTATACCACTTTATTGGTATATGGTTTGGTACGCCCCTAGGGCTCAAACGTGTATTTGTACTATTACTGTTGATAACTAACTTATAACTTATGTACTTCGAACTCTAGCCTCATAAAGAGACTAGAGGGGTGTGTTTAGCAATAAATACGTATATTTTGAATTATACCTGGTGTGGTCCTCTTTCATTTGGTCACTCAAGAGATTATAGGCTGGTAAAACAAGCTGCTTTACATTCCTTCAAGACTTAGCCTGAAGGCTGCTCTCCATAGCTACCACTAGGATAGCTTTCAATAAAGGTTGTCTTTAACCTATCTCCAATAAGGGGTTGTTTGGACTGGTGCAAGGTGCCCACTATAAATAGTGGACAGCATATACCAGGCCAACTTCTCACATGCACAAAGAAGAAGGGTATAGAAATAGGCAAGAGGGATGCAGAAAGAAGCAAGAGAGGTGCAGAAAGAAGAAAGAAAAGTGCAGAAAGAGGTAACAGATGTGCAAGAGGGGTGCAGAAAGAGGCAAGAGAAGTACAGAAAGAAGCAACAGAGGTGCAGAAAGGGGCAAGAGAGGTGCAGAAACAGGCAGCAGAGGTGCAGAAAGAAGAAACAGGGGTGAAGAAAGAGGCAAGAGAGGTGCAGAAAGAGGGAAGAGGAATGCAGAAAGACGCATGAGGGGTGCAGAAAGAAGCAAGTGTGGTGAAGAAAGAGGCAACAGAGGTGCAGAAACAGGCAAGAGAAGTGCAGAAAGAGGCAAGAGAATTTCTGAAAGAAGCAAAAGAGGTGTAGAAAGAGGCAAGGAGGTGCAAAAAGAGGCAAGAGAGGTGCAGAAAGAAGGAAGAGAGGTGCAGTAAGAGGCAAGAGGGGTACCGAAAGAAGCAAGAGAGGTACAGAAAGAAGGAAGAGAAGTGCAGAAAGAACCAAAAGAGGTGCAGAAAGAGAGAGGAGGGGTGCAGAAAGAGGCAAGAGAAGTGCAGAAAGAAGCAACAGAGGTGCAGAAAGAGGCAACAGAATTGCAGAAAGAAGCAACAGACGTACAGAAAGAGGCAAGAGGGGTGTAGAAAGAGGAAATAGAAGTGCAGAAAGAAGCAATAGAAAAGCAGAAAGACGCAGAAGAGGTGCAGAAAGAAGCAACAGAGGTGCAGAAAGATGCAAGAGAGGTACAGAAAGAGGCAAGAGAGGTGCAGAAAGAGGAAAGAATTGTGCAGAAAGAGGAAAGAGAGGTGAAGAGGGTGCAGGAAGAGGGAAGATGCATGCAGAAAGAGGCAACAGGGGTGCAGAAAGAAGCAAGAGAGGTGCAGAAAGAGGGAAGCGAAGTGCAGAAAGAAACAACAGAGGTGCAGAAAGAGACAAGAGAAGTGCAGAAAGAGGTAAGAGAGGTGCAGAAAGAGGGAAGAGGGGTGCAGATAGAGGCAAAGGGGTGCAGAAAGAAGCAAGAGAGGTACAGAAAGAGGCAAGAGAGGTGCAGAAAGAGGGAAGAGAGGTGGAGTAAGAGGGCATAGAGGTGCAGAAAGAAGCAAGAGAGGTGCAGAAAGAAGGATGAGAAGTGCAAAAAGAAGCAACAGAGGTGCAGAAAGGCGAGAGAGGTGCAGAAAGAGGGAAGAAGGGTGCAGAAAGAAGCAAGAGAGGTGCAGAAAGAGGAAAGAGAGGTGAAAAACGAGGGAAGAGGGGTGCATAAAGAGGGAAGAGGAGTGCAGAAAGAGGCAACAGGGGGTACAGAAAGAAGGAAGAGAGGTGTAGAATGAGGGAAGAGAGGTGCAGAACGAGGGAAGAGGGGTGCAGTAAGTGGGAAGAGAGGTGGAGTAAGAAGCAAGAGAGGTGCAGAAAGAAGGAAAAGAAGTGCAGAAAGAAGCAACAGAGGTGGAGAAAGACGCAAGAGAAGTGCAGAAAGAGGCGACAGAGGTGCAGAAAGAGGGAAGACGGGTGCAGAAAGAAGCAACAGGGGTGCAGAAAGAAGGAAGAGAGGTGCAGAACGAGGGAAGAGAAGTACAGAAAGAAGGAACAGAGGTGCAGAATGAGGCAAGAGGTGCAGAAACAAGCAAGAGAGGTACAGAAAGAAGCAAGAGAAGTGCAGCAAGAAGGAAGCAAGAGAACTGCAGAAAGAGGCAAGAGAGTTGTGGAAACAGGCAAACAAGGTGCAGAAAGAGGGATCAGGAGTGCAGACAGAGGCGAGAGAGGTATAGAAAGAGGGAAGAGTGGTGCACAAAGAGGCAAAAGGGATACAGAAATTTGCAAGAGAGGTGCAGAAAGAAGCAAGAGCAGTGCAGAAAGAGGCTAGAGAGGTACAGAAAGAGACAAGCGAGGGACAGAAAGAAGAAAGAGAAGTGCAGAAAGAAGTAAGTGAGGTGCAATAAGAGGCAAGTGAGGAGCAGAAAGAAGCAAGAGAGGTGCATAAAGAGGGAAGAGAAGTACAGAAAGAAGCAACAAAGGTGCAGAATGATGCAAGAGAGGTACAGAAAGAGGCAAGAGGGGTGCAGAAAGAGGGAAGACGAGTGCAGATATAGGCAATAGAGGTGCAGAAAGAGGCAAGAGAGGTGCAGAAAGAGGCAACAGGGGTGCAGAAAGAAGCAAGAGAGGTACATAAAGAAGCACGAGAAGTGCAGAAAGCAGCAACAGGGGTGCCGAAAGAGGCTAGATGGCTGCAGAAAAAGGGACGAGAAGTGCAGAAGGAAGCAACAGAGGTACAGAAAGAGGCAAGAGAAGTGCAGAAAGAGGTAAGATGAGTGCAGAAACAGGCAGGAGAGGTGCAGAAAGAGGGAACAGGGGTGCAGAAAGAGGCAAGAGAGATGCAGAAAGAGGCAGGAGAGGTAAAGAACGAGGGAAGAGGGGTGAAGAAAGAGGGAAGATGAGTGCAGAAAGAGACAAGAGAGGTGCAGACAGAGGCACAAGAGGTGCAGAAAGAGGGAAGAGGGGTGCAGAAAGAGGCAACAGGGGTGCAGAAAGAAGCAAGAGAGGTACAGAAAGAAGCACGAGAAATGCAGAAAGAAGCAACCGTGGTGCAGAATGAGGCTAGATGCATGCAGAAAGAGGCAAGAGAAGTGCAGAAAGAAGACACAGAGGTACAGAAAGATGCAAGAGGAGTGCAGAAAGAGGTAGGACGAGTGCAGAAACAGGCAGGAGAGGTGCAGAAAGAGGGAACAGAGGTGCAGAAAGAGGCACAAGAGGTGCAAAATTAGGCAAGAGAAGTGTAGGAGGCAAGAGGGGTGCAGAAAAAGACAAGAGGGGTGCAGAAAGAAGCAACAGAGGTGAAGAAAGATGCAAGAGAGGTGCAGAAACAGGCAAGAGAAATGCAGAAAGAAGCAAGAGAAGTGATGAAAGAGACAAGAGGGGTGTAGAAAGAAGCTAGAGAGGTACAGAAAGAAGCACAAGAAGTGCTGAAAGAAGCAACAGAGGTGCAGAAGGAGGAAAGAGAACTGCAAAAAGAGGCAAGAGAGTTGCAGAATCAGGCAAAAGAGGTGCAGAAAGAGGGAACAGGGGTGCAGACAGAGGCAAGAGGGATGCAGAAAGAGGGAAGAGATTTGCAGAAAGAAGCAAGAGAGGTGCAGAAAGAAGCAAGAGAAGTGCAGAAAGAAGCAAAGAGGTCCAGAAAGAGGCAAAAGGGGTGCAGAAAGAAGCATGAGAGGTGCAGAAAGAATCAGGGGAAGTGCAGAAAGAAGCAATCAAGGTGCAGAAAGAGGCAAGAGAAGTGCAAAAAGAGGCAAGAGAGGTGCAGAAAGAGGCAAGAGAGGTGCAGAAAGAGGGAAGAAGGTGCAGAAAGAGGCCAGAGAAGTGCATAAATAAGCAACAGAGGTGCAGAAAGAGGCAAGAGAGGTGCAGAAGAAAGAAGCAAGAGAGGTTCAGAAAGAAGCAATAGAGGTGCAGAAAGAAGGGAGGTGCAGAAAGTGGAACAGATGTGCAGAAAGAGGCAAGAGAAGTGCAGAAAAAGGAAGAAAAGTGTAGAAAGAAGCAAGAGAAATGCAGAAAGAGCCAAAAGAGGTGCAGAAAGAAGCAAGAGTGGTTTGTGCACCATTATTACCAATTTAACACCCACATTTAGCAATAAGTAACAGGTGACCATTCCTGATTTGCAAAGGGCCTTCCACCACGCTGTAACACTTGTCGCTACATTTTGGGTAACGTTTGAGCAGTTTGAGCTAGAAACAAGTTTTTTTTGTTCAAATCTGCAGATTATGCAGCAGATGATGGATTATGTGGCAAATGCGGAAAATGTATAATTAGGCAAAAATCGGTGCATCCGAATAGTCGCATAATCCCAGTGGCCCTGCTCATACCTCTAACTAGGTCCAGAAGTGCTCCTCAGTGGTTCCCTCTTTTTTTTGTCTCATTGAATTTATAGTTTAGCTTCTATGGAAATGAGGAAGACTAAACATGAGGTTACCACTCCACAACACAGACTACCATACCACATAATTACTCTCTATAGCACATAATCCCACTCTACATAATTCCTATACACTAAATACCACATACTTTCTATCCACATAATTTCACTGCACAACATACCACATAATTCCACTACACACAACGTACATCCACTTCACTCCCAAAAACATTAGTAAAAAACTTTTACATTTACAATGCCAGTAGCTCTAACTCTCGCAAATGTGAGAGCTATTATGTTGCAAATGCTTCTTTAACTAGTAGTCGCATTTACAGAGTGGTGGAGAAAGGAGGCTGGTCCTTTGACCAGCGCTCAGGAATTCCACTGCGTAGGACTTACAGAAGGTACCAGGAGGACTTCTTGGCCCCCAAAGTCACTCAGGAGTAAAGTGTACTTCATCCCCCAACCAGTAGTGTGCCAGGAGGCATGTTTGCAGAGTGGTGGAGAAAGGGGGTGGTGGCCTCCGAAGACCTCTTAGCAATCCCATTATATAGGACTTACTAGGGGTAACAGGAGGGGTAGTTGGCCCCCAGGGACATCCTTGGGGGCCAACTACCCCTACTATTATCTACAGTAAGTCCCACACAGAAGGATTGCTAAGTTCTCATAGCAGGCCACACCCCCTTTGCCCACCACTCTGCAAATGCGCTCCCTGGCGCGCTCTTGGATGGGGATTGAAGTCCCCTTTACTACCGGAGGTCCTTAGGGGCCAACTATCCTACCTCTTACCTCCAGTAAACCCCACACAGTGGGATTGCTGAGAGGTGGACACAGGCCACGCTCCCTTTCTTCACCAATGTGCAAAAGCACTTCCTGGGGTGCTCTTGGTTGGGGGATGAAGTCCCCTTGCCTCCTGCGGGTCCCTGAGGGCCAACTAGCCCTCCTGTTACCTCCAGTAAGCCCCAAACAGCTGGATTGATGAGAGTGGTCTGAGGCCACGCCCCCTTTTTACACCACTCTGCAAACGCCTCCTGGTGCACTGCTGCTTGGGGGATGAAGTCCACTTTAGTCCTCAAGTCCTCAGGACACAAGAGGACCTCATCGCCCAACCAGTAGTGCGCCAAGAGGTGCGTTTGCAGAGTGTTGTAAAAAGGGGCGTGGCCTCGGGCCACCTCTCAGCAATCCTGGGACGGGGCCTCCGTTGCCGGTTTCTTTTTATCTTTTTTTAGGAAGGGGGGCTCTGTGGCCCCCCTCCCTTAACTCTTTTGGGCCCTGGGGCCCCATCACCCGGGGCCTGAGCAATTTAAGAAAAATTGAAAAGGGAGAGGCACGAGGCCGATTATGGCCCCGGGGACCCCATCCCCGGGGCCCGGCAAAATGTTCTCTGGGCCCCCCTTCTCTGGGCCACTTTTAGCCCCAGGGACCCCATCCCCCGGGGCCTGCCCAGTCTTTTTTTAAATAAAAATTTGGCCTGCCTGGCCTTATCTTTTTTTTTTAAATAGAAAGGGGAGGGGGGCCAAGTGGCCCCCCTCCCGGGCCATTTTGGGCCCCGGGGACCCCATTCCCCGGGCATGGCCTCTGTTTGGGGACCACGGGGGGAGCCCCAAGCCCCCCACGGTCCCTGCTGGCTCCCTGTCTCCTGCGGGAGCTGGCATTGCTTTTGGACAAGGGAAGCTGCTGACATGCAGCTCCCTTTGTTCAAAAGCAATTCTGCTTCGCTTCATGGAAGTGAGAGCAGTTTTTCTGCTCTCGCTTCCATGAAGCAAAACAGAAATTTGCTATGGCAGGGCAGGAGAATTGCTCCCACCCTGCCATAGCAAAATGCAATGTCCTGGGGCTGGGCACCCCGGGACATTGCTGGAGCCTGCCTTTGGGGGTGGCGGTCCCCAGGGCCATGGAGGGCTACACGTGAGGGGGCCGAATGGCCAACCTCCAACATGTGTGTAGCCCCGGAGAGGTGGTAGTCCACGGGCAGGGGGTCCGCAACAGACTCCCATATTACAATAATTAGTGCCCTGGGAAGGTGGCGGTCCCTGGGGCTTTGGGGGGCATGTAAGCCCCCCACCCCTACTTTATTAAAGCCCCGGAGAGGTGGTGGTCCCCATGGCAGGGCCCGCTACATAATTAAACATTGCCCCCCGGACCTGGCCAACCCGGGGGCTTAAAACAAACAAAGCGCGGCAGCCCGCACTTTGTTTTTTTTTTCCGGCCGGATTCGCAGGCCTGACGCGAATCCCGCCTTTTTTTTGTGTTTTTTTTTAAATTCTATTTTTGGCTCTCGGTGTCCCTGTGGGACCCCCTGAGCAGGCCTAAGGGGTCAGGGTGTTTCTACCCTGCCCCCTTTTCTTCTTTTCTCACCTTTTTTCTTGTGACTCGGTACAACCGAGTCACAAGATGGCTGCCAACACTTCCTGGTTTGAAGTGTTGGCAGCCAATCAGAAGTCAGCTCGTGATCGGGAGGGTTCGCGGCTCCACCCCGGTCACCAGATACTAATATTTTTCTATATATAATTTGCTCAGGAACTACTCAACGGATTTACGCCATTTAAAGCAAAGAGTGCACTCTGGACCAAGAGCTACCTCTCTGCCAAATTTGGTGTAATTCCTTTCAGCAGTTCGGGCTGTAGCTGCGACAAAATCTTCCTATGGACATTAACATGGAGAAAACGCGTTTTTGGACCCCCCTTTCTTTCTCGGCCCCTGCTTGATTCGTCAAACGGCGCCAAAGATATTGGCAAAAGAAAACACGCTTTTTGAATAGAAACAAGGTCCTAACTGTAACTACCTACTGGCGACCGCCAGTAGGTAATTATATATATATATATATATCCTCATACCTGTCTCCCAGGGCCAGGGTACTTTTGCCTGGCCACATCCACCTTACGAGGCCGGTGCTGAGTTGTAGGGCACAGGACCCTGTGATAAATCAAGACAGTACTCGTGACTCAACTCGCGTAAGATGCCAGTAGGACTCGCACTCCAGAGAAAGTTTCAAGATGTTAATTTATTTCGGCTAAATAAATGAACATCTTGAAACTTTTCCGGGAGTGCGAGTCTTACTGGCGCCCTACTGGAGTTGAGTCGCGAGTGCTGTCTATATATTACATTTCTGGGATAGGGAGCCACACAGAACACATTTCGGAATATGTGGATATGCACCTAGCACCATTTGTCAAAACATTACCTTCCTATATTAAGGATACAAAATATTTTTGGAGACGGATCAGAGGCATAGACTAGGAGGAGAAATTTTAGATGGCCACCATGGAAGAAGGGACACTGTTTGAGAGAGATGGGAATCCCGTATCATGGGGATTTGATGACCAAGCAGTGAACATTAATTCTGATGTATGCTGTGATACAACGTTTTGAAACCAGTTGATTTGACAAGATATGCTGAGGAATATGGAGATTCAGAATATATTATTCCAATGATTCTGCAAGATGGAGGATGTTAGAAATGGGGTTTCTGGTTGGCTAGGGTATGCACCTAACCCAGGCAGAACCCACCACTCTAGTCAGGGCAAGGGAATTACACACCCAAGAGAACCCCTGCTCACCCCCTTGGTAGCTTGGCAGAGCAGTCAGGCTTATCCAGGAGGCAATGTGTAAAGCATTTGCGCAACACACACACACACCAGCGACACATTAGGCACACCATAAAAGAGACTGCACACAAGGGTATACCAAAAATATCATTTGTATTATATAGACATAACACACATTAGACCATAAATCACTACATAGCATGTAAAACACATTAGATCACATAACATAAATCGCTGCACCACTAGGTGCATGTCATAAGGATGCACATAAGGTCATAAATTACTTGGTAGTAGGTCAGAACACATCAGACCACCATTACAGATATCACTTGTGCCACTAGGCACTTGTCATCAAAATGCGTAAATCATAAAACATATAAAGCACTTTGCATCAGCTTAGGCCATAAACACCTAACTCACTTTGCCACTGGCAATTGTCAGAACACATGTAGATCATATAAATCCTTTGTCATAAACCAAAATTACCTTGCCAAGTAGGCAATTGTCGTAACACACATAGATCATATAAATCACTTTACCATGACACACTTTACATCATCACGGTGCACCTTATGCCACTTCTGAAATGACCAGCTCTTGTTATCTCGTTACTCCCCATACTGGCACAATCCTGGTGCATCAATACCCCTTCAGGGGACACAGCGCTTCTGCGCTTCTTCGTGGAGGTTGCACGGAATCCTAACAACAGCCTGAGCAGGATCAGGACCTCCGTCGAGGATCACCACCCCAACCTGCTCTCTTAAGGAATCTTCTCTGGTGCCCTCAAAGGTATGTGCAAGGGTCTCTGCCCGCTTTCAGCCCCCAGGTGCAAATGACCCCTGAGCACACTGCTGCAGCATTGTACTGCTCCGGCCGGTTATCTGGCCATCGGCCCCTTAAGTACAGCGAGTGCCACCCCCCCGGGGTCTAATAGCACGGCTTCGCTAGCTTCCTTCCAGTGACACTGGCACAGTGAGGGGAAGCGAGACCGCTCCTCCAGCTAGAGCATGTTATCCTACGGCTCCACGTGTCACACTGCTGGGCGGGGCGGCATTGACCACGGCTCCCTCTCCGCTCGTTGTTTTGGTTGCTAGGCGATGCCTAGTATCCAGCTGGGCAGTGGGGGCTCATGGAGGAATTTAGCCCTGGACTCGGGCGTTTCTGTTGCAAGATTTATGCGAGCCCACGCCTGGGGCTCCAACGGCAGGATTCGAGAAGTGCACACGATTTACTGCACTCCACACATTTGGGGGCCACCAGCACAGCGCTTCCCACGCGCTTGGTCTTGGATACTGCAGCGCTCTGTTTTGACATCAGGAATCAGAGCACTGTCCACATGCTGGGCTGCTTGGCTGGCGCCACGGGAGAACCAGGGCCCACCAGCACTAGTTAATATACAATACAGTCCCCTGTCTCTCTGTCATAGAAGTAAGAGTGCCATGAAGTTACAAATGACAGTGGAAGCACCAGGACTCTTGTAAAAGAGAGTGTGTGCGCCAGCACCTTTCCCAAAGCAAAGGGAAAGCATGTAGAAGGGAAGACTTTGATGTCCTGAGTCTTCCAAAAACAGGAGGCCAGATCCCACAAGCCCTTGGAGATTCTTCACAAGCAGGATACCACAGCAGGGCAAAAAGAGTTAGTCCTTTTCCTCCACCACAGACAGAAGCAGCAACTGCAGGCCAACCCCACACAACACACAGTATAGGGGCAGTACTCCTCTTTACAGTATTTCCGATCTTCTTCTTGGCAGGGTCCTCTTGTTCCTTGAAGTAATCTGAAGTCTTGGGGTATTAGGTGTAATACTTATACCCCAAAATGTCTTTGTTCTCTTTGTGGCAAGGGTCTCTGAACCCAGTCCAAACCAGTTCTGCCCACACTGGTGCAGCATGACCACAGGGGGCGGAGACAGCATTTTGCAAAAGGAGACATAGCCTATTCAGGTGTAATCACAACTCACCCCACTACTCTAAATGCAGATCAGGTCTATTCGGGCCTTAGATGAGTCACCCAGGCAAGGCAGGGCACACCTCAACCCCCCCAGTGACTGTCTGGAGTGAATGCACATCTCAACTCCTGTCACTCACACACCAGACGCTGAATACACAAACAGCCAGAGGCGCACAGAATGGTGAAGTAAGAAAATGCCCACTTTCTAAAAGTGAAATTTTCAAACACAGGATTTAAAAACCACCTTCACCAAAAAGTGCGTTAATAAATTCTGAGTTCAGAGAGTCTAAACTTAATTTTCCTATCTTGTCCCTATTGCAAGTTACACATGTAAAAATGTTACATTTCAACTCCAATGATAAGCCTATTGGACAGATAGCCTTTCAACAGTGAAAAACGAATTACACATTTTTTCGCTATCAGGAAATGACACACATGTCCTACCTTTCACATACACTGCACCCTGCCCATGGGGGTACCTTGGGCCTACCTTAGGAGTGCCGGACATGTAAGGAAAGGGAATGTTTGGGCCTGGGAAGTGGGTGCACTTGCCAGGACAACATGACAGTTCACAACTGCGCATGCAGACACTACAGTGGTAGGTCTGAGATACATTTACAGGGCTACTCTTGTGGCTGGCACAACCAGTGCTGCAAACCCGCTAGTAGCATTTGATTTACTGGCCCTGGCACACACCGTGGACTTTACTAGGGACTTACCAGCAAATTAAATATGCCAATCATGGATAACCAATCATTGTCACAATTTACACTGAGAGTATATATGCACTTTAGCACTGGTCAGCAGTGGTAAAGTGCCCAGAATACTATAGCCAACAAAAACAGGGTAAAAAAAATCGGAGGCAAATGGCAAAAAGTTTGGGGACAAACCTGTCAAAAGGGCCAGGTCTAACAGAGGAGTCAAGACTGATTTGCATATTGCTGGGTCTGAGCTGAGGTGGCGAAGTGAGCTAAAGAACGATGATGGATTCAACCCAGATCTGGGACTGGGGTTGAGTGTCTGAAAATTTTCAGTGCTCCGTCCATTATCTCCTTGTGTTTGCTTACGGAGGAGTAGACCATATCCCCTTATTGGAGAAAGAATTTATTTTAAAGAAGGTGGTACTATTTTGAGCCGAGAAGACTGATTTGAGTTTTTTCAAGAAATAGATATGCAGAGAGGAAGAAATATTATTCCGAAGCCCTAAAGAAGCGCAGTGTGCGCTAAACATGTGTTGGCTGTAGGCTGTATTTGCTGTATAGAGGGACACAACAAGTGATCCAATAAAGAAAGAATAATAGAAAAACTATGATAGAATGTGCATTGTGGGGTTTTGGCACTATTTTACAGTTATGTTTTGTGTATATACATATATGACCTTGTTTCCATAGGAAAAGCGTTTTTTCTTTTGCCAATATCTTTGGCGCCGTTTAACGAATCTTCGCAAAATTCTCACAACTAATGGGGCGCTCTGGTCAGCTCCTGTCCTGAATGTTTTGGGGTGATTTGTCAAGCAGTGGCCAAGAAAAAAGGGGGGTCCCAAAACGTGTTCTCCATGTTAATTTCCATAGGAAACTTTTGTCGCGGCTACAGCCCGAACTGTTGAACGGAATTACACCAAATTTGGCAGAAAAGTAGCTCTTGGTTCAGAGTGCACTATTTGCTTTAAATGGTGTAAATCCGTTTGGTAGTTTTTGAAATATTAAAGGAAAAAGAAATATCGATATCTGGGCGGAGCCTAACCACACATCTCATCGTGAGATCTGATGGGCTGTCAGCACTTTATCCAAGAAATGTTGGCAGCCACCTTGGGACCAATATACATGATAGCACCCCATTAAAATGCATTGTAGTGAATGGAAGGTTTTGAGGGTCACCAAAAGGAGAACGTATAAAGGGTGATAACAGACTTTAGTTACATTATAAATAATTTGTTGATGGTACCATACACATTTTAGGAATTGTGGTGTGTTATAAGGTGATTTTACCCTGTGAAAAAGCCTTCTACTGGGATATCATGAATCATGTTTGAGAGAAAACTATGTTCTCATGCTTTTCCCATAGAGGTTTGGAAGGTGCTCCAGAAGCTGAAATGAGAGCATATTTTCTGTAAATTCACAATATCTTTCTCAGTCATGTGAGAATGAACTCAGACATTCTCAGTAAAACATGTACATCCAACAAGGGCAGAGACTGTCAGTTGATTCCTTTGTGTTCTACTGCAGCTTCCCAGAGTGTTCTAAAGGACAACTAGAGCGCTAACAGTCTTACTTATGACAAAAGTATGGCACACCTGAAGCCATCTTGATTTGAATAAACTGGTAACACTTAAAACATTTAATTTAAAAAGGAACAAAATGAGGGGGTTAATTTTGTCATAGAAAATATGGTTAGTGCTGTAGAAAGAAAAATTAGGGCACATTTTGAGTGACTTCTCAAATCCTCTTCTATTTCATTAAAACATTCTGAAATGCAGACTGAAACATGCACTTTCAATACCAGCAGCAGACTTCCAGTTAACTCCCTGGTGAGCAGTAGCTTTACTACAGTTATCTAATGAGCAACTAGAGTGCTAACATTCTGAATTTATGGCAAATGCGTGACACATCTGAATGCCTTCTTGATGGAATCAAAGTAAAAACTGAAAGCATTTCCTACTGAGGAGACAGCAGTAAATGAGGAAATTCGGAAACTTCATCACAAATAAGTCTCCCAAGATAGCCACCAGAGAAAAAGGAGCCCAAATGTAGCACATATATCACCCAGATGTAGCCCACGTATAGCCCAATGACAGAAGTGTGGAAAACACTTTTTATTTTTTGTTTTTTTGCAGTTTTATATAGTGCAGACTGGTCAGGTATTGGAGTGCTTTACATGAGCATTGGTTACTTCACACAAGGACAAATTCATTTTGGTTGTAGGCATGTGGAGTTTAAGTGATTTGACCAGAATCACAGAATGTCGAGCTAAAGCAGAAACTCTAATCTGGTTCCCCAGTTGCAAAGTCTGCAGCTCTATAAGTAACACCACATCCTCTCCCCTAAGTGCAACATTTAATCAAGTGGTCAACTGCATAAAAAAACATAAAGATAAATAATTTAAAAGTTTTCGTTTTTTAAAGCACTAACCATAATTTCGATGCAAATAAAACCCTCTCATTTCTATAATATTGAAAGAAAATGCTTTAGGTATTACAGTTTTGATTACATCAAGATGACGTCAAGCGTGCCACACTTTTGTAATAAATATAGGATGTTACCAATCTAGTTGTTCATTAGGGTACTGTTGAGAGGCAGAGCTCAGGGGCACGGACTCGGAAAATTGAAGGCAGGTAGGAGGATGCAGAGGCAACAATTTGACCACACTGGGCAGGCAGGAAGGGCAGTGGCAGCACAACAGACTATGGAGGGCAGTGGAAAGGGGGTAGAGGCAACAAACCAACAATGCAGGACAGGCAAGAGAGGCTGTGGCAATATAATAGACCATTGTGGGCAGACTTAAGAGGCATTGATAGTACAACCATATGTGCCAACAGACCCGATTCAGCCAGGAAACGCCCAATGTTTTTAAGCCCAAATGGGCTTTATTTTATCTGTCTCCTGTCTACAATCTCCTCTTTTTCAATTTAAGTCATTGGGGAAAATCAATGCCCCAGGTTTTTTTTCAAAATCTCCCTCTTACCAAGTTCAAAATGTTAGCAAATATGGTACATTGGATCATGGAAGGCAGGAGGAATTGGGGTAGGGACATGGGCTCAGATAACAGAGGACAGGAGGGAGATGGATAGGTGCACCAAACTGACCTTAAAGGGCAGGCATTAGGGTTTTCTGCAGCACAATACACCACACAGGGCATGCGGGACGGCAATGCAGCACAACAATCCATGGAAAGCAATAGGGAGGAGACAGGACCATGCACATGGACAACAGAGAACAGAGGGGAAAGAGGCAATGGCAGCAAGCTGATCATAAGGGACAGAAAAGAGAGAAAGCTGCAACATAACGGACCATAAAGGGCAGGAGGGAGGGACCTGGGGCATTACAATGGAACAGACAAGCCAGGAGGGAGGGAATAGGGGTCTGCACATGGAAAACAGAGGGCAGGGGGCAAGGGGGCAGGGCAGGAGCAGCAAGCTGACCATGTAGGTCAGGCAGGATGGGCACTAGAAGCACAACACACCATGGAGGGCAACAGTGAGACTATAATGGCATACACATAGACCATGGAGGGAAGGTGGGAGGGGGTCAGGGGTAGCAAGCTGACGACACAGGGATGGTGGGAGGGGCCATGGCAGTGCAGAAGACCATGCATGGCAAGCAGGAGGGTTAGTGGCAGCACAATGGCCATGATGGGCAAGAAGGAGGGGGCAGGGGCATGCACAAAGGACCATGGAGGATAGAAGGGAGGGGTAGGAGCTGGGCACAGACAAGAGAGTTCAGGGGAAGGGGCCTCACAACAGACCACACGGGTCAGGTAGGAGGAGCAGTTGCAGCACAACAGACCAGGAAGGGCAGAAGGGTGTGGCAGTAAAATGGACCATGGAGGACAGGAGGAAGGGGATAGGGGCATGGAATGTAGACAGGCAGGGTGGATGTGGCAGGGACAGGTTACAGTCATCTGACAATGCTAGGCAGGTGGGAGAGGAGTGGCAGCTCAACAGAACACTCAGAGTAGATAGGAGGGGCAGGTCCATGGAACATGGTGGGCAAAAATGATGCAGCAGGGGCATGCACACAGACATTGGACGGCCGGGGGAAGGAGTGTAGGGGCAGCACGCTAAGCACAGACGCTAAGCAGGAGGTCAATGATGGGGCATAGAATTGGGCAATGGAGGGCAGGAGGAGTGGACTGTGGCATAATGCTAAATGGAGAGCAGTGGCAGCACATCAGGCCATGCATGGCAGGAGGGAGGAGGCTAGTGCATGGATTCAGACAAAAGAGGATAGGGAGGAACTGGATGGGGCAGCAAGCTAACTGTTCAGAGAAGGCGGGAAGGCCAGTGGCAGAGCAACGGCCACACAGGGCTGTAATGAGGGAGCAGGGGCATGGACTTGAACAATGGATGGCAAAGTGGAGGAGGGGAGGCAGGAGCAGCAAGCTTAGGTGGGGCAGCACAATGCCAGGCCAGGCCCTGCTTCCAACCCCCCCCACCATCCATTGTGATAGGCATCTTACTTAACGTTAAAAAACCTAGAAATTTGCTGAAAAAAACAAAGCTTTCAGGGATGTTATAGTTAGACTCAGATTTTACTCGTACAAAACCAGTGAAATTCAGCGGTTATAGTTACCTGAGCTAAATATATCTTACGCCCCGCAATGCACTGCTTATGACCTCAGACATTCCATCATTCATGACATGGTCAGTGACATCACTCATGACATCACTCATGACATCTCAAATGAGCTGTGAATGGAATGGAACTATATTCGCTAGAACTTTATTTATGGATTGTGTGTGTATATTAACACCCCATTTTTTTCTTTTCTTTCGTTTAAGAACCAATATAATACGCAAAGTGCCCAGATCAATATTGCCGATAGCCTTTCACTTTAAAGTAATGTGTAGTCCATTTTTTATGTTGATGTTTGCAATCGTAAGTATGTTTATTATGAACAAGTCACGTTGACGAACATACAGGTACGGCAGTCACGGAGCAAGATATGCTTTAATGACATTGTGCGCAAATTAACACTTGTTTTCTTTTCTTTATTGTATGAATTCCTGAATTTTCGCATCGTGACCAGGCCAATATGGCTACCAGATTTTTGGATTATTGTAATATGTAGTCCTTTGTTAATGTTGGCAACTAGAGGCAGTTGTACATTTAAATAAGGAAGCTACAATGACGTCTTGTATCGTTATCATGGTTCAGACGAGCCGAAACGCGCGGATCGAGTCTTTTCCAGATTAAATACTTCCAAACTACAACCTGAGTGCTGATTCCTTCCGTGTAAGAGTGAGAGGAGATTGATTGCATATATATAAAGCTCACTGAAAAAAACACAGGTTTCAGGGACATTTTAGTTAGAAATTACTTAGGGGTGGGCAGAATTTGCATAGTCGCGCTACGCAAAGCTCCGCGAAACGGTAAAAAATCTCCGCGAGCATGCAAAAGTTCTGCGAACACGCGGAATTGCTTGTTCCGCCCGTTCGCGATGCTTTTTTCTTGTTCGTGAATGCTGTTTGTGTGCTCGGGGAGAAATATCTTGCGGACAAGCATTTTGAAAGCGTGAACAAGCAAAAAATTCTGCGAAGCTGCGAATCGCGGAATTTTGGGCAATTCCGCATTCTCCGCGGAACGCGAAATTACCCAAATTCCGCGAGCAGAACGGAATTTACCGCCCAGGCCTAGAAATTAGCATTTAAAAAACCTAAGATATTCACTGAAAAAAATCACAGGTTTCAGGGATGTTATAGTTAGTCTGACATTTCACTCATACAAAACCAGAGAAATTCAGCCGTTATAGTAACTCACGCCCCCGCAATGCACTGCTGATGACGTCACATATTACATCAGACAGACAGATAGATAGATAGATAGATAGATAGATAGATAGATAGATAGATAGATAGATAGATAGATAGATAGATAGATAGATAGATAGATATATGATGGTCCAGTAGAAGGCTTTTGCCTTGAATTATCAGCAAGGAGCAGTTTGGTTTTAAGAATGGAAAAATAAAATATGTGTGGAACCATACCGGATTTGTGCTGCCTCCTGTTTCCAAGTCGGAGGTGAATGGAATTGTGTTAAAGAAAAATGGGAACTGAATTCATATATATATATATATATATATATATATATATATATATATATATATATATATATATATTACCTTCTAGCGGTCGCCAGTAGGTAGTTATAGTTAGGACCTAGTTTCCATGGGAAAAGCGTTTTTTGATTTGCCAATATATTTGGCGCCGTTTGACGAATCTTCACGAAATTTTCAAAACTAATGGTGCACTCAAGTCAGCGCCTGTCTTAGAAGTTTCAGGGTGATTCGTCAAGTGGGGGCCAAGAAAAAAGGGGATTTCCAAAACGCATTTTCTCCATGTTAATTTCCATAGGAAACTTTAGACAAGGCTACGGCCCATACTGCTGAACGGAATTGAGCCCCCGGGTGGGCCAGGTCCGGGGGCATTGCCAAAATGTGATGCCCTGGGGACCGCCACCTCCCTGGTGCTATTTTAATGATATACGGGGGCACACGGCCCCCCCACAGCCCCGTGGACCGCCTGGGGCTTTTTATTTTTAAAAAAAATGTGGGGGGCTCCTGCCCCTCACACTGCTCCAGGGACCACCACCTCCCCAGGGCTTCCATTTCTTAAATGAAGTGTAGGGGGGCTCCTGCCACCCCACCACACTGCCCCTGGGACCACCACCTCCCTGGGGCATTCATTAATTAAAATACGGGGGTCCGATGCGGACACCCAGCCTCGAGGACCACCACCTCCCCGGAGCTGCACAGAAGATGGGAGAGGGGCTGTGTGGCCCCCCTCTAGGAGCCCTCAATGGCCCTGGAGACCACCACCCCCAGGGCCGGCTCCAGCAATGTTCCAGGGTGCCCACTGCAGTTTGCTATGGCAGGCGCGAGCCATAGCAAACTTCTGCTTCATGGAAGCGAGAGCAGGAAAACTGCTCTCGCTCCCTTGAAGCAAAGCAAGTTTGATTTTGGGCAAAGGGAGCTGCAAGTTTGCAACGCCCTTTGTCCAAAAGCAGTGCTGGCGGGGAGCTGGCAGGGACCGTGGGGGCATTGGGGCTCCCCCGCTGTTCCCAAAATTATGGCCATGCCCCAAAAATGGCCCGGGAGGGGGGCACTCGGCCCTCCTCCCTATTAAAGTTTTTTTTTTATAAACGTAAGGCCCGGGTTGGGGTCCACAGGGCCAAAATTGGCCTCAGGAGGGGAGGGCAGCCACCCTCCAAAATATAAAACAAAAAAAAGGCAGGGCAGGCCCCTGGGGATGTGGTCCGTGGGTCCAAAAGTGGCCCAGGCAAGGGGGGCCACGTGGCCCCCTTCCATAAAAAAAGTTTTGCCGGGTCACAGTGGATGGGGTTCCCAGGGCCGAAATCGGCCTGGGGCAGGGAGAAGCACACCCCACCTCCCCCTTAAAAAAATAAAATAAACAAAGGCCTAGACGTGGAGGATGGGGTACCCGGGCCATAATCGGCCTCGGGAGGGGGGACGCGCACCCCCTCCCTTTTCAATTTTTTTAAAAAATGGCTGAGGCCCCGGGGGATGGGGTCACCAGGCCCCAAAAGGGTCAAGGGAAGGGGGGCAACACACAGCCCCCTTCCTAAAATATAAAAAAAAGAAACCTCAACTCGCCGGAAGCCCCACCCCCTCCCTACACCACTCTGCAAACTCGCCTCCTTGCACGCTCTGGGTTGGGGGATGAAGTCCCCTTCACTGGTGAGGGTCCTTAGGGGCCAACTAGCCTAACAGATACCACCAGTAAGCCTTCAGGACTAAAGTGGACTTCATCCCCCAAGCAGCAGTGCACCAGGAGGGGTGTTTGCAGAGTGGTGTCAAAAGGGGCGTGGCCTCTGACCACTCCCAGCAATCCAGCTGTGTGGGGCTTACTAGAGGTAACAGTAGGGCTAGTTGGCCCCCAGGGACCCTCAGGGGGCAAGGGGACTTCATCCCCCAGCCAAGAGTGCAGCAGGAGGTGTGTTTGGAGAGTGGTGGAGAAAGGGGGCATGGCCTGTGTCCACCTCTCAGCAATCCCACTGAGTGGGGCTTACTGAAGGTACAGGTAGGCTAGTTTGCCCCTAAGGACCCCCAGCAGCAAAGGGGACTTCAATCCTCATCCAATATTGTGCCAGGGAGCATGCTTACAGAGTGGCGGGCAAAGGAGGTGTGGCCTGCTATGAGAACTTAGCAATCCTGCTGTGAGGGACTTACTGGAGGAAATAGGAGGGGTAGTTGGCCCCTAAGGATGTACTTGGGGGCCAACTACCCCTCCTGTTACCTCCAGTAAGTCCCACACAGTGGGATTGCTAGGAGGTCTTCAGAAGCACGCCCTCCTTCCTCCACCACTCTACAAACATGCCTGGCACACTACTGGTTGGGGGATAAATGTCCACTTTACTCCTGAGGGACTTTAGGAGCCAAGAAGCCCTCCTGGTACCTCCTGTAATTCCTGAGCGCTGGTCGGAGGCCCAGCCCCCTTTCTCCACCACTCTGCAAATGCGACTAATAGGTAAAGAAGCATTTGCAATGTAATAGGTCTTGCAGTTGCGAGAGTTAGAGCTATTGGCATTGTAAATGTAAAGTTTTTTACTAATGTTTTTTTGAGTGGAGTGGATGTACGTTGTGTGTAGTGGAATTATATGGTATGTTGTGCAGTGAAATTATGTGGATAGAAAGTATGTGGTATTTAATGTATAGTAATTATGTAGAGTGGGATTATGTATTATGGAGAGTAATTATGTGGTATGGTAGTCTGTGTTGTGGAGTGGTGTATAAGTACTTTATTGTTGGTTAATTAAAACCCTTACAATATAAAAACGCGAGCAACATATTCTTAGAAAAGACATTAATTAAAATTATTCAAATTACAATTAATATTTTACTTAAAACTGTGCTGAATTTCTCAGCAGTGATGATCGACTCGAAGGCCGGGTTCTGATCAACAGTTTATTGATGGTCGACAAACTGTTACTGTGTCCAATGGTGGAATGTCGCGCTGCTTAGCAGCGCCAATGGCTTCCAGCAGATTTAACGAATTGATAACAAATTTTGTTAACCCGATATTCAACTTCGTGTTGTCCGGGTTAAAGGCTGCTATTATGGCTTGACGGCATGATCGAATTCCAAGCCTTTTCCATTCTTCCCGCAGTAAAAATCGTCTAGAAGTAAGCATTGCTGGGCATAAACAAACTATATGTTCCATTCCTTCGGTGTGGTAGCCGCACAACCTGCATTGGGTATGATTGTCTTGGCGGCGCCATTCTGGGAGATTCTTTAGAAAAGGCCATTCACCCAACCTCAGGGCCAGGAACTTTCGTTTCAAATAAAGTGCGAACGTGCTTGATAAATAAAAGGGTACAACTCCTGGTTTAAAATTGGTGATCACTGCCCAAGCGTGTTTCCTTTTGACAGTATTGCCCTATCCGAGTGAAAGGACCACAACCTAACACTCTTCTTGATTACTGCTTTTAATGCTAGCTGGGAGGGGTTTGTTCCCCAGAATTCCTTAATACCAAGTAGTTGTAAACTATGGTTCAGGTGAAGCCGATATTTATGACTGGCATGACTTTTCTGGATTTCTTGCCAGAGTCTGGCCTCCAGGGAACCCTCCCGGGCATGACGCAGTCTATTGCAAAACTTTATAAATGCTCCAGCCTCAACGCCGTGATGGTCTAATAGACCAAGTTCAAGACGGACTTGTGCCGGCGATGCAGATTTGGGCAGGTGGAATGCACGTTTAAAGATTTTGATTGTTAGTTTATTTAAAAAGTATTTGTGGTTCCCTTCATGATCTCGTGGCCATACGTCAATGAGTTAATTATCTTCGCCTTCATCACTTTCAACATTGGGATTAAACTGGGACCAAGTAATTTTTGGACAGTTTTGTAGCAGCAGCCTCTAATGCCAAGGCTTTGGTCCTCAGTACTTCTTTTTGCTTGACAAATGAGCTTCTGGTGTCAAGGAATATTCCCAGGTATTTGTAGTGAGGTGTTGAATCGATTTTTACGTTGTTAAAATGCCACCCTCCACGCATCTTCTTTTGCTTCCCAAAAGTAATTGTTTTTGTTTTTGATAAATTCAGCTCTAGAAGGTTGTTTTTAGTGTAAGGGAGCAATTCATCAAGTAGCCTCTGTAAGCCTACCTTCGTGTGACTAAGCAGCACCAGATCGTCGGCGCATAGGAGGTTACTGATACGTACTCCATCTAATTGAGGGGGATGGCAATTAACGCTGTCAAGGATTGGCGAAAGGTCCGATATGAACAAATTAAAAAGGAGTGGAGCCAGCACGCACCCTTGTTTTACTCCGCTTCTGGTCTCGATCTTCCTAGAAACATGGGAACCTTCACCCAGCTTGATTCTTACCCATGTTTCGAGTGGAGTTGAACTATTGCAGTTAGCAAAGATTGGGGAATGCCCCAGCCCTTTAATTTCTGCCACAGTAGGCCCCGGGCACACGGTCGAAGGCTGCTTTAAAATCCACAAAGCAACAGTGCAGTTGGATTTGTTGAACTGTTGCTTTCCCTATTAAAACGGATAATGTTAGTAGATTGGTTATTGTGCCAGAATTGGCCACAAAACCCGTCTGATTGAAAGGGAGGCGCTTTGTTTCGCTTTGCCCAAGTCTGCAGGTCTTCCAATAGGATACTGGCATAATATTTGGACTCCACATCTAGGAGTGCTATCATTCGATAGTTGCTGGGATCATTTCTCTTCCCACTTTTATAAATAGGGTGAATGATAGCACCTCTCCAGGACTCAGGAACTACGTTGTTTAACCAGCATTGAGAAAACAAGGGAACCAGATGGTCTGACCAAAATTCGGCTTCTGATTTGAACATTGCCTGGGGAGACCGTTTGGCCCAGGTGCACCATCTGCCCTAGCTTTCTTTATTGAGCGTAGAATCTTATGTTTTTAGTTCTTCGGGTGTCACTATTGTCACAGGGGATGAGTCGCTATTGTTCCCACTGGCCACGTTTGCAGGCTCTTTGAATGTGCTAATGGATGGGGAGCTGGAGCGCAGCCATGTTTGTTTCGTAGCCTCCGGTGATAATACATTTGCATTATTTATGTTTAGAAGGTTGGGGCAGTTTTCTTTGTTGGTAACGATATTGAAATGGGATGTTAAAAGTGGGTCCATTCGTCAGCACTAATACTTGCACTGCCGTAGAAACTTCCACCTCGCTGTCCCCTATTTACCAGAGACCAGAATTGCTTTGAATTTGATTTCTTGCTTTCATAGAAGAGCTTCAGCCAAAATTGATCTGAGGCCTCTTGTTTTTCCCTGCGTACGGCAGACTTAAGGGCTGCTTGGGCTTGTTTATAGTTGGAAAATTTGGTTTTATTATCTGGGCTCTTCCTTGATTGCCGAAGGGCTCGATTTCTGCAGAGCTTTAGTTTTTTTATTACTGGTGAAATATGAAGTCGAAATACGTGTTGCCCAATTCTCCTCTTAAGTGGAGCTACTTAATAGACGGTTGATAAAGCTAGCCCAGCTGCTAATAGCAGAGAAATCTGTGTCTGGTTGTTGGATTAACAATGCTCTGCATTTTTCCATCAAGAGAGGAGCCTCGTCGTCTGACCATTTCATTCGCTTTAAATTCTCTGTATGGCAGCCTGCATGGGTGTAAGCGAGCTCCTGATGACGTGGGGTTTTAACAAATATTGTTATTATTTGTGGCCGATGATCGCTTTCACCTTGAGGTGCAATGTAATAACTCTCTATCAAAGGGAGAATTTCAGTACTGCCTAGGGAAAAGTCCAGAAAAGAAAAAGTTCGGCCATCAGATCGTGTCCAGGCTGGTGGGATATCCGTATGGAAACGACCGTTCAATACGGTATAACCTACGCTACTTAGCTGGGTGACTGCGTACTCCCCCAATTTAGATGGTCTATTTCCTACGGGGATTACTTGTGTGGCAAGGTATGATGGAACCATTAGGGGAGCAATCTCTGGATCCTCAGAAGGGTTGCAGAAAAGGTTAGTGTTAAAATCTCCTGTAATTATACTTGGTATGCCGCCGTACTCGCTGAGCAGGTTGCACACGATGTTGGTCAGACAATCCAATTTGGATTTTTTCTCAGTGGTGCGCGGAGATATGTAAACAGTAAGGAGAAGCAGCTGACTGGCGATCTGTCGACTTCCCAAAAGTATTCCGCTGAGCCAATCTTCATCAAATTTTAGCTGCTTGGTACACAGGGATAATTTGGTTGACACATAAATTGCCAGGCCGCCACTTGACCTTCCGAACTTAAACTGTCTTGTTGCAAGGGACGCGAATTCTAGATAGCCTTCGATGGGTATATTGTCTTCTGCCCAGGTTTCCTGCAGTAGGACAATATCATGCTCCTTAGAAAACCACTGGTGGCTGCTGATTGAATTTTTTGTCCTAGGTCGTTGATGTTCCAGGAACATATTGATATACCAGGGTTGAGGATATTTCAATCATTCCAGGCTTCTAACTAAAGCCCCTGGAAGCCATGACCAGTCAACCGTATCGGGGTTTTGCTGGCTTGTCATGTGCTCCTGGGTTACTGTGGGCGAGTGACTTCTTGCTGATTTTAATACTGAAAAAGGAATCAGGCTTGCACTGAGAATCTGAGCCTGATTGTTTTCCAAAATTGATGGATAACAGGGGGCACTAAATGGTGATATTGTAATGCCCCAATTTTTAAATTGATCAACTTTTAACTGGACCAGTTCTCGAATTGCTGGGGTCGCCAGTGATAGTTTAGTTGTTTCGCCCGCTTTGGTTCCTAATGATGGAATGAATTCAATGGCGATTATGTCATTAGACTGCAGGGCGCTCAAGTCCGGTATTGATTTAAAAAGTCTTAATATGTTTCCTCGATTTAAAATGTCATGGGGCCTCTTGAGACATACTCTGGGGTTAGCAGTAGTATGGTGCCTGGGTTGATGATTGGCTGCTTGGAAACTTTATCGTCGATTGAAGACTTTATTTTTATAGAATTTTCAGTGAGAACCTGCATGGTCGTGCGTGTGACTGCCGATGAGAGAGACGGCTCACAATGGTTATTAATTGGTGGCAAAGCGAGAGATCTTTTATTCGTAGATGCCAACGCTTGACTAGTTGGAGACGTTTGGAAGATTCTGATAGACAGACTGATTAACTGTGCGTTGCAAAGCGAAGTGATTGCACTCCGCTTAATGATGGGCTGCTGAGGCAGGTGTCTAAAGGCAGCGTCAAAGGGTTTTCGATTCCCAATTGCATTGTAACTAGCGCAGAAGCAGCTGTTACGGATTTCCCAGATCCAGGTATTACTTGCGTGGAGCGCTCTAAAAACGGCTGTCGGCCTTGAAACAGTCCCTCTTGGTGTGTATTCAGTTGCAAACGGTCATTATGGGGGTCAGGACTTGTACTGTTGAATTCAAGTTCGGGATTGCTCCTGAGATGGGCAGCAGCTCTTGTACTTGATCTGAGTTGATAATAACGGGGATCTAGCGTTTTGTGCTTTAATTTCTGTTGTATATTTATTCCGACTCTTCCGTAGTCTTTTTTTCTCCCTTTTAGACAACCTGTGTTTATTGTGTTGTTGAACTAATTTAGTGGGGGTTACTTTACAGTCTTCTAACACCATAAAATGCGGGAGATGGACAAAGACTGGTCTTCCGTAGCAGTGGGTCCCTCGGCTGGATTGAAAGGTGAGGGTGAGGATGGGGGACTGGTGGCCCTGCCGACGGTAGCTTCTTAATTTCTGTTATCACTGAAGAAAGAAATTGTGGAAGGGATGATAATGAATCGATAATGGGGGAACAGCAGCATACCGATTGGACCAATTTGGCTTGGGATTGGGCTTTTGTAATGAGCAGATTAAGTGCCTCTAGTTTTTGGTCTATTCCGGCGGTATACACTGCTAACGTATTCAAAAGATGCACCTTGCCTTTGTCTGCAACTCACGTGCCTGTTTCTGCACTTCTCTTGCTTTTTTGTGCACCTCTCTTGTTTCTTTCCGCACTTGCTTCTTTCTACACCTCTGTTGCTTCCATCAGCACTTCTCTTGCCTCCTTCTGCACTTCTCTTGCCTGTTTCTGCATCTCTCTTGCCTCTTTCTGCACCTCTGTTGCCTCTTTCTGCACCTCACTTGCATCTTACTGCACCCTTCTTGCCTCTTTCTGCACCCCTCTTCCCTCTTTCTGCACCTCTCTTGCCTCTTTCTGCACCCTTGTTTCCTCTTTGTTCACCTCTCTTGCCTGTTTCTGCAGTTCTCTTGCCTCTTTCTGCACCTCTTTTGCTTCTTTCTGCACTTCTCTTGCATCTTTCTGCCCCTTCTGCCTTTTTGTGCACCTGTTTTGGTTCTTTCTGCACTGCTCTTGCTTCTTTCTGCACCTCTCTTGCAAATTTCTGCATCCCTCTTGCCTCTTTCTGTACCCCTCTTCCCTCTTTCTGCACCTCTCTTGCCTCTGTCACCACCCCGTTCCCTCTTTCTGTACCTCTTTTGCCTGTTCCTGCAACTCTCTTGCCTGTTTCTGCAGTTCTCCTGCCTCCTTCTACACCTCTGTTGCTTCTTTCTGCACTTCTCTTGCCTCTTTCTGCACCCCTCTAGCCCCTTTTTGCACCCCAGTTGCTTCTTTCTGCACTTTTCTTGCTTCTTTCTGTAACTCTCTTGCTTCTTTTTGCACCCGTCTTGCCCCTTTCTACACCCCTCTTCCCTCTTTCTGCACCTCTCTTGCCTCTTTCTGCACCTCTCCTTCCTCTTTCTGCACCTCTCTTTCCTCTTTCTGCACTTCTCTTGCCTCTTTCTGCACCTCTGTTGCTTCTTTCTGCATCCCTGTTGCCTCTTTCTGCACTCATCTTCCCTTTTTCTGCACCCCTCTTGCCACTTTCTGTGGCCCTCTTCCCTCTTTCTGTACCTCTCTTGCCTCTTTCTGCACCCTTATTCCCTCTTTCTGCACCTCTCTTGCCTCATTCTGCTGTTTTCTTGCATCTTTCTGCACATCTGTTGCTTCTTTCTGCACTTCACATGCTTTTTTCTATACCTCTCTTGCTTCTTTCTGCAACCCTCTTGCCTCTTTCTGCACATCTTTTGCTTCTTTCTGCACTTCTCTTGCTTCTTTCTGCACTTCTCTTGCTTCTTTCTGCCCCCTCTTGCCTCTTCCTGCACCCTTCTTCCCTATTTTTGTACCTCTCTTGCTTCTTTCTGCTCCTCTCTTGCCTCTTTCTGCACTTCTCTTGCCTCTTTCTGCACTATTCCTGCCTCTTTCTGCACAATTCTTACTCTTTCTGCACCTCTCTTGTTTTTTTCTGCACTTTTCTTGCTTCTTTCTGTACTTCTCTCGCCTCTTTCTGTATTCAAATGGGAAGTGCAAGCTGTCAAGTTTAAAGGTCTGCGTGCTCTCGTGACTGAGGTATATGTCTACTTGAACATGTATTCTCACATGAGTTATTCACCTGAAGATGGTAGCTTAAAAGCAGGTAGCTTCTCCTATAGGTGGTCATATCTTCTCAGTTCTGCTCTGTCATTCAGTTGCACAGGCAGACCTATCTTATGTATATAGGTGTTATAGAGCCCCTCAAATATAATATGTAATACCCATGTGCCCTGTATTATTACCAGAAAGAAATACATACACTGTTTTGTGCACAAATTTACAGAGTATGCTGGTCGAAACACAGGTATTCAAGTATTTGTATATTTATTTTTATATAACATGTCACTAGGTAAAAGTAGAGACACACGCATACATACCTTCAGAAACTAGGTTAGACTTACAACAGTGATATGGTTAGGATTGCTTTTTTTACATTTGTTAGGCCTAACATTCTGAGCAGTCGATGAATAGTGAACCTTCAAGAGAAAAGTGAGGTTTAAGACATGTTTGAAGAAGGATTGATGATTAGGCTACTTTGTATGAGTCTGTGGAAAGGTACAGTCAAAGTAGGCCTCTTTCTTTTTTTAAATATCTACAAATCCATGACTACCTATGCAAAAGCCAATGGAAGGTTGAAATAAACCCTGTAGTTGAAGCTGTTAGGAAAAGTGTATGCATTGGCTCGCTATATAATTTATTATTAGAGACTAGGGGGGGATTTAGACAGACACAACACTAAGTGGGACAACAGACTTGGGTGTCAAGGTATGCGGGTGGAAAACTCTATTGAATTAGCGGGGAGGCTACTGATGTCTGCTAATCTTCGTGCACAACACTATAAGACCGTGTTTAACCTTTACTATACCCAGCCAGGTTGTTAAAGTGGGGTGGAAAAAATGACGGCAAGTGTTTTCGCTGTGGCACTAATGATGCGGATATTGTGCACATTTTTTTTTCATGTGGACACTTAAGCAATTTTTGGGTGCACTTAGAAAATTTTGTAGCGGAACTGCTGGGGGGTCCAATAAAACTAGCTTCAGCTCACGTGTTGTTGGGGTTAGTGGAGAGCGATGGATCTGACCAGCTGGCTTTTAGATATCGATATCTGATCTTCATGGCTACAGCCATAGCTAGGCTATGTATTGCCTCAATGTGGCTTCATAAAGATGCCCCGACACTCGAACTATGGAGGGCCAGATTCTTTACCATCTTTAATTTAGAACATAGTTTATATGCACTAAAAGGGGCTCGAAAGAGGAAATTAGGTAGGAAAATCTGGGGGCCGGTACTCTCCTATATGGATGAGTGATGTGTTGTCTGGCAATTTTAAGCAATCACACTTTATTGTACTGTGATATACTTTGCACGCTGCACTTTGCACTTTAAAGCTTTAATAATATTGTACGTACTGTAATAGATGAACTTGCTAACCACTATTTGTGTTTTTATCCATCCTGCTGGTCTGCTTTTCTCCTCTTGTTTTATATATATAGGATCATGTAGATGTTTACTTATAATGCCATTTTTATACCATTGATTATACAACTGTTTTTTACTGTCACTATCATAGATTTAAAAAAAAAAAAAAAACCTTAGATATTCACTGAAAAAAACCACAGGTGTCAGGGACGTTATAGTTCGGCTGACATTTCACTCATACAAAACCTGAGAAATTCAGCCATTATAGTTAGCTGAGCTAACTATAACTCATGCCCCCGCAATGCATTGCCGATGCCGTCACATATTACATCACTCATGACATGGTCAGTGACATCACTGATGACATCACTGAAGACATCATCTACTTAATATCTGATGCACCTCCTCACACCCTAATATAACCTTTCATACACCCACTCTAAAATACAGACTACTATTCTCGAAATCATAGACACACCAATACCAGTTAATACATACCCACTCACTGATTCATATGTCTACTCACACATCCACTCACTCACCCATACAGTTACTCATACACGCAGTCACTCATTAATACAGCCACTGATATATGCACTCATACACGCATATAAACACTCACACACCGCCACTCACCCAGGGAGTTACTCCCACACCTAGTTAGTCACCAAAAGAATCAATCACACTGCCATTTACTCACCTATACAGTATACACACACCACCTCACTTATCCATACAGATACTAACACATACTTACTCTCTTCAACAATCACTGACACAAGCACACACTCATCCATACAGCCACTCTCACAATCACTCACTCTCACATATAGTCACTTATATACTTCAACACTCACATATACTGACTTTCCCATATGTAGTTACTCACACATACCACTGAGACATCCATTCACTTACCAACACACCCAAATGCACACTCACTCACCCATACAGCCCCTTGCAGATGAACTCATGAACCCATATACCCAGTGAATCACCCACTCACACATCCATGCAGGGAGTCACAAAACACACAGACACTCAGGCACCCGTACAGGTACTCAGACAACCAATCATTAACCCATATAGACACTCATGTAGCTACTCACCAACCCATGCAGCCACTTACACACCAACTGACAGACTGATACAGACATTCACACAGATTAGTCATTCACCCATGCATTCACTAAGACACGTTTAATCACTCACTTATACAGTCAGTCACGCACCCACTAAATCATCCATTCAGACACTCATACACCCACTCATTCTTCAATACACCTTGGCGTATATATATATATGTATATATAACATTCTTAAATTTTTCAGAAACACTGACACTCACATGATGATGTCATCATTGATGTCATCAGTGATGTCATCAGTGATATCACTGACCATGTCATGAGTGATGTAATATGTGACATCATCAGCAGTTCATTGTGGGGGCGTGAGTTATAGTTAGCTCAGCTAACTATAAGGGCTGATTTTGTACGAGTGAAATGTCATCCTAACTATAACGTCTCTGAAATCTGTGGTTTTTTCAGTGAATATATATATAGATAGATATATATATATATTCACTGAAAAAACCATAGGTTTAGGGACAGTTATAGTTAGTTGGACATTGCACTCGTACAAAACCCGTGAAATTCCCGCGTTATAGTTAGTTCAGGTAACTATAACTCCTGCCCCGCAATGCACTTCTGATGACATCACATATTACATCACTCATGACATGGTCAGTGACATCACTGATGACATCACTGATGACATCTCAAATGACATCACTGATGACATCATCCATGTGATAATTTGATGCATCTTCTCACACCCTAATAACCTATGGTTTTTTCAGTGAATTTGTAAGGTTTTTTAAATGCTAATTTCTAACTATAACGTGCCTGAAACCTATGGTTTTTTCAGTGAATTTCAAAGGTTTTTAAATGCTAATTCCTAACTATAACATGTCTGAAACCTATGGTTTTTTTCAGTGAATTTCAAAGGTTTTGTAAATGACAATTTTTAAATGTATTAATTGTTATATTTATTTTTTTGATACTGATTTACTACATTTTTTTAACTATTTTTAGATATTTTATTTTTTAAATTACATTGTAATTACATTATACATTACATTACAAAATATACTTTCTCAGAATGAATTACTTTAGTTTAAATACTTTGCAAATAGGCAATAGACTTTTAAGTACAGTAGTTACAGTTGTTGCAATGGGCAACACAATTTCAAACACAATGCAACATTGAGCTCAATGTGAATTTCAAGTTAAATGCAATTAGTTACTTTATGGATTACTTTTCTAACCACAGGACTGGATCCTAGATTCAGTCCTGGGACATCTCCCGTAAACAGTTGAGTAAAAGCGTTTTGGTTACAGTAGTGATTTTTAAGGAATATTATTGTATTTTAAAAGTTGACACAGAAACTTTTTCACATAGAATCACCAATGTTATGATATGGGAGGAAATTCACTTAGCAGGTAAGTAGTGTTATCGTTACTTTTTCTTACTCAGTGGTGGATCCTGGATCTAGCACTGGTGCATCTCCTGTAAACAGTTGAAAGAATGCGTTTAAGTCATACAGGCGATTTTTAAGGAATATTTGTAGTTTGTGAAAATCGACACTTTGAAACTTTTCTGCTGAAAACCAGACAATGGATTCCTATGGATGGAAATACAAGTTACTGGTAAATACGGTTAGAATTACTTTTAAGGGTCAGTGCTGGGCTAAAAGATGCAGCACTGGGTTCTCTCCTAATAACAGGTGAGTAAATCGGAATTCGTAGTTCGGCTGATTTTAGAGGAATATTATAAAGTTCCAAAACTTCACACTTAGAAGAATTTCCAAGTGAAACCAGTCTATGTTAGCAAATGGAATTAAATTCAAGTTACTGGTAAGTACGGTTAAAATTACTTTTGAGGATCAGTACTGGGCTCAAAGATGCAGCACTGAGGTCTCTCCCTGATAACAGGTGAGTAAATCGGAATTCGTAGTTCGGCTGATTTTAGAGGAATATTATAAAGTTCCAAAACTCCACACTTAGAAGAATTTCCAAGTGAAACCAGTCAATGTTAGCCTATGGAAGGAAATTCAAGTTACTGGTAAGTACGGTTAGAATTACTTTTCAAGGTCAGTGCTGGGCTAAAAGATGCAGCACTGGGTTCTCTCCTGATAACAGGTGAGTAAATCGGAATTCGTAGTTCTGCTGATTTTAGAGGAATATTTGTATGTTTCAAAAATCGACACTTAGAAACTTTTTCAGCAAAAAGCAGGCAATGATATCCTATGGAAGGACATTCAAGTTACTGGTAAGTACGGTTAAAATTACTTTTGAGGATCAGTACTGGGCTCAAAGATGCAGCACTGAGGTCTCTCCTGATAACAGGTGAGTAAATCGGAATTCGTAGTTCGGTTGATTTTAGAGGAATATTATAAAGTTCCAAAACTCCACACTTAGAAGAATTTTCAAGTGAAACCAGTCAATGTTAGCCTATGGAAGGAAATTCAAATTACTGGTAAGTACGGTTAAAATTACTTTTCAGGATCAGTACTGGGCTCAAAGATGCAGCACTGAGGTCTCTCCTGATAACAGGTGAGTAAATCGGAATTCGTAGTTCGGCTGATTTTAGAGGAATATTTGCACAATGGTGAAGGAAGGGGGTGGGGCTTGAGGTGACATGTCTGCAAACACGCCCTGTGGCGCGTTTTAAGTTGGAGAATTAATTCCTCCTCAATCCCGAGGGTCCCTAGGGGCCAACTAGCCCACCAGGAACCTCCAGTATGCGTCAGGGGCTGCGTTGCAGAGAGGTGTACAGAGGCCATGCCCCTTTTACAACACTCTGCAACGCAGCTCCGTGGCGCTTACTGGAGGTACCTGGTGGGCTAGTTAGCCCACAGGGACCCTCAGAATTGAAGAGGATTTAATTCCCCATCTTAAAATGTGCCACGGGGCCTGTTTGCACACATGTCACCTGAAGCCCCGCCTCCTCCTTCACCACTGTGCAAACGCGCCCAGCGGCGTGTTTTAAGTTGGGGATTAAGTCCCCTTGAATCCTGAGGGTCCCTGGATTCCAACTAGCCCACCATGTACCTCCAAAAAGCACCACAGAGCTGCGTTGCAGAGAGGTGTAAAAAGGGGCGTGGCCTCTGTACACCTCTCTGCAACGCAGCCCTCTGGCGCATACTGGAGGTTCCTGGTGGGCTAGTTGGCCCCCAGGACCCCCAGTATTCAAGGAGAATTCGTTCCCCATCTGCAAACGCGCCAGGGCGCATTTGCAGACTGCTGCAGAGAGGGCGGTGGCCTCCGGCACGATGCCGGTCTTTTTTTTTTTTTTTGTGTATGGGAGGGGGGCTGCGTGGCCCCCCTTCCCTGGGCCTCTATTGGCCCCGGTGACCCCATCCCTAGGGCATGCCCACTGTTTTTTTTTAATTTACATTTTTGGAGGGGGGCTGCGTGGCCCCCCTCCTCAGGACATTTAAGGCCCCGGGGACCCCATCCCCGGGGCCGGCCTTAACGTTTTTTTTTTTTACATTTTCTTTATGGGGAGGGGGCTGCGTGGCCCCCTCCCACGCCTACTAATGGCCCCGGGACCCCATCCCCCAGGGCCTGGCCTCTGGTTGGGGACCATGGGGGTCCCCAATCCCCCACAGTCCCGCCGGCTCCCCGCGTCCTACGGGAGCCGGCATTGCTTTTCCATAAGGGAGCTGCTGACATGCAGCTCCCTTATGGAAAGTACTTCTGCTTTGCTTCATTGAAGTGAGAGCAGGTTTCCCTGCTCTCGCTTCAATGAAGCAAGCTAGACTTGCAATGGCAGGACGGGAGCCGCGAGGCTCCCGTCCTGCCATTGCAAACAGCAGTGTCCCGGGTAGGCACCCCAGGACACTGCAGGAGCCGGCCCCTGCGGGGTGGCGGTCCCCAGGGCCACCACAGGCTCCAGGAGGGGGCCGCGTGGCCCCCTCCCATGTCTTTAAAGCCCCGGGAGGTGGTGGTCCCCGGGCTTCGAGGTCCAAAACGGACTCCCACATTTATTTTGTTAGTGCCCGGGAGGTGGCGGTCCCGGGCGTGTGGAGGCTTCAGCCCCCACACAGGTACTATTAATTTTTTAAAAGAAGCCCCGGGGGTGGCGGTCTCGGGGCTGCGGGAGGGCCGAGAGCCCTCCCGCACCATTTATTTTTAAAGCCCGGGGGGTGGCGGTCCCTGGGGATTGGGGGCTTTAGAGGCCCCCACATATTATAAATAACCCCCCGCATGCCCTCGGGACTTGGCCCACCCGGGGGCCAATTAACAACGAAGCGCGGGAGACCGCGCTTCGTTTTGTTTTTTTTTCGGTGGGATTCGCGCACCCTAAGCGCATCCCGACGATTTTTTTTCTTTAAAAATGCTTTTATGTCTTAAACTACTGAACTGATTTATACCAAACCTGCAAATCATACTTCTCCCAATAAAGTGCTAGTTTTATGCCATATTTGTAGTAAATCCATTCAGTGGTTTGGTTTACATGCAGAAGCAAAATTTCCTACGGGAGCTAAAATGGGAAAAGCAAATTTTTAGTCCCACTTAAGATTTTTCATCCCTGCAATGATCTGCACAAATAATGACATGCTGGACCATAGCAGACTACATCAATCAAAAGCCATATTTGGTGAAGATCAATTCATGGGGTCTAAAGTTATAGGGAATTCAAAAACATGTCTTTTGAAAGGAAAGTGTTGCCTTACCAAAACTACACAATTGCATTAAATTGCACAAGACACAGTGGTTTTAAAACCTCTATTTTACAGGGAACCCTGAGATATTGAAAATATTTCAGGGTTCCCTGTGAAATATATATTTCATCATGATAATAACGGTTCCCAAATCATTCTGCAGAACTTTATTTTTGACAGGGCTAATAGGAGTATGCAGCTATTTTATGTACATTATGAGGCAAAAGTTAAATTATGCACCGCATTTTTCTGGCAAATCTGCAAATTGTGCAAATTATGTGATATTTAATTCTAATTGGTAGCCATTGTTAGCCGCATTTGGAAGCTCACTACTCAAAAATTAACATTTTATAGCAGATTAATTGTGTTCCATATTGCCATCTTGGTGTTTTCGTGACAATACAAACCACACAACCTTTTGCTTTGTGGTTTATGATGGACCATATTACAACCTTCCCTTTATGCAGCACATACTTAATATGTAAACAAATATAGTCATCCATCTATCTACTTATCTATTTATATTGGTTAAGAAGAAAGAACCTCTGCATAGAGCATGAAGAAAATTCCCCACAATACCACTACATAGCAAAATATATGATAGACTGGATACCGGATATAAGCTGATTTGTATTATGGAATGTTTATTCAAAGTGTATGCAAATTCTCACAACAACAGAAAAATCTTTACTCAGAATTTAGAAGACTCACAAATATCCTGTACATCTTATTCAGTTAGTATGTTCTGAACTTAAATCAACTGCTATTAAGTCACTTACATAATACTACAAAGGAGTGCTTCCAGCCATCTTTTGAACAGAGTGCAAACCCAATGCCCAGAATACAGTTTTGAAGCACAGTTTAGCTAACATGAGGTGAACAAAAAGGTCACACATTTAAATAGCTGTTGAATTTTATTGTTTTACTTCATCTTAAGTTAATTACTTCTAAAGCATTGGGATACATTTTTTATTTGAATATATATTTTTAGATGCCATTATAGCTATTTTATAAGTTCACAGGATATGAATCAAAAATTTGATGACGTGCTAATCCAGATAAATTCCTTTTGTAACCACATCCCTAAACACCCTCACCTTTCCTCCTAATTTGGCATGGGGACATTTTTCCTTATGTATGCATGTGTTTAGTAGTTTAGTATTTATAGAGCGAAACGTAGCTAAAAAGGCAGTGGAGAGCTGTGCATGGTCAATAGCAAGTATACAGGCAACAAGTGATATGGGAGGTAGCTGATTATTGGATTATTATTGCATTATGACTGTCATTTAAATATGTGCGTCTTTATCTCTTTCCTAAAGGGGAGAAGCATTGGGATGATCCTTATGCTATGATATGTCACTCCAGATCTTAGAAAAGGTCTGCTAACTGATATGTTTATGCTTCTTAGTCACCAGCCTGACGGAGGCCTGGTTGTGGATGTGAATACAGCATCTAGAAATATTGAGCTGGTCTGCAAGATAAGCATGAGTGCTGGTCATGATGGCTTTATAAATGATGCATCTGGTTGTGAAAATGATGCAAACTGGCAAGGAGAGCCAATGGTGTTCTGTCAGCATGGGGGTGGTGTCTTTAGTCTGTAATGGTTTTGCTTTGCTGATATTAAACAATGATGTAAAAAATGTTAAGACAACATCAGGCATTCTTGTTGACTCCCATGATTTGCAGAGTTCTGGGGCATCATAAAACTTGTCATTAAGTTCAAAATCGAAATCTTTCAGGACGTTTCTTAAAATGGTTTCTGCTGATTTTACTGCATCCTGTGATCTTATTCTGGCACCAAGAACTTCAGGAGTCAAATTAGCTGAGAACACCATAACTGGCTCATTCTTTTTCTTAGTCTGACAAAAATTAATTCTGTTATTGTACATTCTCACTATAATTTTTTTTATTTTGTTATTATGGATCAATACAGTTTCATCAATGTTGACCATTATTTCTCTGATCTCACTGAGTGTGAACCCGTAACCAGCACTGAAGAATGGCTTTAAAACGTCATCTGCTTTTTCAAAGAGTGCAAACTTAACTGAAGGCTGGAGGTTACGTTGCTGCTGGGAGCTCATTGTATATTCATATTTTCTAATGCATGCACACATACTGTTTGGGTTGGCATACAAATCCTCCACAAATACTTTCACCTCGCTGTTTAGATCAGCTACTCAGCTGAAAATGTCATCTTGGATGAAACTAGCTGCAGATAAAAACATGTTTGCCCTTTGAGCCTCACATACTCTGTACGTTGTTTTTTCATCAATCCCTCTAGGCCTTGTTCTGGCTAAACCAGGGTTAACACATTGAAGACCATCTGCTTTCTGATCAGTTGTTGGAGGGGGATGAGGGGTAGCCACCAATCTTCTAAGTGAATGGGCATTGGGTTTGGTTGTCGTCGCTTTCTCAGAAGACTTGGATTCTTGTTGTGATTCACTGGTTTCTGCTCTTTTTGACAATTTGTTTCCAAGCTTTTTTCCATTGTATACAACTTGTAGCACTTGTTGTTACAATGATAACATATTTGATCCTCCTCACCCATCAGTTTCAACTTTTTGTGAACTGAAAAGGCCGTATGCCTCAAGCACATTGTCCCAGGCAAACTGGCTCCTATTCCAACCCTAGACTAGAAGATGGTAAGTTTTTTAATGAGAGGTAGACGCAACACTAGGAAGGGTATTGTCAAGACATGGATGTCAGGTCCGGATAATTTGCTAGATATAATTGGGTCACTCACAAGCATTATGAGTGATGCAGAACAGACCAAAGAACCTGGGGAATGGAAGGACTGTGAAGTAATTTCTAATTGGGTCTAAAGAGCGGTTTGCATCTTGGAAAATGCCAACTCAGCTATTTCATTTAGAAGCCGTAACGGTCTGCTAATAAGGATTGGTTCAAAACTGGGAGAACTTGCACACTCTGAGTAAAGTTTGAATGTTCATTATCTTCTCTTTGGGCACCGTTTCATCAAGAAAATGAGGAACTTGATACCAGCTGTTTCACCCACAACAACATATGTCGACAACTTTACCAACTCCCTTAGTACCAGTGGCCCATGTTCTCCCCCCAAAGAAGGAGAGGATATTGTCTGCACCTAAGGAGCAAAGGAGACCTGAAATCTCCCAACGTTAATGAGGTTCTCTAATTTCCAATTGTGACTTTTGGAAGAATAGCTTCTTTCATTCAAAATTGGCAAAAAAGGATTCAGATGGCCCTTAGGTTCTTCAAAGGATAGAGGGTTCTTACATAAAGATCTGATCTATCCATTTTTAGGATTAATTTAAAAAAACAATCCAGTTTTCTATAAAGTAGCCAGATTTGATCATGGAAGTGGTTATGGAGCTATTAACCAAAACACACACACAGTGAAATATGCTTAATTCCCAGGAATACTGAACAATATTTTCCTGGTCAGGAAAAAGAAAAAAATATTTGGCAGGTTATAAATTTAAGAAATTTCTGTCAGTTTTATCTTTACTATCATTTCAAGGTGGAAACTACAGTACATCTAAGGAATTGGATGGTAAGATTACATCTCAAAGATGCTTGTTTGTCTGTTCCAATATAACAGGAAATTCCACAGGAAATTCTGGTAGATTCTGTGGCAGAGTGAAGCGTACAGGTTCACTCCTCTCGCATTTGGCCTGTCCTCCACTCTTTGATGCTGTACGAAACTCCTAAAGCCAGTGGCAACAAATCTCTGTTCTCAGCATCTTTGAATGCTAGTCTATTTAAATGTGATCTTTATGGTACATGGTCAGCCTTGGGTGCATGGTAAATTAGGAAAAGTATGCCTTAATTCCAACAGTGCAACTGGAATTCCTGGGTTTTCTGGTTGACTCTATGAATGATGATCTTACACCTATAGGACACAAAGTTGAAATCAATCAAGAGGAAATTGAGTCAGGTTCAGATTTCCCCTATCATATTTCTTCACCAATCAGGCAGAATAGTGGCCTTACTGGTATCTACATACAGGTAATATTCCCGGGTCACCTTCATTATTGGACTCAAATTCACTTAAAGATCAGCCACGTAAGGGAAAATCTCTCTTATATAGATCAGGTGCCTGTAAACAGTGTGACAAGGGGAACTTATGATGGTGGCTAGACATCTTGGATGTGTTGGATGGCTCCACCGTTTGTGCTACATCCCCAGATCTTGTCTTAGAGTCGGATGCCAGGCAGATGGATTGGGGACTGGTTGTGGCCAGTCCTTGACTGGCGGTACATGGTCAAAGACAGAATCATTAATTCATATAAACTGTTCAGAGATTTTTGTAGGCTTCTTTGCAAAGCCGAGCTTCACACAACTGAATGAGAACTGCATCTTTTATCTTTGCATTGACAATCTCTCAACTAATTCACTTACCTGAGGTAAGTGAATTGGTTAAAGGGTACCCAAACCAAACTCTTGATAGAGGTTGAAAAATCATTTTGGGAGTTTTGCCTGAAACATAGAATTTCTATCACAGAGGAGAATATCCTGGGTATTCACAATTAAGTGACGGACTGGTGCGCTCATCATCGAAGAGATTCAGTGATTAATTAGATCCATAGGAATTTCATGAGACAATTTGCTCGTGCAGCCTGTTCTCTATAGATATCTTTGCTTCGAGGCTCAAATCACAACCAGATTGTTTTTTCAGTTGAAGAAAGACCCAGACGTGTTGGCCTCAGATGCTTTCCTGCAGAATTGCTCAACAGATCATCTTTATGGATTTGCACCTTTTGCTATGATGCCTATTGGCTTAGCTCAGGTCCACAGCCAAGGAGCAAGAATAGGTCTGATTGTCACATTGTGCTGAGCACAGCACTGGTTCCCTTTTCCTCTGGAGCAGCTGACAAATTATCCTGTTTTTGTTTCCATTTCATCCCCATTTGTTGTTGAACCCTTGGGGCATGAGTCAAGAGATGGTCCTGACAGGCAGTTTTCAGTGAAAGGCATTGAACCTTTCAAGGTAGCCTGGGCTCTCCCAGGACTTTTGGCTTTAGCTTTAGCCTCATTCAGACACCTTGGGCTAAGGGAACTGCCAAAGCTTAAAAATGTACCATGTGAATGAAGAAGGCTTCCATTTCAGTTAAGAGTCCTTATTTTCCTTCAACATGAAGATATGTGTTTTGCGAACGTTTAAGGAATATGTGTGAAAAACACCTCATTTGAGAACATCGACACCAATTCTGTTATTATCTCAGAAAGCTCCACAGTATAGTTTCATCCCCTAATTTCGCAAGATGAAATAAATAAATGGGTGATGGTCTAGACAGGTATCAACACAAACACCTTTGGGGTATATTTAGTCAGGGATGCAATGTCTTCTAGGGCTTTATGCCCCGGGGTGAAACTTGAGGATATTCTTAAGTAAGCTGATTGGTCAAGGATTTCTACCTTCAGGACATTGAATTGCAAACTATCAGCTCATTCCATCTCGACAGTACATGACGGGCTTTTATCAAGAGTAATAGCGCTTCTAGGGTTAAAATAAAATACATATTTTCCTACCTAGCTAGTAACGGAAATTCTCCCCACCATTTTCTCATTTATGCTGCTTAATATTAGGCTATAACGTTTTATGTTGTTTGAGATGGTATATTTTCTTTCCCTCCCATAGCCGTTACATCTGTATGATAATTAGTTTTCTTTTATTTAGTTTCGGTGTCCTTGCAGGACCTGCCTCAGGTTTCTATAGAGGATCTGGCTGAACAACTCTTCATATGTATTTCTACAAAAGTGCAAGTGAATTTGTGGACGAAGGCCAAGGATAAGGTAACTTTCCCCCATTTAGGATTATTGTTATTGCTGTTCTTCAGTTTTATGCAGTTTCTTTATTCTGGGGTTGCATCAAGAAAAAAGGTCGATTTGAAGTAGTGACCGCTCCTGATTGGTGTTTCCCCTCCCTTGGTGTTCAAGGGAATTTATTGTGGTTGTAGTTTTCTTTTACCCTGTGCCTGCTGGTCGAAAAGCAAGATTCGAGAAGGCATAACATTCGCCCCCCTGTCTTTAATAAAATTAGGACTTTGCATTGCTAACTAACTAGGAAAATCTGCATGATGCAGAACACAAATGCCAAAACATTAAATGAACATCATAAATACATTCCATCTCCCTTTTGTGAGATGGAAGCTTCATTTGCATTGATGCTGCGTCTTGCTTTGTGCGTGCTTCAGACATTTCCCCCTTAATGCCTTTCCCTTCATCCCTTCATCTCCACTGCATTGTGTGACAGATATCACTGTTGACATCACACAGACTGTAAATCAAAGAAAATATTGGTCTCTACATATGCCGCCTACGACATGCCATAAATACACTGGGGGCGTATTACATATACATTGCACTTTCCCTGTTTGCGCCACCTTTAAATAGGTGCGCTGGGTGTAAACACAGAAAGTGTGCCCTATTATGGTTGTTGTGCTGCCCTTGGGGCAGCCACGAACTCGTGCTGCCCTGTGGGCAGTTCATTCAAGTGAAATACATAGCAGCTGTTTAGAAGCTGCTCTTGGTTTCACAGTGCAACACGCCTGCACTTTCAAGAGGGGAGAAATATCCCCTCGTTCACTCACTGCACCCGCCTGCAAGGCGATGTCTGGGGGGGTCCATAGGACCCCCTTTCTCCCCTCCAGAGTGCTGTTTTGGAGGCAGACTGAAATTGTGGCACCTTTTTGTGGTGCACTTTCAGTGCGACAACTAAAGGCATGTTTGCCCCTGCGCCCGTGTCCCACAACACGGCAGGGGCCCCATGAAAATGAGGGAATGTCCTCTTGAGATAGCGCTGGTGCTACATGTGCGCCAGTGCTATAAGTACTACAGAAGGAGGTTGCACAAGCAACTGCGTTCACTTCTGTAATACCAAAGTGCCCCGGGGGCACACAAATTAGGCTCACTTTCTATAATACGGCCCCTGGTGTACACTGTGTGATCTGGGACTTAGTTACTTTCTGGAAATTTGCTTCCAGCTGAGTTAGGCCTCTCTTGTCTCATAGTTCTGCTTCCTACTACGCAAAGTACAAATCCCTTCGGGACAATAGAAATTTACCGAGATGAGAAACGGATTTTGTAAATCACACGCAAATTTAAACAAATATTCTGCTAAGAAATTGCAACCACAGATTTTAAAAGTGTGTTTCTTGGTTATATGAGTTGAGTTTTGTGTATTTCAAAATCACATTTTATTTTTCTTACACCAGCAAAGATAAGGCACTAACGTTCATTTGCTTCTAGGAAATAGATAATTTGTGTAGGTTAAATATACGATAGGTAGTCGACATTTAGGAAGCATTATACACACCTGAATGCACTTATGAATCATAGGTGAAGGATATAGATTGAAGAAAAAGGAGTTAAAAGCCTATATACATGCAACAATCAGCATATTCCAAGATAAAATGATGGTTTGTTTAAATTCAGTGTCTAAGAAATGTTGAATGCTCACAAGGAGCAGTAAAATCTAAACCTTTTCTACTTCTACCTCATTTCATTTCAGATGCAATTCATTAGCATTTCTCACAGCGGAGGACGATAATGTATTTAAGTAAAATAGATATATTTCATTTTTAACTTCAGTGGCACATTTCTAGGCTTCATAGTATTTAGTGCTGCCTATTGTGTATGCGCAGTACCGTGCCAGTCACACCAGAGGGTAAGTTAAAATGTGCACATACACTTTATTAGATAAATAAAACATGAGGTATTTAAAACCACTTCAATCAGGAGTGCATTAGTAATCAATTACATTCAAGAGGTACAGTCTTCAAAATGTTGCCTGAAAAACATCTCACAATTTCATGTTCTTAAACAGAAGTAATTAAGAGCAAGAATTACCATCAGGTAAATGACAACACAGAATTGTGTAAGTGGCAAGCAGCACAGGAATGCGGCACAGGAATTGAGCATAAATGTTGACGGGTAGGCTGTCAATATTCAGCTCTGATGAGATGCTTCCACTGATGCTTGATATTTTGGGACAAGTCCAAAAAGGCTTGGAAAAGTGAGATTAAACGTTTTAAAGGTAGAAATATTGTGCGGACACTATTTCAGTGAATTCTCAAATTGTGAACATAGGCAGTCTCAAGATGTTCACAAAGTAATTGCGCAGAGGAGGAAGCTGTCATGCAGGAGATTACAACCAACTGAGTACAGCCAACCCTTAAGGTATTTATACCAATATAGCATACAGAATAATTCAAGTGTTGCTCAAGCCACAGTTACTTTCTCAACCACGGTACAAATGATTCGTAACTACCTTGTGGGCTCATGCTGTGTGTCAAGGCTTCATAAAGCCTTTCATTTTTATCCCCAGCTCCTTTCCACCTAGTAAGTTTGGCCCATACTTAAAATGTAAATAAGCAAACTACCAGTCCTAGCATGCAAATTGTTTTAGGTTATAAATGCTGGGCAGTCTGAAGCAGGTGTCACAGTTATGGATATATAAACAAAAGATGCAATTAAGAATGTATCATGGGAGAGACATGCTACTAGCAAATACAGGTGCCCAGTACTGCAAACAGAAACGTTAATAAACATGAATTTTATGTCACATCCATCTGGGAAAATGATATATATTTTGTTGAATTGTGCTTACTCAATTGTCCTGAGTAAGTTCATCAATGGGTGATGACTCTTTCAATCATTGAAAATCATGGGTTCCAAGGCAATTAACCATTTATTTCTTGTGCTATTAAATAATTTGCCCACATATTTGGCCATGTTATTGGCCAGCATATATCTGTTGAAAATACTGCCATATCTTTGAGCCAAGTTGTGTCAAACTTGAGACTAGTATTTAAGAAAGTCTGCTTTTTCTGCGCGGACACCCAGTATATTTCGTCTTTTACTAGACCCTATATCTTTGTTGGCTTTAGAACTCTGTGCACTGTACCCTGCAGTATTAGAACATTGGAATGTTGGGAGCTCCATTGAAGACAATGGAGTAGCTCTGGGCTTATAATGGCTGGTATAAGCCCAGCACTCCAACATTCCAATGTTTGTCTTTTTGTTTCTCCATTTTTAATTTAGAACATTCTACCCTTAGTGGGTGGAATGTTCTAATAGCCTTATAGCCCTTCTGCCTCAGGCTATACCAGTTGTTAAAGGCTCTCTCCCTCGAACTCGGGATCAGGGCCTTTAACAGCTGGTATAGCCCTCGGCAGCGGGCTATAAGGCTATAGTAAAGTGCCTGTGCTCCCCCGTTAACCATAGCTAAATAGGCTTATTCCTAATTGTCACATTTAACATCCCTATTAATGATGCAGAAAGTGTGCTCAGGGCCTGGAAGTTACTTGCCACCTGTGGACTACACCTACTATCACAAATGGGTGCTGCAGTAATAGGCGGAATAGCTGATGCTGTATTAACATCTCAAAACAGGATAGATGAAATTCCAACTTGGATGATCACTGAATTCCTGTGCTAGAAGGAAGGGAAGGTCATCCTTATGGAAGAGGAAGCCTGACACACATAATTGTGTCATGCTTCATCTTTGCAACCTCTCCCCACCCTGGTTGGACAGTGGCACCAGGGCGGACTCGACCTCCTGTTGGACTCAGAGCAGGAGGGAGTTGTTTGATAAAAGATTACTGAATAAGAGCGCCATCCAGATTGCGTGAATTAAACATACCTTACAGCTCCCCGGCAGGTCCTTTATTAAATGGGGACCACAGGTAAGGTTAAAAATGGGCTGAATTGCTAGTGAGGAACAATGACTCATACCGTCTCAATAGCTAGGCCAACATGTTTCTGCCCTCAATAGCTAGCCCTAGCGAGTCTGGGGCATTCCTCAGGGCCAAAAATCATTAATTATCTCCTCACGGCCACTGTACCTACGTTTTATAAAGTGAAAAAAGAAAATACTAATATACTCCGGTGCGTTCTACCTGAGATGGAATAATAGCCAATTTAGCCGTAGACGTTAGGGGATACTGGCTTCCTGGTCAAAGAGGGATGATGTCCTCTGTAGACACACATTGGTCAAAAGGTACATTGTGTAATTTTACCTGCAGTATGACCCCTCTATGCTGCTTTTTCTTTTCCATACAAGATTTAGAGAGACAGAAATATTAGAGTGCTTCATTAATTATCATTTTCAAAGCCTGCAGAAGGAGAGACTGTCAAGGAGGAGAAATCCACTGTGATCCTGGTTGGAGGAACACTAAGAGAAAGCAGACTGCCAAACAAGGAATGACCCATGCTGCAGAGGGTCTCTCTGCCTCTTTTCAGTTTTTGGCGACAACCATAAAAAGTCTGTGTGCTTCTGCACAAAGGCACAATTGAGGCTGAAACTGCCTTTGCATTCATATTGGCCCAGTGGGGGCTGCAATTGCATGTTTTTCATATTGGCCAATTCAGGGCTGCATCTGGCTTGGTGTTCCCATTGTCCAGTCAGGGCTGCAATTGTGTTTGTGTTGCTGTTAGCCTTGGTCCTGCCAGCGATGCAATATCTTTGGGGTTTATATCAGCCTAGCTGGGGGCTGCAGCTGCTACAATGACCTCACTGGACAGACAGGGCCAATACTTCTGAAGCAAGACCTGTACAGAGGTGCCAGGAACAGCATCAGATTAATCCAGCCAGCTGCATGCAGACAGATGTGGGCCACACCTGATCACTGTTGCCATCTGCCTGTGGGGGGAATAAACCATTCATTTTGTGATAATTACACACGAAAATTTAGGAGACAGAGGGGTATATTTAAAAGCCCCTTTTGCCACCAGAACGTCACTTTCTCGACGTGGTGGCAATAGGGGCTTCGCCTTATTCACAAAGCAGTGTTAAGTCTCTTAACGTGGCTTAACGCCTTGTAAATAAGGCACCCTTTCACGCTATACTTAGCGTGAAAGGGGCGGGCAATGGGTGTTTTTGGTGGGCATTCTGCCGCAACAACCATTGATTTTGACGCTGCCCCATATTTACCAGGGTGCTGTAAATATGGGGCAGCGCCAAAATTCAGACCAGGGATAACGTGGTCTTACCCTGGCACCATGAGGAGAAATGTTTAATTTAATTAATTGTTTATGTGCAGTAAGGTGTCCCTTTCTGCATATAAACAATCATTTTAAAAATGATGTTTTGCAACTTCTATGTGTGCTGCATTAAGCAGCAAACATAGAAGTTTCAAATGCCATTTCAGATTGTTTATGTGCAGGAAGGGACACCTTCCTGCACATAAACAATCATTCCCCCACAACACAGGCACCCTTGCACAATGGTGCAAGGATGCATGTGTTGGCGCTAGCCAGCTGAAATGAGTGCCAGTGCAGGGGAAAACGCAGGGTTGCACCATATTGTTGTAAATACGGTGCAGCCCTGCATTTCTAAAGTGACGGAGCGTGGCGTTAGCCTTCTTAGCTTAACGCCACGCTTTGCCACTTTAGTAGTAAATATGACCCTGAATTCCTAATCGCTACACCACCAGGAGAAAGAGCTCGAGCAAACAAGTGAACTGATTGTACATTTGACTTGTGGGGCATAACAATCTGCAGCTGAGCCATATTAATATTTTTGCCATAAATTGCTGCTTGTCAATTTCAGTTAGTCTTACTCACATGGGAAATTGCACAGAAGGAGATAAGGAGTACAGAGCATAAGAGAGCGGTGACCAGGTAAACTATCCTCTATACTGGGATACATTTTGTAGTATTGAGTTCTGCTGTGAGAATAAAAACGACATTCTTTTCTACAAAGGCAGGCACTGGGCTGGACACTGAATTTATTGTCTCTGTTGGTTGATCGTTAACTTCTGAGCATCTGACCCCTACACTACCTACCTGAGAAGCCTGTGACTGCTTGCCCTCACTACTCTGAGATACTAATAGAAAGTGGTGATTGTGGCCCTGATTCCAGAACCTTATCTGGATGACCCCAGGTCACCAGTGGCAAACTATCTCAAGCCCCACATTGAGGCTCAGTTGCCCCGTTTCGATTGAGGCTGCCCGAACAGGGTCTGATATTGCCACTCTGTTTTGAGACTGCTCCAGTATTGCCCTGCTTCACAGCTCCTTTTCCTCTCACCCGCACCAGCCTACCTGGTGCCCCCCCACCATTGTTTCATCAGACAATACGGCCAAAACTTCTACAAAATAAGGCAAGGGCCTAGTGGGAGTACAACAGGGGACTGCTGAGGCAGTAGTAGCTCTCCAGTCTGCGGGCAGGGTCCAACAAGAGGAAAGGAGCCTGAGCTCTACAGGTGCAAAATAAAGCAATCGGTGCAGTTCAGCTTCTAGACATTGGCACTAAAATTAAACAAGGCGCAAGTGGACCCTGAGCACGGGGTTGTACTCAGCCCAATAAGTGTGAGCCTGACTGCCCACGGAAGCGGCCCAGCTGGGTCTGGGTGTGGCTTGGAGGCATCTGTTGTGCCCTTGCTCTAATCATAGCCTGCCGCCACCCATCTGCTGCCCTCACTCCGTTTCACTTTGCTTAACATTATACTTTGAACTTCCTAAACATGCTCACAAGAAGCTTCCTACTACAGACGTGCGGAGCAATACCCGCCGCATAACCCAAGAAGAGGCAATGGGGAGCAAGTGACATAGGGGGAAAACCTGTGCTTGTGGGCTGCCTAGAAGGCAAGCTGGAGCTATTGCCCCGACTGTGAAGGAAAAAGGAGCAACAGTGCATCCAAGGACGGCCAGCAGAAGGAGTCCCCACCAATGACTATGTGTATTAGTGGTATCCCAGGGGAATGAAGCGGTACGGACCCCTTGTTGGAAAGCTATCCACTTGGCCCCTTTCCACTGAAATTAAAATAGTGGTGGCCAAAAATCACATTAATTCGTCTACGGCCCTAAGGCCAGTGTACCTCATCCAATATTCGAAAATGGTATCCAATGTTACTAATATAGCTCACATTAGGAGGCCACAAGTGGTTCAGGACAGCTTGATTGTCATTAGTGATAGTGCACCACTTTTGCCTGTGAAGCCTATCCATAACAGGAGGGAGGCGACACCAGGTAAACCAACACCCCACGCTGACAAATACCAGGGAACCATTGAGTATCAATACATCGATGATGACAAGATTCTCAGTATTCTGGATCCAGTTAACCTGTCGAACTTAGATTGTAGCTGGATTTCTATTCCAACCTGCCTTCAAGATAAAGAGGATTAATGGAAAAGTTCTACAAGCAACCTTCGTGGCCAAGAAAAGAGCCCTGACATCAGCCCTGTCTTATCTAATACATTGGGGAGTCTGTCAAAATCAAATTCAAAGCTACTCTATTCAGACCATGAGCTTTGCTGGGACAAAGATCCTGACAACAATGGCTTTGTACTGTGGGGGCAATGGACAAAGCTCTCACGTCAAGTTATACATTCAAATAAATATCCTGCAGTCACTTGCTACTCATGTTAAGAACATCGACACCCGGATAGATAATCTCAATTCCTTAACTACTAATGTTCATCAATCTACCAACAAACCAATGGATCCTTGCTACTGTTCTCACTTACTAGGGAAGATCTCCGCCCTTCTCGAAATCATGTCGGAATTAGTTCAAGAATGAAAAGCAATAGCCAAGCCTAAGCTCACCCAAACTGATCCTGCCCCAGGTCAAGCCAGCACAGTGAGGACTCCCCCCGAAGTCCAATGATAAAACTCTGAGCTACATTCTAGCAGCACAATTTTCATTTCCCAATGAGTTGGACACCAAGTCATTAGGTGGAGGACTAAATGGCCCTGCAAACTCAGATGGTACCGATACAGCAACCACTGTGCTTTAAAGGAAACATAAAAAACGCCTCCGGAAACTTAACAAATGGCTAAGCAGCTGTGCAAAAGCAGCCCAGAATTATTACCCTATTTGTACTAAAGCCCACCAAAAAAATGATGCACCTTGTGGATATGACCACATCCAGAGCCAGCAAGAGAAGGCACACACCAGGCCACTGGGGCTCACAAGTTGCAAAAAAATGTACGGAAAAGGCCTTTGGAACAAAACATCCACAAAGCGCAAAACAATAAGTGGGAAGAGCCTTCAGAACAAAAAGCCCCAGGCGATAAGTGTGAAAGGTAATTTGCAAAAGTGACAGTGACACCTCCCCCGGCCAGTGAAGTAGACAGAAACGTGGAAGTGGGAGGTTAACTAATGAAGCTGTAAAAAAACAAGTGAGTTCTGAATTAGTAAGACTATCCAAAGAATGTCAAACGCCGCCCCAACTGATATGGAAAGTACTACAAACTGACAGGCTAGGGGCTACTCCCATTACAAACTTGCCTTTAGCAGCCCACACTCCCCAGGAATTAGGCAAAAGGAGTTATGCTCATTCAACCACGCCCGCTTCCCTCCCCGCAGAGGAGTCGATGAAGTTTGAAGACATGGACAAGACAGGTAAAGCGGACTCATCCACTTTGTTCAGAGGCGGCAGCCTCCATCCTAGGGATGCGAATGTTCAAGTGGACTCTTAGGGTGGAGCAGTAGATTCTAATGAAACTAGAAGGATCAAACCTTGCGGAATAACTGACAGGGAGATGCCACATTAATTTTCCATCCAGAATATGTTTCCCGGGGCTGCAAAGACATACTTAAGCAAAGTAACATCTTAAAATTACTTTCTGTACTTGCTGGTATAATCAGGATTGAATCAAAAGAGATTGAAAGAATTGCTTTAATTCCTGGTATCCAAGATATGAGAAGCCACAAAAGTGCAGTTTAGTCATATGGAGGTTGAAAGAAAGATTGAGGAGCAAGCAAATGTGCTGTCTCAATGGGGTATTGTAATTAACAAACCATCCCCCCAAAATACCCTTGGATGTTGGCCAAAAAATTACCTTGGCAGCCCCAGAAGTGCTCAATTCTCCATTGCCCAAAAGGTCCAGAAAACAGAAGGCAGGGTATGGAGCCAGTACGCATAACAAAGGATTTCCCCAACAACACCAGGGGATGCTGAATGGCAAACAACTCAAACTGAATGGCTCCCTGGTACCATAGAAGCCCACCTCCATCTAAATCGTTATATGCACACTCACCAACTATGCAGTTCCGTTCCTGGAATATCCAGGGCCTACAAACCTTGCCATCCAACAATGAGGTAGCCTCCAAGAAACATGTCAATTAACGGAAACTGCATTAAATTCTTTACCCTAGCCGAACCATCCCCCAAAAGGGGTCATCCCTCTGGTGGGGTCTCAATTCCTATCCAGAAACCTCTGGCAACAAATGTAATGGTATTGGCCAGCGGTCTTGGCGCTTAGATATTCATGAAACTAGCTCCGCCCACCAAACAAAATTCCAGGGGAAATTTGCAAATTATCATTGGGTGCATCTATATCAATCCTAAGCAACCAAAGAAAAGAACAGCAGTGACTGAAATAGGAACAACCAATAACTCTTTAAGATAGCAATATCTGGAGGTCACGTGTTTACCGGCGGGAGACTTCCATATGTTTTTGTTGGAATCTGCAGAGCCAACGATCTGGGTCCAAGAGGAAAATGCAGCCTTGCTCATCCCTGAAATCACTCTGGGCAAAAGCAAGAAGGACTCTGCAGGGAAGAGGCATGCCACCCTTATCAACCAATTAGGTCTCAGAACCTTAAACGGCAGAAGCCCCCTTGACAATCCTCCAACTTGCACATTTACCCCACAAAACAGTTCATCTTTAATAGACTATGTCTGGGTGTCTGCCCAGAACTTTTTTCGAGCACCACAATGCTAGCCTGCTCTCTCGCCATGAACATGCCTAGTTGGCTTATGGCTGAGGTGGTAGGTATCCAAGAAGCCCTCAGCTCTCTCCGCATTCATATTGATTTATGTATCCAGGCAAAAATTGTATTGTCCTGATAATGACCCCATATATTTAGTGGATCGAAAAGTCAAACGAATCACTCTGACCCGTATGATTATGCAAAATTGTTTCTTGGGTGCAGTAGTGTAGTTTTTGACAGAAGTGTGACTTTTGACTTTATGCACCTCTTGTTGTCACAAAAAATGCTGCTTGTGTGTTTGTGTGATACCTGTTCAGGTGCGCCTGGTAGGGGTACCTACTTCTACAACCCAATTTTAGATTTTCATATAACAATAATAAGCTATTTTTTAATGATTGGTTGGATATTTCCTGGGCATTATTGCTTTGTAGCTAAATTATCACTTACTTTTATTTAGTGCTTAGTTCCTTAAGCACTATAAGGACCTGTCCCTAAGCACTATAAGGACCTGTTCATTATAGCCTTAACTACCCTTCGTCCTTAGATATCTTTGAGTTTCCCTTATTTGACTGAAATTATGCATGTACAGGAAGCACTCCATCATCAAGTGGAACATGTGGTAAAGCAGCAATGGATTTGCATGATTGGTCTACATTCAAGGGTTTGCTGGCTACAACTTGAGGAAATGTCTGTGGAGGTTACATAGGTATTGAAAGAGAAGGCATGAGAGAAATGATCTTTGAGGAACTCCAGATTTTTTGACAATGTGGAGGATTTGAATGATCTGATTATCACTTTTTGACCATGATCAGTAAAAAAATAAATGGCCTACTGCAGTGATGGTTCGGAGATGTCTGCTCAGTGTTCAAGCTCTCTAGCAATATTGCATGATTGACAGTGTCAGAGGCTGCAAACAGATCAAAGAGTATTAGGCCAGTTCTAATGACCTCATACAGCATAGAAGCTCTCACCAGAAAGTGGTTTAAGGTGGTATCAGTGCCCCTCACTGGCCAGAATCCAAATTATTGGTCAGGAAGCAAGAGGCTTAGTTCCATATACTCTTGAAGTTCACTTTCCTTTCATTGATTTTGCAACAGAAGGGGAGGTTAGAGATCGGCTGATAGTTGGCTAGTACCTTTGGGGCCAGCAGATTTTTTAAAGAACCGGCATAATGTTAGTGTATTTTATTAGGAATCTTTCCCAAAATGTTGTGCATAAATCACATTTGCGGTTGTATCTTTAACAAGAAGAGTTACTTGATGCATGTGGGTGAACTAGGGGGCTTTGAAAATATTGAAGGTGGAATATGGCTGAGTTGGTGAAATATGAAGGTAATTAATCACTAACACAAAAAGGGGGGACAGGGAGCTAATAAGAGGTCCAGCACCCTTGCTCCCAAGAACAAATGTGAAATATCGATAAGGTAACTGTTCCTGTAAGAGTGTATCTCAGGGTGGAAAATTGGTACATGTGAGGGGATCTTCCTATTTAGGAAGAAGTGTCCTCACACTCCCGTAAGGGTGTCATTCTTCGTCATTGCGCTTTAGCTACTCATGGAGTCGGTGCTGTAAAACCCCTAGGGCCCCATCAGAGGTCTCTTTGGCAGAGATCTTTTAATGAAATAGCCATGATGGTAAGTGCGGGTGTGTGGGATAGGTGAAATGGTGAATTAAAAACACCTAATGGGTACCAAAAAACTAAAGTATTCCAGGGTCCCCTTGGTAGGTATAAAAGCAATGTGTTAATTGTTAGCTCCTGGTAATGCTGAGAAACAATTCAGCAACTGGTGTAGATAGTATAGGTCATGCACGTCGACAGGTTTGACGCCTCAGTGGTCCAGGAGGGATCAATGGCGTTATGATATCTGTATTGGATGATACTTTGAGGTAGAGGTTGCCAAGTAATATTTCAGAGTAGTCATAGTAGGTTTTTTTGTTTCTAGCAACAAGATACATTGTCTGATGGAATCAGAGAAGTATAATTTCGTTTTGAGTGGTTAGTTTATAGGTTGGGTTTGTAAGGTTGGTGGAGGTAAAGGAGTGGTCTGGTCAAACCTGTGGTTTGTTGGGGCACGCTCCACCTCTTTGTGGCTTAAGGCCAGCAAATTGTTCATTAGGGCATTCATCGGTCTGACATCTGGCCATCAAATCATAGGTTAAAGTCTTCCCTTTGGTGACCTTGTAATGTATGCAGTCTTTAGCTCAACAACTATGATCTTGTTAAACTGGCCTATCTGTACTTAAAAACAAGAGAATTGAGTGCAAAGATGCCACTTATTGAATAGAAGGCAAGATTAGTTACATCTGATAACAGTAAGTATGATATACTATTAATAGCATGACCTAACAATCTCCAAGCATTGTACTTGCACATTTCATTTAGATCTTGGGTTTTGTTACCATGCATGATCACCAAAAACTTTTAAAGATAAAGGGTGGGGGGGGTTGGAAGTCAAAGATAGACATCAATATGTCAACAGATTTACTTTGTTATAATCTTATGAGGTCAAACCTATCTGAAAGTGATCCTAAATAAGAAAAATAATAAATGTCCTCTGTACATGAAGATACAACTGCCTTATATGTCCTATGAGGTCTGCCACTGCCCAACACTTGGTCCCCAACAGACAAGCTACCATTAACTTCCACTAGAAAACCCACCCAATTCATCCCTTGGCCAGGTTTTGTCCTTCCCTAGGCAGGAACCCCACTTGTATTACATACAATTTGCCAAAGTACCACCTGGACATGCACAATCAGTCCACTCCTCGCTTGGCCCTACCTCACACCAGCGACCACTGCACATGGCAGCTTTGCTCCCTGCTCTGTGCCACGTTCAGTGCTCCTGTGGGAACTCTAAATGAAGGTCTTGTGGTAATTACTACTCTCATGTGATCTGCGCATGAACTGGAGATCCTGCAAGATTATGGCTTCTGTCTTGGACACAGTCCTATGCAAACCATGTCCAGTACTTGCTACTTTGCTTGCCTCTGAGTCTGTCTGAGATAGCTGACCAGTGGTCCGAATCCTGCTCAGACTTGACTCTTCCTGACCTTGTTGGCATGTGGCTACTGTTGCTGGCTCCTGAACACACCACACACCTTAGACACCTTGGACATCTGGGGCACCAGCAAGAAAATACAAAAGATGGTGGTTAGTGCTACTTATTATTCAGTCACATATCTAAAAAGAATAGAAAGGCACATCTTTTTTAGATAGAAGTGGTGCTGTTACAATCCTCCATGTGGCTCAACTTCTAACTGTTGGAAATCAGGAACTGTTTGCAGTGTCCTCCCACTTTGTTGCCCCATTTGAGATCCCTAGATGCTAGTTTTCTGTCTCTGAGAGGGCCCTGGGCTCTGCTAGGTAGGCCCAGGACCAGTGCTATGGTGAAAACACACTTAGAATACAGTGAAAACACCTACATACACTAGGTTAAGATACCCCTAGAATTGGCATGACCTCCCCTATAAGGCCCTAGTACATAATAGGGCAGGAGGATCAAAACTACCTTTAAGTCCCTAGTATATAATAGGGTATGGCAGTTTAGAGGCCAGAAGCCCTTTCTGCACTTGCATGTGTGCACTGCTTAGGCCTCAGTTCAGTTTAAATGCCGCCCTGTGTTGCAGGACTGCTTTTAAAATGCAAATTGTGCCCAAACTCGACTTTGGTGTTTGGGGGCACTTACAAACTAATATACTACAATGTCTGGGCATTTTAGGTACCCCCCCCCACAGGGTCTCCACTAGGTGTCCCAGGGGTAGAGTTCAGGTACTTATAAGGTGTCCCTTATAAAAGAGGGTTTATATGTCCTAGGCACATTGTAGTAAAGTGCTTCCCAAAATTGACTGTTGTGCTAGGAGCACTGTGGAGTGAGGATCTGCAATATTTGTACATATTCAGAACCCCTAAAGTCTCCCCTAGCCGTTCCGGGGGTGGGTGGTCCTGTAGATATAGACAGGGTCCATATAAAAGATGTTTTATAAGCGCTGGTGTTGGAGAAATTGCCCATTTCATTTTCCCCATTGCAGATTCCCAGCCACATGGTTAACATGGCAAAAAGGTATTGATTAATAACTAAAGATAGGGGTGTCATAACAATATCATTCAAGGACTCAGTAGAATGGTATTGATAAATCCAACAATATGCTATTGTTGAATGTATCCTAAATAGTACAGACAAGAAGTTATAAGACTTTCATGTCTGTAAGACAAAATTCAGCCTTCTAGTGCTCTGACCTGATTGGCCAGAATTAAGTGGATGAGCCAGTCGGCTTTGATGAGATGATAAGTAGCCCATGGGGTCAGAGAGCAATACTGGGAGGAGAAGGGTTCTGCTACAGAGGAATGCTATGGCAAGGGGAGGGGTCGTAAAAACATACTCTTCAAAGGGTGGAGGGGACAGATAGTGTAAGTCAGGTCCAGTTGCAGCCCTACACTTTGAACCCAGCCAGATGGCAGGCTTAAGGAAGGGATTTGCAGATGCAAAGGGGAGGGAGACTATAGAGATGAGCCTTCCTGTAGGCTGGTTTAGTTAGCTTTTCTCTCTCTGCTTGAAAATCAACCATGTTGAATTTTGGAGAAATGGTGCTCTGTGAGATACTATAGTGCCACACTTTGGAGGACATGGTCATACTCTTGGGTGTTGCCCTGCACCTCAATGGACAGGAGTGCCCTCGTGCTTGACCCACAGAACTTGGAATAAGTATCTGAGAGGGGCAAAGCCTCTCACCTCTGCTGCTTGAAACTGAGAGAAGAGGAAGGATTTCCAAGCGGAAAACTTGATTTGCAAAATCAGGCCCTGCATTCTGATTGACTCCACCTGCTGCATTATCTGGAACTATAACCCCTTGTATGTACCTTGCTTCAAGAGGAATAAAGACTGGACACCACGCTGGAAACTTGATTTGCACCATCAGGCCCTGCATTCTGACTGACTGCGCCTGCTGCATTATCTGGAACTACAGCCCTTTGGATGTACCTTGTTTCAAGAGGACTAAAGAGTGGGCTTCCCGCAAGCTAAAGGGTAACAGAGCTCGTCTGCATCAACTCCACAAGAGTACCCTGCCTGGAGTGTATCCAGTGGACTTTTAAGGGTGTTGTCCATGTGTATTGTGGGTATTATGGTCCCAACCTTTCAAGGACCATCTCGGAGATTCCAGACCCTTGGATTGTGTTTTGGACACTTTGGACCCTCAAGAGGACCTTCAGGAAGAAGTTCCATAAGTTTGGGAAAGTTTGGTGAACTTTTGTGAAAAAGCTCCAGAGGGTGACCAGACTCTCACAGAAAGGCAATCCGGAGAACCCTCACTGAATCCGGCCTTCTGGAGGAGGCTGCATGACTACTGGTGTGAAATCCTCCAGAAAAGATTCTAAGTGTGAAGGTAAAATCTTGACCGGCACCTCCATCTTAGTGTATCCGACCAGGGCTTCATCGCGGTCAGCCTCAAACTTTGACTTTGTCCGGGTCAGATTTGCCCAAATGTCCAGAATTGGCACTATTTGTTTCTAAGCACTAGAAAGTGTTTGATGTTTAAAAATTGATATCTCTGGTTCCCTACAATGGATTTTCTTCTTGTTGGTGTCATTTTAAAAATAAAAATATTTCCTATTTCTTTAAAATGGTGTTCGATTTTTGTTGTGTGTTGTGTCTTAATTATTTACTGAATTGGTGTTTTTAAATGCTTTACATACCTGTCTTTGAAGTTAAGTCTGCCTGCTCGCAGCCAAGCTACCAAGGGTTAAGCATGGGAATAATTTTCTAAGACCTATTCTGAGCCCTATATTGTCATAGTGATATTATTGGCAGTGGTACATGTATATTTACCACTAGTAGTAACCCACTTTCCAACACTAACCCAATGTTGCATATTAAACGTCACACAACTACTGATTCTACACCACTAAGAAAGTTTAGTGTAATGACTACTACGGTGCCACTAACTGTCTTCAGTGCAACAACAACTGCTATGTCACTAAAACCTTTAAGTATACCCTCTAATGCTGTGTAACTAATCGCTTTCTATCAGTAAAACATCTATGCGGTCTTAATGGCCTTGGACAGTATATCTATCTACATTGCTTTCCACTTATCCACTTCTCTTTTAGTCAGCATCTCTGAGAACGCATTAAGTCCTTGAACATCAATTCCAGGTAGAGTCCATAGCATCTGAGTACCTGTCTACTTCTCTTGGACCAGGCATTATCCAAATACACCCTCTTCCCCCTTTTCCCGCTGTGTTGACCTCAAAGCCCATGTTCCTACTTTGTGTGGTGGCAGTAGGCAAAGATGGAATTAGTGGAATCCACATTGCTTCCTCATCAGGACAATAACTTAGTGGAGTTCTTAATATGATACTGCTAGGGCATCATGAAGATTTATTTTACATTTTTAGAAAACAAAACCTCTGTTTGGAAAATGTAAAAAATGCAGGTCAGTCTGTCATGCCTCCGTGATATGGTGGGCTGGCTGGTACTGTGTGATTCAACAAAAGTGACCCCACTTTCTCGGCTGAAACACTTTCTGATAAAAGACAACTGCACTAGTGGCAAATCTCGAATTCGGTGTAAGGGTTGCATCCTGGGCATCAAAGGGGATGACTCTGGAACCCAAACAATTTGACATATGGCTTGCCAAAACTTAAATGAGCCTCAGAGTCTTGACTTTCTACAAACGACATACATTTCAAGGAATTAAAACTGGGTTTACACTTGCTGGGATTGAAGACTGGATTGTAAATGGCTCTGTAATGCTACCAAATTTCAGGCCTAATCTGTCACCCAGCCTTGACTTAATATAAATCGCTCATTGCACCCTGTAGTATATAAAACCCCATTTTCACTTACCCAGTGCCACATTTGACAGACAGTAAGGGAATAATTGTTACAACATGTATTTTGCCCTATCTCATGTGTTAAATATGACAACTATTCTTATTTGCGCAATACAACATATATATGTGGTAATTAAAGTAGGCGAATGGTGTAAATTGTTAATTAAAATGCATGTAAATTATGTTATTGAACTATAAATGAAGATAGCCTTATTCACACTGTTCATAATATCAATTAATGATCATAGCTAATATGACTATGCTGGTTGATTGCAATTATTAATGCAAGATTACACAAGCTGCTAATGACAATCATTACTCAACATATCAAGAATCACTGTTGAAAAGATAATTAACATTATCAATTTCACATGCATGTTAATTTAAATGCGTACTTCTCCATTGAGGCTGCATTTCTTTTGTTCATTTGTCCTCAAATCCAACAGCTCACTGACTAATGTGTGTGTGAAATATTACTAGGCCTGTCCTGTCATGGGAAAATATCAATATCCAAACATGATTGTCAGCTTGTTTGGGTAACCCGGGATTACTCTCATTAACTCCACTAATAAATTCAGACAATCAATTCTAAAACATTAAAAACCCTTTGCCTGCAACCTCAAGGTTCTCCTGTCCTGTCAAAGGTAATAATAGATATTGAGATAAGCCGAAGCCATGACTAGAGTGTGCCTAAATCTCTTATTATTATCATTGTTATTATTATTAGAAATTCCTATTATCATTGTTATTACAGTGTTTCATACCACAGAGTACTGCTTCTAAGCACTCTAACATGATAATGATAATTGTTCACTTTTTAAGTATAAAATCAATGTATTATCAATCAATTATATTTAATAATAACAGAAAATATGAACAGGCACTCATCTGTGGTGGGGTGAACAATCTGTATTGAGGTCTGCCATACCTCTAGCTAATACTCTCTTCTTCCACTCTGCACCGTCCCGGTATTCCAATCTTACCTCCTCCCTCCTACCCCTACCTGCCACCTCCCTATTTAGTCTTCCCCCCTTTCCCCTGTTCCCTCCTCTCCCATTCTTCCCCCCATCCATTGTGCACCCCCTCAACACGTCTGCCATACCTCTAACTAATACTCTCTTCTTCCACTCTGCACCGTCCCGGTATTCCAATTTTACCTCCTCCCTCCTACCCTTACCTGCAACCCCCCTATTTAGTCCTCCTCTCCTACAACCTGTTCCCCAAGCTAACTTTCCATACATTCCCCCTATTCCCTCCTCTTCTCTTCTTCTCTACCCGCTCCCCCCCTCGCTTTGTCCCCCAATTTCCTCACTAACCCCTTGCATCTCTCTTCATAATAATACAGACAATAATACAGACACTTGTAAAGCGCGACAGCTACCTCAAACAGAGGTGTCCCGGCGCTAAAGCGGACAGTAGTGCAACGATGGACAGCTAAAAGTCATGCCCCCGGGCCTTTAATCTGCCCTAAAGAGCCAGGTTTTAACCATTTTCCTGAAGAGGGTCTCTGTTTCTATGGTGTTGAAGTTACTAGGCAAGGAGTTCCACAGATTTGCTGCACCGAGCGTAAAAGATCTGCCCCCATTCGAGCTTTCTTGAAACAGGGAATGCAAAGTAAATTTTGTGAATTGGACCTCAAGGATCTGGACTGCTTATATCCACGTAGTCTGTGTTTTAGGTAGCTGGGACATTTACTATGCATGGCTCAGAATGCCAGCGTCAAGGCCTTAAATTTGATTCTTTTGGCCACTGGGAGCCAATGAAGCGCTTTTAGATGCGGAGAGACATGCTCGCGAAAAGGCACTCGCCTGATCAGTCTCGCAGCAGCATTTTGCACCATCTGCAGGCGCTTAATCAGGTACTTAGGCTGACCCAGGTAAAGGCCGTTTGCATAGTCCAGCCTAGATGTCACTAAGGCATGTACTATGCTTTTCCGGCACTCCTCTGGCAGCAGATGCAGAAATTTCTTCAAATTTCTCAGTTTACAGAAGCAAGTAGCTGTCACCTGACGTATCTGAGCCGAGAATAAGAGGTCAGCCTCCCACTTCACGCCCAGGTTTTTTATACAGTCTGCAGGGGAGGGTGGGGGACCTATTTCTATAGGCCACCAGAGATCCAGAGCTGGGGGTGGCTCTTTCCCGAAGAACAGCACCTCTGTCTTTCCTGCGTTGAGCTTAAGTTTGTTGTTGTTCATCCACAACGGAAGCACCCCTTGAAACTCTCAAAGGCGACCTCGGTCTGCTCTTTAAAAGTGAAGACCAACTGGGTGTCATCCACATAGGAGATCGCTTTTACCCCCCAGTTGGCTATTAGGGTGAACAATGGAGCCAGGTACAGATTAAACAAGAGAGGGCTCAGTGCTGACCCCGGGGGACTCCACACCAGAGCTGTTTTGGCTTAGACAGAAATGGTTGGAGCGCAACCTTCTGTGTGCGATTATCCAGGTAGGATTTCAACCAGGCCAGAACCGTGCCTCCAATGCCCATTTCCTGCAGTCTCTCAGACAGCAAGGTGTGGTCGACGGTGTCAAATGCGGCCGACAGATCCAGGAGCACCAACATCGCGGATGCCCCTGAATCTGCCGCCTGTCTAACTAACCAGCCACCTCCAGGAGGGCTGTCTCTGTACTAAATCCCGACCTAAGGCCAGATTGGGTATCGTGTAAAATGCCCTCCCTCTCGATAAAGCTGGACAGTTGCCGCTGCACCAATTTTTCCAACATCTTTGCCGGTGCTGGCAGCAAAGAGATGGGCCTGTAATTGGTCAGATCCCCAGGATCCCCATTCGGTTTTTTCCTCAGCGGGAGGAGAGTAGAGTGTTTCCAGATATCTGGAAAAGTGCCGGACGTCAGGGAGGAGTTCCAGATGCACGTCAGAGTGTGCGACAGGGAGTGAGCCATCACATTCCAAAGTTTAGGGGGACAAGGATCATCAGGTGCCCCCGACTTACATCTCAAAATTTCTGCCAGGACGTCCTGTTGGAAGATAGTGGTAAACTCCGTAAGAGACGGCTCGGTAACTCGTGCTTCCCTATTGTCACATTTCTCCGTCTCCGCCGGAACTGAGAATGATTTGTACACTTCCTGAATTTTATTGTCGAAGAAGACGGAGATACTTTCGCACAGAGAGAGTGAAGGTTGCACAGAGGTCTCTACGGCTCTGGGTTTGAGGAAGGAGTTGACCACTTTGAACACCTCCTTAGTAGAGTTGTCAGTCTTGTAGATACAGTCAGCCAGGTACTCCCTTCTAGCTACCCATATCAGGCTGTGGAGTTCTTTCAGAGCATTTGTATAGATGGTCTTGGCAGACTCACAGTAGCCTGACCTCCACTGCCGTTCCAGTCGTTTACAACTGCTCTTAGCGGACCTAAGTGCCTCCGTAAACCAGGGGGCAGAGGGGGAGAGCCTTGATGATCTGGCAGACTTGGCTGGAGCTGCGGATTCGACAGCTGTCGCAATCCACTGATTTAAAGCCAAGGAATCTTTGTTAGGGTCGGCTGAAAGTGCGGGTTGGCTGGCCTGTAGGATGGGGACCAACATCGACAATGTCAGGTTTTTCCAGCTTCGTTTAATATAAGTTTGGTTACCCCTGCTCTGACCGCGTGTACCGATCCTAAAACAAAATGGAATCAAACAATGGTCCGACCAGACCAGTTTGATAGGGGTCGCTGTGCTCAGAGAGGCTAGGTTGGAGAATATGAGATCCAAGGTATGGCCAGCCTTATGTTTAGGGGATATAACATGTTGCGAGAGATTAGCCCCCCCCAGGGACAACACAAGTTGAGCTGCCTGCGTGCAGGTAGCATCATTAACATGTAAATTAAAATCCCCTAACGCTGTGAAATTTGCATACATTAGTGATTTCTGGATAATGTAATTGCATAGCTCATGGATTATGTTAGGTGCACAATCCGGCGGCCTATAGATAAGAATGCCAGAGAAGGAGGTTGACGGATCAGTTTGCAAACAAAAGTTAAGCCCCTCAATCCCCTCCAGTTTAAGAGTTCCTGAGGCTGCTAAGACCCAGGAGTCTTTATAAATAATGGCAACCCCTCCCCCTCTTTTCCCGCTCTCCCTATTAGCATAACACTTTTTAAAGCCGCTGGGGACTGCCAGGGCTACTGCTGCAACTGAATCTGAGTTCAGCCATGTTTCAGTTAAAAACATGGCATACCACTCATTGCTTGCTAGCAAGAGCCATATGTCCTCTGCATGCTTAGGCAAAGATCTGCAATTTATCATGCAAGCCTTAATCCTGGCCAAATTGCCGCCTTGTCCTTGGATGTCTCCTACATCTGCATTTTTTGCCACCAGCCCCGTGGGCGCCTCGAAATCCCATGCACAGGCAGGGCAGGAACCTGGTAGCCTGTCTGTGGCTACATTAATAGTGTGCGCCTTTGGGCATAGACTACCTCTGTATGAAAGCAAGGCATCTCTTGACCAACAGGTTACCCCACCGCTTGACATCCGAGCAAAGTGGCTGGTGCTGGCAGCGGTCTGGCCGCGGACGGGCGCAGACGGGCGCAGATGGGCTTGCCTTTGGCGCGCCTTCGGTGCACCGGCGGCGCGCCCACTGCGCGCGTTCCGCTGCGCGTCCGGGCACCCATGAAACTTAAATGTTGTTGCCGGACCCGGAAGTGAGGAGGTTCTAGGGGCGGAGTCACGACCCTCTGTACAATCGGCACTCTCAAGCCGTGATGGACCGGGGATTCGTGATCCCCTATTCCTCCAGTAATGCTGCTCAACCCCCTATCCCCCCTCGGTAATCCCCTCCCTTGCCCTCCCTCGGACCCAGCAGAACCACTTTCTGTCTTCAACTACCCTACAACCCAACCCCCCTCACTCTGCCTGGGGCCCGTTCCCTCACATCCACCTCTCCTAGCTTACGGGACCTTTCCAACCACTTCCCCTCTCTTCTACCCAAACCCCCTGCCACTTTATGACTCCCCTCTTTGCTTGCCACCCTCCCTCCTCGTTCCTCACCAATTTCCCCCTAACTATGACCTCAATTCTTATCCTCCATACAACATCAACAAAGATAACTCTCTTTTCACCTCCGATGCACCAACAACTGCTCTCAACCATCATCTATCTCCGCCTTTGAACCTTGTACCCCAACACCCCTCTCGCACTCCCACCTCTCCCTGTCCTCCCTCGCCAATTGCACTCCCTCCTGTAACCATCGAGCCACCTAACTTACCGTGCTCAGCCATACTCTCTCTGGAAAATAAGTTAGGAGCTCTCATCACCTCCATCACCCAGCTTGAAGCTAACATCTCACTCTTAAGCACTAAGATTTCCACCTTTCCAAACACCCCAACTCCCTTGGAAAATACTCACTTCCCCAAACCCCCGAGAAACACCTCGCCCCCACACCCCAAAAAAGCCAATCACAATCTGTCCTCTGCAGACATCACTAACCTACTGGCAAGTTACAAGACCTCGAACGCCTCCCCCCTTCCACTTTCCTCTCCAAGTAACCCTACTATCTTCACTATTCCGACCATCTCTTCTTTCAGACCTAATCGTCTGCCTTCTTCCTCCCAGCCACCCTCTTACAAGAACAATATCCCCATCACCCTTCATAGCCCAATCGCCCCTGTCACCAAAACAGTCTCGTCAGAGTTCCGTTGTTTGCTCCACAACTGCAGATCTGCAATGAAACACAAACTGGAAATTTCTGACACCATCATCCTTCACAATCTCGACATGCCCTTCCTCACAGAGACCTGGTTCAACGACACCTCTCATTCTATATTTGATCTTCTGTTACCCACCGACTACTCTATCTTTAGAAATGACAGAACAGACAAAGTTGGGGGAGGTGTTGCAATAATCTTTAGAAACTCCCTTCAACTTAAGGATTTTCCTAACAGCTCCTTCCGTTCATTTGAATGCTTATCTCTTGAGCTTTAAGTGCAACACTGCTCACCATTCAGATTCCATGTCATTTACCACCCGCCTGGTGGCTGCTCTCCTTCTTTCTTAGAGGAACTCACCGACTTCATCAGCGACCAATACTCGCAAAGTGACAGACAGATCTTCCTGGGAGACTTCAATATTCACTGGGGCTCGTTGGAAGATTCCTCTGCTAATATGCTGGCCACCTTTCTCTCAGCAAATGATCTTATCCAACACTGCACTGAAACAACACAGTCTAAGGGCTCAATTCTGGACCTTGTTATATCAAAAGCAGACATGCTTACTATTGCTATCCCTATTCATGTAGACTGGTCTGACCACTTCCTCATCCCCTTCTCTCTCTTCACCTATCACACTCTATTACTCTTGGCCAACCTAAAAGGACTACTATCTGGTTCCGTAACACTAAAAACATTGACCTCGATACTCTCTGTGATTCCGCTTTGCTATCCCTTCCAAGGCTAGACCCGAACTTGGATGTCAACAATCTCACCTCCCAATGCCTCTCAGTCCTTGCAGTCGAAATTGATAGTGTCGCTCCTCTCCAAAGCAAAAGGAAAAGGCCTATTCCCTCAGCACCTTGGTTCAACAAATCCCTTTACGAAGAAAGGAAGAACCTGAGAATCCTGGAGAAACAATGGAGACAAGCTCCATCCACCACTAATCTTGCTACGTTACGGTCAGCAAGATCCCAATATCACAAACACATCTTCCTTGAAAAAGCATCACACTTCAGAACCCTCCTCGACTCAGCCACAAACAGACCCAAAAAACTTTTCGACCTCATCAAAAATCCAAACTGCTCTCCCCCAACCTCCAAGCCGGAAGATTCTCCCAAAAAAGCAGCGGAATTCGCTATATTCTTTGACGAAAAAGTGAAATCATTGGTGAATCAGGTCATTCATCCTACCCCTCTAGAGGAGTTTAAATCCTTAGTCATTTGGGAGAACTTTGACGCCATCTCTGAAGATGACCTCCTCAAATGCATCCTCGAAACAAAGCCCTCCAACCATTCTCTTGACCCCATCCCTAGTAACATTGCCATTGACTTCTACACCCATACTCTTTCTTATTGGACCAGTCTGATAAACCTCTCCCTCAGTCAAGGCTCCCTTCCTGTTACCTTTAAAACAGGACAGGTTACCCCTCTTCTTAAAAAACCCACCGCTGATGCGAACGACCTCAACAACTTCCGCCCCATCACCAACCTCCCTTTTCTTGCGAAAATCACAGAAAGATGTGTAGCGAAACAACTTTTCCGTCATATCAAGGACAATGATCTTCTTGACAATTTCCCGTCTGGTTTCATTCAAAACTTCAGCACTGAAACAGCCCTGCTGCAAGTGATCGATGATGCGCTGCGTATACTCGATTCAGCGGAGTCTTGTCTTCTGATTCTTCTTGATCTTTCTGCAGCCTTTGACACTGTCAATCACAACACTCTCCTTAACACTCTTCAACAGAGAATGGGTTTGGAAGGCACAGTGCTTAAATGGTTTGCCTCTTTCCTTTCGGACAGATCCCAAATGGTCAAAATAGCGAACAGTCTTTCATCTTCATTGGCGGTAGGTCAAGGTGTCCCTCAAGGCTCTATCCTTGCACCCACATTGTTCAATCTCTATTTGGAACCATTGGTAAATCTCCTAAGTAAATCTGGGATCCTCTACCATCTCTATGCGGATGACACCCAAATCTACCTTAAGGTGTCCTCCACACACGATCTCTCAATCCTCAACTCTACTCTCTACTCTATTCAAAACTGGATGTTAACTCATCAACTCATTCTGAATCCCTCCAAAACAGATTTCCTCCTCCTCTCAACCTCTCTCTCTCCTCCTCCTGTTCAATCTTGGATGGATCAGCTGAATCTACTTAACAATAAACCTATCGTTGTCGACAGCGCAAAATCCCTTGGTGTCTTACTCGACAAATGGCTCAATCTACTCTCCCACATCAACTCCATTGCAAAGAATGCTCGATACCAACTACGCCTTCTTTGGGGGATTCAACGCTTCTTCCCGGAGCAAGACTTTAAAACCCTGGTCCAATTTGGTTCTCTCTAGATTGGACTACTGCAATTCTCTTCTTACTGGCCTCCCCAAATCCCATCTTTCCCCTCTTAAATCCGTTCTCAATTCAGCGGCTCGTTTTATAGTTGGGGCCAAAAGAAGTGATCACATCACACCCATTTTGTCTTCCCTCCGTTGGCTTCCCATCGATGCAAGATCAATCTACAAGACGGCTTGTATCACCCACAAAGCCTTGCACACTTCCTCCCCTCGCTACCTGGCGAATAAACTGAAAATCTCTGGAGGCTCTAGACCGTCTCGTAATGCAGAAAAATTACTGCTTGAGCCTCCCACTTTCAAAAGGGAAAGATCGATGGCTCAATCCTTCTCAGGCAATGCGGTGAGAATCTGGAACTCGCTTCCGCTGCAGCTCCGCACCACCACCTCTACCTGGACTTTCAAAACTGACCTCAAATCTCTTCTCTTCCAAAGACACTTCCAGAACTAATACACGCCCTTTCAAGTCCCTCAAGGAAGTTCTTTCACTATTGTAAATTTTGTATTCTATGCCTGTACAAGTGTCATCCCAGTGTGCTTTTGAGTGACTGTCTTCTATTGCTGTTTTATACCTCTTCTTGTATTTCATTTGCTTCTGTAACTTGTATTTTTGTACATTCTTCTCATGTAACGTAACTGGTCCTATTGTGAAGCGCTCTGACACCTTTGGGTAAAGTCCGTGCTATATAAAAATGCATAAATAATAATAATAATAATAATAATGTATGTTCGCTCCTCTCTCCTGCAGACCCTCCTGTAATTGGATGGCGAAGCTCCTTATAGAGATGATTGTAACTTGGCTTGTGTGAAAGTAATAAGATGTGTCCATGACATGTCCATAGATTTTTAGTCATACAGTAATCTCCTTTCATCATCCATAAACCTGCCACGTGATGCATACCTGCAGTCTTTTAAATAAACAAAACCCAAACCATGGAGACCAACTATTACGAATCACTTGTATATGGAAAGCTAAGAAGAGACCAAGTCTACGACAAATATCACGAAAAGGACCTGTACTTTCACTTCTCACTCACTTACAAGTTTCAAACCTGTCACAGAGCAAGGAATTAGAAAGAAAGGAAACATATATTTAACCTTAATTGTGAATACATACTTTTGTGACACAGTTAAGTATGACAGAGATGCTGAACATTAGGCAGAAAATAAACCTGCACCACTGATCTTTCTTTTCTGTATTGCCATGTAAGCAACTGGGTTATTTCATCCTGAACCAATCGGAGTACTGATTTTCATCATCAATGGTTCCCAAAGGCTCTGCATTAAGTTTACATATCTGACTCCTCCCACGAAGGATGATGGCTCCTTGGTATAATTTCTTGCAATAGTGAACATTGAATAGGACCAACTCGAGAAGTATGCATTATTTCAACCTTTTGGTAGCGTGGGAACATAACTAAAGTAGGCCACAGTCCAATACTCATTTTGAGTGTGGCCTTTTGGTCCCTGTGTGGGTTTTTGAGTTCAGAGATGTAATGGAGCTCTAACTTTAGCAGGTAATCTGCTAACTCTGGTGTCTTAAAGAACCTCAAACCTACCACAGAAAACACATCTCTTCATGCTAGCAGAGTCCACCTCACTACATTCAAACTAAGCATACAATTTTTGGAGAGTATGAGATTAAACCAGAATCGCAGTGACCTCAGTGAACTCCAAATTGCCTGGCAGAAATAACAGAAAGGTTTGTACAGAGGTGGAAGAAGCAATAGAGAAACCAACCGTAAGAAAAGAGAGAGTTTATTATTGAAGAGAAGGATAACAAAAAGAACAAAAGTCCAAAGCCTGGATTGATCATCACCTATAGCTTCAAGAAAAGTAAATAAGAAAAAATATCCAAATATATTGGACCTTCATAAAAAATTACCCAATTTGGGGGGGGGAGAAGTCTCCAAAAACCAGGAGTCACGATAAGAAAAGCAAGATCAATGAGAGATGTCTTGATAAAAAGCAGCCTTGAAATGGGTGGGAAAAGTGTGAGGCTGGATAGAAGTTGAGGATTCAAAAAGTGTAACAAGTGCAAGGCCTGTATATATGGTGTAAATTAGGGGAGCATGTCACTGTAGAAGTGATTATGCAGTATATATTCTGGAGTGCCCCTGTAACAGGATGTACGTGGTAAGTACTATCCTACAGGTGCACAAGAGAATACTACAACAGGTGAGGGCCATTCAAAATTGTGATAAAACTTATCCGGTGGCTCGCCATTTTGAAGGACAACATGGCAGTAATGACAAAGATGTAAAATACTTTGCTATTGATACAGTCCCTAAGTACTACAGAGGGAGTGATAGAGAAGGAGAACCCAGAAACTTGGAATCGAGATAAACCTTTGAGTTCAATACCAAAAAGTGAAGGTCATGGTAACAGTTGAATTCTTTACTACACAGATCTTTGCAGTTATTAACCCATTGATGTATCTGGTTATCTTCTTGAGTGCATCGGATTATTATTGTTGTATGGCTTAATTTTCAATAATCTGTGACACTGACAATATTAACACTAGCTTTGATGATTAAAATGCCCCTTGACAATGATTGAATTAATTGATATTCTGGGTATTTCTTGATGTTGGAGACAGTTGTATACAGATACTGGAACACCTCATGTTGGACTTGGCCTTTTCTGCAGGATCATTCCCCCAATTGTTTGCCTTCATCCTTTTGTTTTCTGAACCCATTTCTGATGGCTTTTAGGACTCTGCACACTTTACCACTTCTAATCAGTGCTAAAGTGATTGTGCTCTGTGCTTTAAATATGTGAAATTAGCTTACACCCATTTGGCACATTTAATTTACTTGTGTGTCCCTAGTAAAGTGGCCTGTAAATTAAATGCTACTAGTGGGCCTGCAGCACTGACTGTGGCACCCACCTAAGAAGCCCTTTAAACACGTCTCTGAGCTGCCATTGAAGCCGGTGTGTGAAGTTTTAAAACTGCCATTTCGGCCTAGCATAATAAACTTTTTACCAGGCTTAAGCCTCCCCTTTTATTACATGTAAGTCACCCCTAGGGTATGCCCTAAACAACCCAGAGGAAGGGGTGCAGTGCATTTAAAATGTTGGACATATACAATTAGGTTTTACTTGTACTGGTAGGGAAAAACTCCTAAATTCATTTCTCAATACTGTGAGGCCTGCCTCTCCTATAGGATAACATTGGGTTGCATTCATTAGGTGTTAGTTTTCAATTGGGAGTAGGTATGAATATCGAGTTTAGTGTGTAAAGAATTGTGAGGTAAGTTTCTCATTAATGGTAAAATCAGATTTTAAGGGGTCAATTACGATGTAATTCGTAAGGCCTCCAAATCAGATACAGGTTTTCAAATTGGATTCGGAAGTTCTGACCGATTCGGAAACCATTCCGAACGAGCGATTACGATGTTCGGACTGTCCGAATTGGTTCCGAATCCGAACTGAACTGCATCCAGAAAGTCCGAGTCGTTCGGAGCCGAAACGTGTGTTTCTATGGGCTGTGTTTTCGAACGTCTCGGAAGCTCTCCGAAAGAGCCCTTCCGAATCGGTTGTTCTGACTCGAATCAGCTGTCGGAAGCTGACTTTGGGGACCTGCAGCAGGCCCCCATCCACCCAGGGCCTTCTGAATCGGGCCCGTGGGGGTACACAAAGAACTTCCTTTTCCTGCCATGCACAGTGTGGCAGGCACTAAGTGGGGCCCACCACAGGGTGCATGATTTTCCCCAGCCACCCCATTCTTCAATTGGAGCCTGTGTATTCGTTCGAAACACAGGCTCCCATTGAATTCAATGGGATTCAGACCGAATCGCATCCGGAAGCATCAGGATGCATCGGAATCGGTCGCTCGGAATCCCCGGATCGATTCTGATCCGATTTGGTCAGATAGCATTCTGAGACCAATTCGGTCGGATTGCTTTCCGACCGAGATCGTAATCGACCCCTTAAGTCACAATTCTCAAACACTTTTTTTTTTAAAGTTGTCATTTGCTTTTCCCAACCATTTGGTGCCACCTGAAACCTATATCCAGGGTGAAATGACCAGGTGTAGCAGGCAGTTGGTCTTTGTGTATTGCGCCCAGCCAGTGAGACAAAGGGCCATATGTATTGGCAGCATGGGCCAATGCTGACCTGATGAGGGGGAGGAGATGTCACCTACCACATTTGCACCTCACAAAGGCTCTGCCTGAGCAAACTCAGGAAGGGTTTGACACAAGACTTTTGTGACCCCAGACAAGCTGGGGTCAGGGCAGGGATGCAGGAAATTACAGACACCTCTGGGGTTGGAAGCCTCCAGAACCTTCTCCTAAATGGGCACCAAGTATACATTTTGGACTCTCAGATTCAACTCTTCAGTACACCTCTCAACCTGTGAAAGACTCAGAGGGACTGCTGTGCTTCTCTGCCAGGAGGACTGCAACTGTTTTTCCCTGCTATCTGAGTGAAAGGACTGAACCTGCGTTGTGAACCCAGGACTACCAGTGTGAGCTAGTTGACTGGCCTCCTGATCAGAGCCTCAGGGACAGAAAAGGCTTCAACCAACGTGAACCCAGCACCTGGACTCTGTCTGCTGTGAGTCCTATCCCCAGTGGAGCTACACCCACCGTGAATCCTTCGAAGTGGGCCTGAAGATGCTTTGTCAGCCCAGCTATGGTCCTCTGAGCAGAACTGGTGCAGCGTGACACATCTCTTCTCAGCTGCTTCGGAACCGCTGCAGAGAGATGCATCCCTGACTCCGTACCTCACATCGCAGCCGGCACTCTCCTTGGAACCACCTCTGTGCAACGCATCCTCGGTGAGGGCCTTCACATCGCAAGTCCCTCATTAATGGCATCCTCGATGATTATGCAGGATTCCGCATCGGAGCCCCGCAGCTTTTTGGGAATCGATGCGGCATCTTGCAATGCGGCGCAAAGAAGGATTTAAGGTACTTTGTTCAGCAGGCCTACCTAAGTCCTTGTAACAGCCCTGAGCTCCATCACGGTCAACCTGAACTTGTGACTTTGTCCCAGTCCATCACGACCAGATGACCACAGTTGGCACTTTGTGCTTCTAGGCACTTTTTTTTATTTAAAACTTTAAAACTGCATATCTCTGGTTCTATTGATTGAATTTTGTCATTTTGGTCTCAAATAATTTATTACATTTTACTCTATTTGTCGAAATTGATCTGGAATTTTTCTTGTGCTGTGTTTTCACCATAATACAATTTGAAGTGCTGAGTAAATACTACACAAATTTCCTCTAAGTTAAGCCTGACTGCTTTTGTGCCATGCTATCAGAGGGTTAATCATGGGGTTAATTTGGTTTTCACTTGTGTTTCAGTATGTCAGAGATTGTGGTTGCTGCTTGAGTAGGGCCTCACCCTCCTAAACCAGTAACCCAATTTCCAACATCTCATAATTACATTGAGGGGTAAACTTGCTAATGTACCTTTGGGGCATGACGGTAACTATAGAGCTCACTATTGAGTGAGTGGTATTTAGCATTTATGTTTAAACTAGGGGTGAGCGGAATGTTTCATTCCACCCACAGAGTTGATGTACTTTAGCGACTCCACGTTACCCTTGCCTCTCGGAGCTCTGGACAAATTTCGGCAATTGCTGTTTGGTGGAAATGTTTCCACAGGAAGCTCTCGAGTAATGTCAGCTGGCGAGCGAGATTTGGTGCCCCCTCGCATGATTTTCTAACATGGGCCATCATGAGCTGTTGAAGTTGGAGGGCTGCTTATTGAGTAGATTTGCTGCTGCTCAAGTAGATTTTATACTCGAATTGTAGCAAAATCAACTTGAATGTCCATGCGCTCTTGCACACCGCATGGTGCTGTTCGCGTGGATTTTTCAGTTCTGTTCGCGCTTCCAGAACTAAATTGCAGTGCAAGCAGCACGTCATGCATAATTTCTGACCGTTGGTGGAACTCCGCAAAATCTCGTTGAGTTTTTATGTAACTCCACGGAATTCCAAGGAGAGAAACTCCACGAGTTCCACCCATCCCTAGTTTAAACCCAATAAAACGTGACATATTTAGTATGTGATGCAGCTGACAATAGTTGTATATATACATTCTGCTTCTTGCAACTTTTTTTTAATTTCAAATGGACTCACTTTAACTGAAAATTCTATTCTTAATTTTAAGAAACAGCTTTATAGTCAGCCTTGTGAGAGAGCAGCATGCACTCCAGTTTTGAAAAAGAACAGTAGTCTGCCTCTCTTTTCCATTGTGGTTCAAAGAAATAGAAGAAGGGCTATCAACATAACAAAATGGTACTGCATTGGATGCACTTCTTCCATTTCCATGATTTTTGTAAATAAAGAAAGGATTTATCATCAGCTGCCTCCTGCTGCTCAGACAGAAATTGGAACATTGCAGGAGATGGCAGAGCCCTGGTCCACTGAAATAAGAGCTGGTGGTGCACTCCAGCAACCACCGGCACAAATTAACCACTGGTTTAGGGGATAAGGAAATGGATAAATTATATTTTTAGTATTAAAAGAAGGGAAAGCTATAGGTTAAAATCTAGGAAAGCTCTAAGAGTAATGATAAATGAAATGTTTGGGTTTATTGCTTTGGTAAGAATAAGGTAAATGTAAGGAATTGATTTAGAATTAAGGTAAGGGTAAGGGTAAACATACAGGAAAGGTTTGCGCTTATTTTAAGGTACAGTGTTTTGGTTAAGGGATGGTCAAGGGTTAGGGATCAATTTAGTATTAATATTAATGGTAAGAGTAAGTGCTATGATACTACCACAAGGTGATTTGTCACTATTTTTAAAAACACTAAACAAAATAGGAGAAAAGGAGGAGGTATTAAAGCACGGACACTTGCATAGTAGGTCTATCATAATATGTGCCTAGCAAAACATATTCATCTGCTGCCCCCATACTATGTCGAATGCAAACATGCCCTGCGGCAACAATTTCCAATCCCGACAATCCAAGATCTGTCATTAACACATTAGATAAATAGATGTGTGAACTGCTCACAGTAAAAGCGAAAATGATAGACGTGTGTGATATCTCATAGAAAGAGTTGCAGTTACCCTTGTTTTGCCACTCTATATATATTTAGTTTGTGAAGAATTTGTTGATTTGATTATAGCAGATGCGCGTCAGCATAAATATTTCTAGGGCAGGTTTTTTACGTTAGTCCTTGTACGAATTTTCGGTTAACAGGACGTGATCCTGTGCCAGAAGTAGCTAGAAATCCGTTACATAAAAAATCGAAACGATTACAAAACAATAAATAAATACTTTTAATTAAGTTTACCTGTACTGAAATTAGAATTTGAATCAGAACTTACAGTTTCTGCCCTCTCACCACTAATCTATATCATTTAATGGTGTATATTTCGCTGAATAGTCACCCGTTTTCTAGAAAAGTACACCGATGCAATACGTAATTTTGTTATACCAGAACTCCTATTCGATATTACCTTTGGCGACAACATACAATAGCGGTAATCAAATACTCTGAATGAAGAAACATAAGATTGTAATCAGTTCAGCACTGCCACAAAAGTGTTGAAACGTTGACAGCATTCCCTGTAAATTGCATCTTCACTTAATGTTACCCTAGAATCGCAATATTCCCCAGCACTAAAAGAACTAGCATGAAATCGAGAATCACCTGTAAACAGCAAACTGACACCATAGATAAAGTTCCAAGATATAATAATAGTTCCATATCATATGGTTTGATTCTCCAGAAAAAAGGCTCGCAAGTATAGAAAATAATAGAAAATTAATCCCAAAACTACAAATTCCCATTTTTTCTAGCACAGGAAGGTTTAAGGGTCAAATAAGGACATCTTGATTGGGCTGTATCTTTTACTCACAGTGCAAACGCCGATTTACACAGGCATAAGAATTACAAGTTTGGCAATAATATACGCCCCTCAATTTGCCAGAAGGTATATTTCGGCAGGTCAAACCAACCACGGTTTGCTGAGGGAAAATATTTACTAAATACTGCTACATTTTGAGTTTGATGTGGAAAGCAAAATATTCAGCACGTAAATTCCCATTTGAAGTGGGAGGATCCCAATAATAGGTTCAACTTATCACACCCAGAAATGTGTCAGTCTCAGGGGGTCGGAATTTTTTTCAGGTTTGATATATATATATCGTTGAATAGGAACTTTGTTTTTTTGGTCTCATACTGGGGGCCTAGATGTAGTGCGCTCTCAATTTGAATGCCTAAATACCAAAGTAGGGTCTGTTCATGCACAGTTCATAAGGTGTTAAGCTACATTATATAAAGCTGAATGGTATAAGACGTGATAAAAGCATATACACTGAAAATACCCCCATTAATGTAGCAAAACTTTAAATGGACCATTCAGTGTAATTGTAATTGTATTTATATAGCGCTTTCCACCCCTGATGTGGCGTTGAAGCGCTTTTCGGCGAGTAGCGCGCTACTCAGGAACTCACAAAGGATTGGTGGTGAATTAGTATAGGGAAGTATAAAACTAATTTGAGCGGTGGGCATGTGACTCTGTTATTTGGATTCAAAAAGGAGAGTGGAGGGATAGAAAAGGGAAGGGTTAGCATTTACATAGCGCTTGGTACTCTTGATGAGGCGCCAAAGAGCTTTTTGGCTTGTAGTACGCTCTCCAGAACCCAAACAGCATTAGTAGGGAATTAGTATAGGGAAATATTAAATTAATTTGAGCAGAGAACATGTGACTCTGTTAGTTGGATTGAAAAAGATAGTGGAGGGATAGAAGAGAGAAGGGTCTAGGAAGGGTTTATTTGGAGATCATAAAAGCAGGAGGAGGTTTGGGACAAGTAGAGGGGAGGGGGGAGGAGTCAGAGGAAAGGGTTTAGAAAGGCTTGTTTGGTAGATCTGAATAGTAAAAGAGGTTTGAGATGATGCAAGGATGGGTAGAGGAGGGAAGTGTCTAGAAAGGATTATTTTGGGGATTATAGTAGTAGAATGGGGTTTGGGATGAGTCAGAGAGTGGAATTAGAGGATATATTGAGAGAGGTATAGGGTGAGAAATATGGTAGTGTACTGGAGAGGGTAGTAGATTGAGATTTGAGATGAGTCAGAGTGTGGAGGTAGAGGAAATATTGAGAGAGGTGTAGAGTGAGATATAGAGTAGTGCATTGGAAATGCTGTATTAGGAGTAAAGTAATAAATATAACGATACATAAGTAGATGCAAGGTATATATGTATAAGCAAGGTAATATAACCAGATTTAAGTTGTATTTAATAAACTCAGACTTTCAAGTGCTGCTGTACTTTAAGCTTATTTATTAGTGTGTGTGTATATGTATATATATATTTATATATATTTTTTAATTCAGTAGTGAAACAATTGTAAATGAATACTTATGATAAAAATGTACTTATTTATGCAGTGACCTATATACCTGTTAAACCTAAAATAATATAACCATAAGTAATATGTATATTTGTTAAGCAGAAGTACTGAATATCTATATAATTATAAATGCACACTTATGAAAAGGAATACACATATCATATATATATTTTCCAATAACTGCCTAGATATACAGGGATATGCTGTATGTTTATGTTTGAGTGTAGTGTTTATGTGGGGAAGAGTCAACTCTAGAGTAGCCTTCTGAAGATGAGGTATTTATCTGTGGATCTTATAGCTGGGGGTAAAGAGTTCCATAGTTTGGCTGCTTGACCAGAGAGGGATGTGCCACCTATGTTTTTTTTTTCTTGTATGGTGGGATTTTGAGGTGAGGTGCCAATCTAGAGTGGAGGTTCCATGTTGAATGTATTTGGTGATTTTATTCCTGATGAAGAGCGGTCCTGTTCCAAGTATCGCTTCGTGGGTGATGCAAAGCAGCTTGAATGTGGATCTTCTGGCAAAGGGTAACCAATGTAGGGCATTCAAGGCAGGGGAAATATGGACTTGTGGCTTTATATGTAAGAGTAGCCTGGTAGCAGAGTTCTGAATCCGTTTTAATCTTTTCATAGTTGGTAAAGGTGACCCGTGGTAGAGGCTATTGGCGTAATCTGGTTTAGACAGAACAAGAGAGATAGTAGCCTGAATCTTGATTGGAAATCCAAGGTAGGGGAAGATGCGTAGCAGAGTTTTTATAGCAATGAAGCTGGATTTTGCTAGTTTGTCCAGTAGGGCATTCATTGATAGCTTGGAGTCCGTGTTGATTCAGAGGTTTCTTACTTCCTTAGAACTTTAGGCAGTGTTCCCAGATCGTCAGGCCAGGAGGCGAGTGGGTCATAATTTTTCCAATTGCCACATGTGAGTATTTCCGTTTTGGAAGCATTCAATTTGAGATGTCTATGTGTCATCCACTAATCAATGGCTCTGAGGCAACTGAAGATTTGTGAGTTTCCAATGTCTTTGGGACTTTCCAATTTAAGGAGTATTTGTATGTCATCTGCATAGTTATAGCATGTGAGGTGAAATTAATTGATCAGTGCCAGTTATGACTTCATGTAGATGTTGAAAAGCATGGGTGAGATGATAAAGCCTTGGTGGGCCCCTGCCTTAGTGAACTATGGTTTGGATGAGAAATAGGGGGTATAGATTACATTTGTACAAAGCTAACTCTGTGTTCTAGTCTTGGCTAGACGTGGGCGGACATAAAAGAAAACTCTTTGGTTTAAAGGCATGGTCAAGGCAGGGGAGCTGTTGGAGATTCAAATTGGGCGGGAAGGATGGCAGAGTGCATGCATCACTGCTAGTAAAGGAAAGTGCGTGTAGCCAGATGTGTCTTAAAGCAGCAGTGCCAATTAAGGGGGCTGGAGTGAACATGACCCCATCACACTTGTGGTGGATAGTGACATCAAAAATCTTAATATCAAATAGTTATCTAATTTCTCATGGTGAAGTTTTAGGTCAGCCCCGGTACACCTCTCTGGTATGAGAACTCATTTACCTGCATAAAAGTATTGTAGGTTGCGCTTGTGTTCATGTGTGTATGTGGGGGAATCTTACATAGACACAAGCAGGCAGGGAAATCCAATTTTTGATGCACACCGAATGGTTCATTTTTAACCCGTCTCGTCGTTGTGTGGGACCGGTCTTGTTTTGGGCTCTTCTGGGTAGGGCTTGTGCTTGGTTTGGTCTTGGAATTAAAGTTTTTTTCCAGGAGAATCACCAGTGACAGCACCCGTGTTGGCGTGCAGAGCAGCACCTAGACTGGCTGAGTGGATGAGGCCATGCACAGGTGCGGCAAGAGACCCTGGGCAGGAAATGCCACTGTGCTACTGACTTGGAGAATATAAAGCCTTGCAGCGGTGCTCACAAAACGATTCCAGAGCTGTGCACGCTCTAGTGATGAAGTGTTCAGCAAAAGCAAGCATCCTAGCACTAGCAGTCTTCCACTTCCCCCTTCTCATCATCATCTTCGTTCTGGTGTGCCTGGGAGCCTTCTACATGTCCACCAGGTATGTCTGCGACAGTGGCAACTGCAACGAAATGGCGCTGGCCTACACGCTGCTCTACTTGGTCTTCGTCCTTCTGCTGGTAAACACTCAACATCTTCTGGGCCATGTACCACGACAATGAGGCAAACCACAAGAGCTTCTTCCACTCGGTTGCCAGGCAGTTCCCACGCCAGATAACAGTGGACAGGTATGTTGCATCTGTAAAACAAAGTGCCTTGTTACACCTACCCAACATCATGCAGTAAAGTGACTAGCACCACCACCTTGCAGCAGCACACCCTTACTACTTCGCCCACATGTGGAACTCAGTGGAATTCAACTGAGTTTTTTGGCAAGTCCGTGGAATTCCGGGGAGTGCAACTCAGTGAGCTCCGCCCAGGCCTATTCCTTGGTCGATAGGTGGATGCATGTAATGTTGTTTTAGGTGTGTTGCTTTATGTTGGAAAGCAAGCAAATGGTGGTCTGAGCATGTGACTGGAGTAATTGTTTGAAAGGTAACTATTTCTATATTTGCAAAAATTACATCTAGGATGTGTCCTTCGATGTGTGTGATTTTGTGGACAATCTGATGTAGGTTCAGTGCGTCTAAGCTAGTGATGATTTTTTTTGTATAGGGCATATTTTGTTTGTTAAATTAAATGTTTAGGTCTCCAAGAATGCATAGGTTGGAGTGTATTGTTATCAGGTTTGAAACTGTGTCTAGAAGTGTGTCTGGGAATGTTGCATTGCTAGGGGGACATCTGTAAAGGAGTAGGAAGTTTGAGGAGGAAGATGGTGTAGGGTTGCATCTGGTGAAGAGGGCTTCACAACCTTGTATGGACACCTTGTCAGCTTTAGTGATATTTAATGTTTGATTGGACACAACAGCTAGGCCACCTCCTCTTTTGTCTATATTATTTTGTGTGAGGGTTTGATAGCCTAGAGTAATGGTGTCATGCAACACTGGAGCCATGTCATCTCCCAACCATGATTCAGTTATGAAGAGTAAGTCAGGTTGTGCGTCGGTGCGAAGATCCTAGATGTGATGCTTGTTTTTTACAGTGATCAAGCATTTATTAGTAGGCAGTTTAGAGAATGTCTTTTGGTGATGGTGTGACTTTGTTTTGTAGAAGAGCGAGCAGTGTTTTATGGACTTGTAGCAGGTGTGTCCTAAGTCTGGTATTAGTTGTAAAAGGATAGCAATAGTGTAGTTCTTCTGTATTGTGTTCCTCACCCAGCAGGCTAAGAAGGCTTTTTGATGAGTCTACATTTGTAGGTAGTTGAGATGGTGGTGACGAGTGAGTTGGTGAGCTGTTTTTGTAGAGTAACCTTGTTGTGCAGTAGCCATAGAGATGTGAAGTTGTGAAGAGTGGCATGTTGTTTATTTTGTTTTCTTCTGTTTAGGGAGGGAGTTGTATGAGTTCGGGGTGGTGGTGCAGCATGTGGGTCATGTTGTAAGGTTCTAAATTGTCCAATGGATGAGAGGAGGTTAAATGAGAGTTGCTGTGTTGCTGTATATGTGTTTGGTTTGGCTGAAGAGATAAAGCTTGGCAGTAGAGTTGGTTTAGGGTGTGTACTATTTGTGTAGTCATGAGGGTGGGAGTGGGTGTATGTTTCTGGTTTGTGATGGAAAGTATTACGAGGTAGTGTGTGCGTGAGATTTTGTTGTGCTGGTGTGTGTTATGTTTTGTGTTTGAGGAGTAGTGAGAGGAGATGATGATGTATTTGTTTTCTAAGAAGTATTTGCATGTAAAGTATTGTTGGCGAATGGAAGCTGCAAGGTAAAGGGGGTGGTGATGTGTTTTGGAAAAGAGTGCATGTGGTTGCTGAAAGGGGATGACAAGAGTTAGGGGTGTTTGTGTTAGATTTGATTGTTGGAAAAGGTGATATAAGTGGTGGAATGGAGTGTAAGGGTTGTGTTTTTTGGTAAAAAGAGGAGGAGGGTGTCGGTGGATGAAAAAATGGAAGGCTGTGTTGCAGGGATTCTGCAGAGTCACAGTACTATGCTTGGGATCATGGAACCTTAGTAGGCAGAGACTGAGTCATCCTACCACCCATGAGACCGGGGACCGACTAGCTATAGTGTATCACTTGCCCTCCTACTCACTCACAGAGGAACAAGTGATTAGACACCCCAGAACACAACACTCCCAACCCTCTCAGGAATTGCGGTTGAAGAACATACCCTTTCGCTCTCACTCTCGTACCAGTCCACAATAAGATTTGACAGAGAACGTGGAAAGTTTAAAATATTTATTTTAACTGTTGTGCTCTAGTACACAGTATATGTGCCACAACAAGTAGAAAAATACCTAACACAATTACCGTTAGCATAGTAAGTAGTCCGTGAATCATAAAAGGTGCTGTCATTATATACGACAGTGTAACCTAACCTCCCTCCCCTTCTACAGAAGCAAAATGATTATATATTAGAAGATCTCTGGGTGTTAGCAGCAGAACCCACACCTCAGTCTATAGATGGAAGATCTACATCACAGGTGCTGTCACTTTCTTGAAAGATTCCTCTCCAAGTGTGTGTTACCCATCCATGTATACCTATATGACCAAAGTACATGTTCCCAAACAACAGCTGCATCTGAATGTTTTGTCTAGGTGCTAGGGCCTGACCAGAACAGAATGACAAGGGGCATTGTTGTTCGCCCTTGTCTGCAGTGCTCAGACTAAATCCCAGGAAAGGGCAGAACACAAAAACAACAGCATGTTCTGTGTGAAAGTTGCAGTGTGGCACAAAGCAAAATACGTTTGTGTAGTAATGTGCGGAAAGCAGAAGACAGTCTGCCACAGGCTCATGCTAACATAGGGAAAACGACAATGGCCACATGGACCACGTGACACCCTCCCCTTGTTCAGGACAGTAGCATATAAAGGCTACAGAAATCACGGGTAAGCAGAACCAAGCAGAACCAAAGCGTTTCTGATGAGCGCCCAAGACAGAAGATGGCTGAATGAACAGGAAGGAGAATGTTTTGTACACAAAAATATATCCAATTACAGTGTGTCGTCAGGACCCATTATGTATGATGCCAAGTGGAATGCCATCAACTCCAGTAGTTCTCTCTTTCATTTTGAACAGGGTGGCCGGGAACAGCCTCCTGACAGGGTGCACACCTTAGAAAACTACTCGGTTTCATCGGTTTAAATTTTGCTATATTTCTGTCTATTCTGAGTGCAAACCAGCTGTCTTCTCGTATTTCTACATCAACTCCAGTAAGGCATCAGAACCTTCCAAAGTGAAAAGCGCAGCCATCCAATTGAGCAAGTCAAATGAACAGACGTGTTCCTCATATCCAGTGGTTGCCAGGACCATCCAAGGAGAACCGGTTTTGACTTCAATAAAACTGAGATCCAAGAGTTGGTGTGCACCTGCATAAGAAGCCGCTTCAGCCACTGGCCCTAATGATGGGTGTTAGATTTGGGGGTCTCTAGTTGGCATAGGTAGGTACCTGTGACAAATAGGGACCCTTGCGTCTAGTCAGGGTAAGGGGCTACACTCCTAAAATAACCCCTGCTCACCCCCCTGGTAGCTTGGCATGATCAGGCAGGCTTATCTCAGAGGCAGTGTGTAAAGCATTTGTGAACACATACAGTAATACAGTGACAACACTACAGATGGACACCACACAGGTTGTATTTATAAAAATAAGTATTTTTATATAGACTTAACACAAGACCAAATGACAAAAATCCACAATACTGTACTCAAAAATAGACTTTAAAATGTTATAAAATAGCTCAGTTCTCTCAAGTTGTAGATGCGACACTTTACTCTCAATGTACCTTGAATGCGTAACGCAAAGAAAACAAAAGGGTCGCAGGGAAGGTGATGCGTCGGTTCCTTACACTAAGGGGAGTGGATGCGTTGGTTCCTTACTGCTGCGCAGGGGAGTTGATGCTCGCTTCCTTACTGTGTGGGGAGGTGATGCGTCGGTTTCTTACTGCTCTCCGGTGCAAATCGACAAGATGGCACCTCGATGCGATACTCTTCTCCGGTGTGATGCGACAAAATGGCGTCTTGGTTGCGATGCGACAATGTTGGTGCGATGCGTGCATGACCGACGGCCGTGCGGCGACTCGATGATCTTTGGAGCTGTGACAGGCCCTGCGACGCGCTTCTCTGGTGATGCGACGATGACCTCTGTGGCAGCGTCCCGCTTCTCCGGCGATGCGCCGCGCTTCGGCGATGCGATGATGACAGCGGCAGCGGTGTCTCGCTTCCTTGGCGATGCGATGACAGCGGCTGCGGCGGCGACACGCTTCTCGTCGTTGCGTCGCGCTTCCAGCTCCCAGCGACACGCAGTCTCTCAGAAGGCCCAGCACAACAGCAGGCACTTCAATTCCCAGCAAGGGAATTCAGGGGGGAGCTGGTTGGTGAAGTCTTGTATCCCTGAGACTTCAGGCAGGAGGCAAGCTCTAGTTCAAGCCCTTGGAGATTCATCTTCAAGTTGATAGAAAGCACACTCAGTCCTTTTCTCCTTTCTTTGGCAATGAAGCAACCACTGCAGGCCAACCCCCAAACACACAGCACAGGGGTAGTCTCCTCCTTCAGCTTCCTGGTTCTTCTCCTCAGCAAGGGTTCGTCTTGATTCCCAGAAGTGATCTAAAATTCTGGGGTCTGGGTCCCCCTTTTTATACACAGTTTCTCTTTGTTCTCTGAAGGCAGAGAGGCCTTTGCCTAGTCCAAACCAGTTCTGGTCAGTCCTGGAGCAGTTTGTTGACAAGACTCCTTCTTTCCTTTCACAGTGTAGGCCAGGGACATCAGACACACCACAGGAGGTGGAGCCAGCATTGTGGAGGGAAGGCACAGCCCTATTCAGGTCCCAGGTGCAACTCCTCCCTCCTATCTGCATGCAGATCTCTCTATTCAGCCCTGTGCTGACTCACCCTGTCTCCTGGAAGCCCCCAGCCCCTTTCACTCAAACTCCAGACAAGGAATACACAACCTAGCAGAGGCAGGCTTGGATAGTTAGGCAAGAAAATACCTACTTTCTAAAAGTGGTATTTTCAAACACAGAATGTTAAAACCAACGTCACTAAAAGATGTATTTTATCATTCTGAGTTCAGGCATATTAAACTCGAATTACTATCTGGTTCCCTGAGTCAGTTAGGATTATAAGGTGTAATAATCTAACTGCCCATTCTGGCCTATGGGGAACAGGTAGCCTGGCAATAGTGAAAAACGAAAATGGCTATAATTCACTACTAGGACTTGCCACACACATCAGGGCATGTCCTACCTTTTACCTACAATGCACCCTGCCCTTGGGCCTACCTTAGGGGTGACTAATATGTATAAAAGGGAAGGTTCTGGGACTGGCAAGTGGGTGCACTTGCCCAGTCAACATGGCAGTACCAGACTGCACACAGGCTCTGCAATGGCAGACCTGAGACACACTTTACAAGCTGCTCCGGTGGGTGGCACAACCAGTGCTGCAAGCCCACCAGCAGCATTTGATTTACAAGCCCTGGGCACACGCAGTGCACTGTACTAGGGTCTGACAAGTAAACCAAACCAGCCAATCATGGAGTCACTAATCCATACATCAATTTACCATCGGGAGCACTTGCACTGTGGCACTGAACAGCAGTGGCACAGTGCCCAAAAGCATCTAAAACCAGCAAAACATAAGAGGCAACAGCAAAAAATGGAAGGGAGACCCACGCCAATGGTGCCAGGTCTAACACGTGTCCCCTCCAGCTGAAATGTGGGGAGAACTACCCTACCTCCGGGGAGTTCTCATCACTAAAGCGGAAAAAATCTGGACAGACCATCAGCATTGGCGTGTTCTGTACCAGGGCGGTGTTCCACCGTAAAGTCCATCCCCTGTAGGGATATGGACCACCTCAACAGCTTTGGATTCTCACCCCTCATCTGCATCAACCATCTGAGGGGCCTGTGGTCTGTCTGAACCCGGAAGTGAGTCCCAAACAAGTATGGTCTCAACTTCTTCAGTGCCCAGACCACAGCAAATGCCTCACGCTCAATTGCACTCCACCTCTGTTCCCGTGGAAGTAACCTCCTACTGATGAAGGCTACAGGTTGGTCTAGGCCCTCCTCATTAATCTGTGATAGAACAGCCCCCACACCATGCTCTGAAGCGTCTGTTTGCACAATAAACTCTTTCGAGAAGTTGGGTGCCAGGAGCACGGGCGCTGTGCACATGGCAGTCTTCAGGGCATCAAAAGCTCTCTGACAGGTGTCAGTCCAAAGCACTCTCTTGGGCTGCTTCCTGGAAGTCAGCTCTGTCAAGGGTGCAACAATGCTGCCATACCCCTTGACAAACCTCCTGTAATACCCGGTGAGTCCTAAAAAGGCTCTCACCTCTGACTGGGTCTTGGGGGGTTCCCAAGCCAGGATGGTCTCAATCTTGGGCTGTAGGGGCGCCACCTGGCCGCTCCCAACCTGGTGTCCCAAGTACACCACGGAACCCTGCCCGATCTGGCACTTACTCGCCTATATCGTGAGGCCTGCTCTCCGCAGCGCCATCAACACTTCCCAGAGGTGGCGCAGATGTTCTTCCCAACTGGTGCTGAACACTGCAATGTCATCCAGGTAGGCGGCACTGAACTCTTCCAGTCCAGCCAACACCTGGTTGACCAACCTCTGAAAGGTGGCAGGGGCATTCTTCATCCCAAGGGGCATAACCCGGAATTGGTAGTGCCCATCTGGTGTGGAGAATGCTGACCTCTCTCTTGCCCCATCAGTCAAGGCGATCTGCCAGTACCCAGACGTTAAGTCAAACGTGCTGAGGTACCGGGCAGCCCCTAACCGATCAATGAGCTCATCAGCTCTGGGGATGGGGTGCGCGTCAGTCCTGGTGACTGAATTGAGCCCTCGGTAGTCCACACAGAACCTCAGCTCTGGTGAGACACCCGGTGCGGCAGCCTTTGGGACCAAGACCACTGGGCTGGCCCAAGGACTGTTAGAGGACTCAATCACCCCCAACGCAAGCATCTTGGAGGCCTCCTCCTTGATGCAAGCTCTCACCCTGTCAGTCACCCTGTAGGTTTTGTGCTTGACAGGAGGACTATCCCCAGTGTCTACATCATGGACGCACCAATCAGTGACACTAGGAATCAGGGAGAACAGGTCAGAAAACTGTCACAGCAACTGGTGACAGTCATTCGGCTGCTCAGGGGTCAGGGTGGAAGATAGATTCACTCCATCCACTGACCCATCTTGCTCTGTTGCAGACAGGAGGTCAGGAAGAGGCTCAGTCTCCTCCTCCATTTCCAGCATCTGTTGCTAGGAGCATGCCCACTTCGGACCTCTCTAAGTGGGGCTTCAGGCGGTTGACATGCAGGACCCGCAAGGGGTTCCTGGGAGACCGCAAGTCCACCAAGTAGGTAACCGGACTTTTGCGCTCCACCACCTCAAATGGTCCGGTCCACTTATCCTGGAGCACACAGGGCTCCACTGGGGCCATGACCCACACTCTCTGACCAGGCTGAAGCTCAACCAGAGTGGCATTCTGGTCGTACCACCGCTTCATTTCCTCCTGGCTGGCTTCCAGATTCGCCTCAGCGAGTTTTCTGAATCGCCTAGTTTAGTTCCTGAAGGCCAGCATGTAGCTATATACATCCTGGGGAGGTTTCCTGGGAGATTGCTCCCAGCCTTCCTTGACCAAGCTCAAAGGTCCTCTCACTGGATGTCCATAGAGAAGCTCAAAGGGACTGAACCCTAGAGATTTCTGTGGCACCTCATGGTATACAAACAGCAGGCATGGTAAGAGGACGTCCCACTTACGCCTCATGGGTTCCTCAAGACCCATAATCATGCCTTTGAGGGTCCGGATGAATCTCTCAACCAGCCCATTACCTTTGGGGTGGTAAGGAGTGGTGAACTTGTAGGTTACACCACACTCCTGCCACAGGGACTTCATATACTTAGAAATGAAGTTGGTACCTCGGTCTGACACCACCTCTCTGGGAAACCCCACGCGGGAGAAAATCCCCATCAGTGCACATTTCAGCCGTCATCAGCCAGGCTTGCTTGAATCCAGTGGCAAAGTGAGCAAGGGACCCACGTCTGGGCATACCCCCGCCAACTTAGGGCGACCAAAGCGATACAAAAGGGGATGATGGACGGAACGTTTGAGCCAATCAAACACTCACCCCCAGTCAACTGATCTGGGTTTAATCCATCATCATTCTTTAGCTCACTCCACCACCCCAGTTCAGACATGGCCATATGCAAATCAGTCTGACCCTGTGCCTCATGGGAACAGTCCAGCCCGAACTGCCAAGCCATGTCTTCCCTGGACCGGAAACAAGCATCCTAGGACCGGTTTCTGGCATTTCAGCCGTCATCAGCCAGGCTTGCTTGAATCCAGTGGCAAAGTGAGCAAGGGACCCACGTCTGGGCATACCCCCGCCAACTTAGGGCGACCAAAGCAATACAAAAGGGGATGATGGACGGAACGTTTGAGCCAATCAAACACTCACCCCCAGTCAACTGATCTGGGTTTAATCCATCTTCATTCTTTAGCTCACTCCACCACCCCAGTTCAGACATGGCCATATGCAAATCAGTCTGACCCTGTGCCTCATGGGAACAGTCCAGCCCGAACTGCCAAGCCATGTCTTCCTTGGACCGGAAACAAGCATCCTAGGACCGGTTTCATGGGTCAGCTCAGGCAGGTCTCCCAGTTCAGCAATCTCTTCCCCGGTAGGCTCCAGGGCATCCCCCCTCAGGGTCTGCCTCCTCCTGGGCCGTGGGAATCTCAGGGGCCGGTTTCCCGTGCCCCCTACCTCTTCTCTTTAAGGCAGGTACTTGGGCCATTTTCTCAGGCTCCAGGTCCTCTTGAACACCCTTACTGCTGCCATAGACCGAGTGGTCACGCAGGCCCACTCAGGCAAACCCAACATCTCTAAATGAGCTCTCCGCTCCACCTTAGCCCAAGGGGAGCTCTCCAAATCATTACCTAACAGACATTCAACAGGCATGGCTGGCCTCACAGCTACTTGAAGAGTCCCTGAGATCCCCCCCCCACTCAAAGGGAACCTGTGCCACCTTGCAGTGGCTCTCTGTGTTGTCAGCGGCAACAACTGAGTAAAATGCATTGGGGGCTACCTGCTCTTCAGACACCAGCCGACAACTGACAGCTGTCACACTGGCTCCGGTGTCTCTAAGAGCTTCCACCCTCTTGCCATTGATGGTCACCCACTGCCTGTACTTTTTAATGTTATCAGGCAGCTGGGTCCTGGGGACCACCTCACAGTCTCCTAAAGAGACAATGGACATCTCTGCGTGACCCCACCCGTCCTGGGCACCCATCTCCTCCCCCAGGGCTACACTAGCCAACTGCCATGGTGGTGCACCAGTGGGTGCTGTCTTCCCATACAAGGGACATCTAGCATCATAAGAACAGTGGCCTACTAGACCACACTTAAAACAGGTCTTGGGCCCCTTGTGAACAGGCTTATCTGTCGGGCCACTGCCTTCTTCTCAGGGGAGGCTGGGAACCCTTCCCTTGGTTCCCTTGGGGATTACTTTGGGGCCCTTTCTGGAACTCCCTCTGTTTACCCTTGTCCCCCCACTCTTCTGCTGGGGACCCTGCCCACCTTTGGCGAAGTCTCCCACATGACCCTTCTGGACCCGGGGGCTCACCCAGCGGTCCGCCTCCTCAACAAGCTTCCTAGGGTTAGTCAGCTTGCTATCAATAAGATGCTGGCGTAGCTCTGGAAAACAGTTATTTGACAAGTGCTCCCATGCAAGCAAATCAAAGAGCGCATCAAAATTATCAACTTTGGTACCCTTCACCCAACCATCCAATGCTCTGCAAAAGAAAGACACATATTCCACCCAAGTGGTAGACTCCAGTTTTCTGCAAATTCTAAACCTTTGTCTGTATAGCTCTGGGGTCAAACCAAATCTGGACATTAGGGCTCCCTTCATGTGGGTATAGGACATCTGCTCCTCTGTAGGTAAATCCAACAAAGTGTCCCTCCCATCACTAACAAAGCGGCCCCACAACCCCGCTCCCCAATCCTTCTCAGGGACCCGGTGGGCCAACATTGCAGCTTCATAAGCCCTAAACCACTGACCAATATCCTCATTCTTGTGGAAATCTTTAACTACATCTTTGGGAATGTAGGCTCTTGCTTCTGCATGCACTGGCGGTGTGCTGCCACCAGAGGGAGGAACCTCTAACTTTTTGGCCTTGAGTTCCAATTCCCTCAATCTTCTCTCATGCTCAAAATGCATTCTCTTTTCCTCTAAGGCTAACTTCTTCATCTCTAATTCCATCCCAAGCTCTATTTTCTTGCTCTCTATGTCTTTCTGACCATCCATTTTGAGCCTAGCTAGTTCCAACTTATGCATCCTCTCCTTTGCTCTGTCCTCCAGCTCTCCTGGGGACAACCCTTTGGAAGAAACACTGCTGCCCACCCCCGAAGGTGCTTTCCCTCCAGTTAGGCCCACTGGCCCCTCAAGTTGCTCATTTAAATCCTCTGCCTCCACTACTGGCTCCTCAGGATGCTCACTGGCATTCCTAGATTCTACCCAGGCCCACAGCGCCTTCTGGTATTCCTCTTTCCTGGTGAGGCCTTTCACAGAGATTTTAAATTTATGGCACAAAGCTTTGAGATAAGGCACAGTGTAAGTATCAATTCTCTCTTCTTCCAATATGATGTCTACAGATACTATGGATGTTGACTTGCTCATGGTGGCAAAAAGACTGGCAGTTCTCAAGAATCAAAAAATAGAAAAGAAGTACCAAGGAAAAATTCTCAAAAAGTATGTGGTCGCGTTATGGTCTGCACTCACTAGTAGTTTACACCAATCACTGTATATGAATCACAAATGCAAGTCCAAATCCTCACCGCTGACCACCAATGTTAGATTTGGGGGTCTCTAGTTGGCATAGGTAGGTACCTGTGACAAATAGGGACCATTGCGTCTAGTCAGGGTAAGGCCCTACACTCCTAAAATAACCCATGCTCACCCCCATGGTAGCTTGGCACGAGCAGGCAGGCTTATCTCAGAGGCAGTGTATAAAGCCTTTGTGAACACATACAGTAATACAGTGACAATACTACAGATGGACACCACACAGGTTGTATTTATAAAAATAAGTATTTTTATATAGACTTAGCACAAGACCAAACAACAAAAATCCACAATACTGTACTCAAAAATAGACTTTAACATTTTATAAAATAGCTCAGTTCTCTCAAGTTGTAGATGCGACACTTTACTCTCAATGTACCTTGAATGCGTAATGCAAGGAAAACAAAAGGGTCGCAGGGAAGGTGATGCGTCGGTTCCTTACACTGAGGGGAGTGGATGTGTTGGTTCCTTACTGCTGCGCAGGGAGTTGATGCTTGCTTCCTTACTGTGTGGGGAGGTGATGCGTCGGTTTCTTACTGCTCTCCGGTGCGATGCGACAAGATGGCACCTCGATGCAATACTCTTTTCCGGTGCGATGCGACAAAATGGCGTCTTGGTTGCGATGCGACAACGTTGGTACGATGCGTGCACGCCCGACGGCCGTGCGGCGACTCGATGATCTTTGGAGCCGCGACAGGCTCTGCGACACGCTTCTCCGGTGATGCGACGATGACCTCTGTGGCAGCGTCCCGCTTCTCCGGCGATGCTCCGCGCTTCGGCGATGCGATGATGACAGCGGCAGCGGCGTCTCGCTTCCTCGGCGATGCAATGACAGCGACTGCGGCGGCGACACGCTTCTCGTCGTTGCGTCGCGCTTCCAGCTCCCAGCGACACGCAGTCTCTCGGAAGGCCCAGCACAACAGCAGGCACTTCAATTCCCAGCAAAGGAATTCAGGGTGGAGCTGGTTGGTGAAGTCTTGTATCCCTGAGACTTCAGGCAGGAGGCAAGCTCTAGTTCAAGCCCTTGGAGATTCTTCTTCAAGTTGATAGAAAGCACACTCAGTCCTTTTCTCCTTTCTTTGGCAATGAAGCAACCACTGCAGGCCAACCCCCAAACACACAGCACAGGGGTAGTCTCCTCCTTCAGCTTCCTGGTTCTTCTCCTCAGCAAAGGTTCGTCTTGATTCCCAGAAGTGATCTAAAATTCTGGGGTCTGCGTCCCCTTTATATACACAGTTTCTCTTTGTTCTCTGAAGGCAGAGAGGCCTTTGCCTAGTCCAAACCAGTTCTGGGCAGTCCTGGAGCACTTTGTTAACAAGACTCCTTCTTTCCTTTCACAGTGTAGGCCAGGGACATCAGACACACCACAGGAGGTGGAGCCAGCATTGTGGAGGGAAGGCACAGCCCTATTCAGGTCCCAGGTGCAACTCCTCCCTCCTATCTGCATGCAGATCTCTCTATTCAGCCCTGTGCTGACTCACCCTGTCTCCTGGAAGCCCCCAGCCCCTGTCACTCAAACTCCAGACAAGGAATACACAACCTAGCAGAGGCAGACTGGGATAGTTAGGCAAGAAAATACCTACTTTCTAAAAGTGGTATTTTCAAACACAGAATGTTAAAACCAACTTCACTAAAAGATGTATTTTATCATTCTGAGTTCAGGCATACTAAACTCGAATTTCTTCCTGGTTCCCTGAGTCAGTTAGGATTATAAGGTGTAATAATCTAACTGCCCATTCTGGCCTATGGGGAACAGGTAGCCTGGCAATAGTGAAAAACGAAAATGGCTGTAATTCACTACTAGGACATGCCACACACATCAGGGCATGTCCTACCTTTTACCTACAATGCACCCTGCCCTTGGGCCTACCTTAGGGGTGACTAATATGTATAAAAGGGAAGATTCTGGGACTGGCAAGTGGGTGCACTTGCCCAGTCAACATGGCAGTACCAGACTGCACACAGGCTCTGAAATGGCAGACCTGAGACACACTTTACAAGCTGCTCCGCTGGGTGGCACAACCAGTGCTGCAAGCCCACCAGCAGCATTTGATTTACAAGCCCTGGGCACACGCAGTGCACTGTACTAGGGTCTGACAAGTAAACCAAACCAGCCAATCATGGAGTCACTAATCCATACATCAATTTACCATCGGGAGCACTTGCCCTGTGGCACTGAACAGCAGTGGCACAGTGCCCAAAAGCATCTAAAACCAGCAAAACATAAGAGGCAACAGCAAAAAAATGGAAGGGAGACCCACGCCAATGGTGCCAGGTCTAACACGTGTCCCCTCCAGCTGAAATGTGGGGAGAACTACCCTACCTCCGGGGAGTTCTCATCACTAAGGCGGAAAAATCTGGACAGGTCATCAGCATTGGCGTGTTCTGTACCAGGGCGGTGTTCCACCGTAAAGTCCATCCCCTGTAGGGATATGGACCACCTCAACAGCTTTGGATTCTCACCCCTCATCTGCACCAACCATCTGAGGGGCCTGTGGTCTGTCTGAACCCGGAAGTGAGTCCCAAACAAGTATGGTCTCAACTTCTTCAGTGCCCAGACCACAGCAAATGCCTCACGCTCAATTGCACTCCACCTCTGTTCCCGTGGAAGTAACCTCCTACTGATGAAGGCTACAGGTTGGTCTAGGCCCTCCTCATTAATGTGTGATAGAACAGCCCCCACACCATGCTCTGAAGCGTCTGTTTGCACAATAAACTCTTTTGAGAAGTTGGGTGCCAGGAGCACGGGCGCCGTGCACATGGCAGTCTTCAGGGCATCAAAAGCTCTCTGACAGGTGTCAGTCCAAACCACTCTCTTGGGCTGCTTTCTGGAAGTCAGCTCTGTCAAGGGTGCAACAATGCTGCCATGGCCCTTGACAAACCTCCTGTAATACCCGGTGAGTCCTAAAAAGGCTCTCACCTCTGTCTGGGTCTTGGGGGGTTCCCAAGCCAGGATGGTCTCAATCTTGGGCTGTAGAGGCGCCACCTGGCCGCTCCCAACCTGGTGTCCCAAGTACACCACGGAACCCTGCCCGATCTGGCACTTACTCGCCTTGATCGTGAGGCCTGCTCTCCGCAGCACCATCAACACTTCCCAGAGGTGGCGCAGATGTTCTTCCCAACTGGCGCTGAACACTGCAATGTCATCCAGGTAGCAGGCACTGAACTCTTCCAGTCCAGCCAACACCTGGTTGACCAACCTCTGAAAGGTGGCAGGGGCATTCTTCATTCCAAAGGGCATAACCCGGAATTGGTAGTGCCCATCTGGTGTGGAGAATGCTGACCTCTCTCTTGCCCCATCAGTCAAGGCGATCTGCCAGTACCCAGACGTTAAGTCAAACGTGCTGAGGTACCGGGCAGCCCCTAACCGATCAATGAGCTCATCAGCTCTGGGGATGGGGTGCGCGTCAGTCCTGGGGACTGAATTGAGCCCTCGGTAGTCCACACAGAACCTCAGCTCTGGTGAGACACCCGGTGCGGCAGCCTTTGGGACCAAGACCACTGGGCTGGCCCAAGGACTGTTAGAGGACTCAATCACCCCCAACGCAAGCATCTTGGAGACATCCTCCTTGATGCAAGCTCTCACCCTGTCAGTCACCCTGTAGGTTTTGTGCTTGACAGGAGGACTATCCCCAGTGTCTACATCATGGACGCACCAATCAGTGACACTAGGAATCAGGGAGAACAGGTCAGAAAACTGTCCCAGCAACTGGTGACAGTCATTCTGCTGCTCAGGGGTCAGGGTGGAAGAGAGGTTCACTCCATCCACTAACCCATCTTGCTCTGTTGCAGACAGGAGGTCAGGAATAGGCTCAGTCTCCTCCTCCATTTCCAGCATCTGTTGCTAGGAGCATGCCCACTTCGGACCTCTCTAAGTGGGGCTCAGGCGGTTAATATGCAGGACCCGCAAGGGGTTCCTGGGAGACCGCAAGTCCACCAAGTAGGTAACCGGACTTTTGCACTCCACCACCTCAAATGGTCCAGTCCACTTATCCTGGAGCGCACAGGGCTCCAGTGGGGCCATGACCCACACTTTCTGACCAGGCTGAAGCTCAACCAGAGTGGCATTCTGGTCATACCACCGCTTCATTTCCTCCTGGCTGGCTTCCAGATTCGCCTCAGCGAGTTTTCTGAAACGCCTAGTTTGGTTCCTGAAGGCCAGCATGTAGCTATATACATCCTGGGGAGGTTTCCTGGGAGATTGCTCCCAGCCTTCCTTGACCAAACTCAAAGGTCCTCTCACTGGATGTCCACAGAGAAGCTCAAAGGGACTGAACCCTAGAGATTTCTGTGGCACCTCACGGTATGCAAACAGCAGGCATGGTAAGAGGACGTCCCACTTACGCCTCATGGGTTCCTCAAGACCCATAATCATGCCTTTTAGGGTCCAGTTGAATCTCTCAACCAGCCCATTACCTTGGGGGTGGTAAGGAGTGGTGAACTTGTAGGTTACACCACACTCCTGCCACAGGGACTTCATATACTTAGAAATGAAGTTGGTACCTCGGTCTGACACCACCTCTCTGGGAAACCCCACACGGGAGAAAATCCCCATCAGTGCACGTCCCACCACGGGGGCCATCACTGTCCTGAGAGGGATGGCTTCCGGGTACCGGGTGGCATGGTCCACCAAGACCAGGATGAACCTGTTGCCCATGGCTGTCTTGGGATCCAGAGGCCCCACAATGTCAATGCCCACCCTTTCAAAGGGGGTGCTGAACACAGGGAATGGCTGGAGAGGAGCCTTGCGCTTCCTCCCACTCTTTCCACTTGCCTGGAAAGTCTGACAGGTCTTGCAATGAGTGTTTGAACTCTTGCGCATTTGGGGCCAATAAAAGTGGGTGACAAGCCTTTCAAAGGTCTTGTCCTGCCCCAAATGTCTTGCTAAAGGCACATCATGAGCCAGCCCCAGTAGGAAGGCTCTGAAGCGCTGGGGTACCACCAGCACACGGGCTGACCCAGACTCAGCAACCGTAGGCTCACTATACAGGAGACCATTCTCCCAGTAGATCCAATGTGATCCAGACTGATCACCTGCTGCCTGGTTTGCAGCCTGCTGCCGCAAACCCACAAGAGAAGGGCACTTGTTCTGCTCCTCACAGAACTCTTCCCTGGAGGGACCTCCTTCCTGCTGCCAATGGGTCAGTTCAGGCAGGTCTCCCAGTTCAGCAATCTCTTCCCCGGTAGGCTCCAGGGCATCCCCCTCAGGGTCTGCCTCCTCCTGGGCCGTGGGAATCTCAGGGGCCGGTTTCCCGTGCCCCCTACCTCTTCTCTTTAAGGCAGGCACCTGGGCCATTTTCTCAGGCTCCAGGTCCTCTTGAACACCCTTACTGCTGCCATAGACCGAGTGGTCACGCAGGCCCACTCAGGCAAATCCAACATCTCTAAATGAGCTCTCCGCTCCACCTTAGCCCAAGGGGAGCTCTCCAAATCATTACCTAACAGACATTCAACAGGCATGGCTGGCCTCACAGCTACTTGAAGAGTCCCTGAGACCACCCCCCACTCAAAGGGAACCTGTGCCACCTTGCAGTGGCTCTCTGTGTTGTCAGCGGCAACAACTGAGTAAAATGCATTGGGGACTACCTGCTCTTCAGACACCAGCCGACAACTGACAGCTGTCACACTGGCTCCGGTGTCTCTAAGAGCTTCCACCCTCTTGCCATTGATGGTCACCCACTGCCTGTACTTTTTAGTGTTATCAGGCAGCTGGGTCCTGGGGACCACCTCACAGTCTCCTAAAGAGACAAGGGACATCTCTGCGGGACCCCACCCACCCTGGGTACCCATCTCCTCCCCCAGGGCTACACTAGCCAACTGCCGTGGTGGTGCACCAGTGGGTGCTGTCTTCCCATACAAGGGACATCTAGCATCATAAGAACAGTGGCCTACTAGACCACACTTAAAACAGGTCTTGGGCCCCTTGTGAACAGGCTTTTCTGTCTGGGCCACTGCCTTCTTCTCAGGGGGAGGCTGGGAACCCTTCCCTTGATTCCCTTGGGGATTACTTTGGGGCCCTTTCTGGAACTCCCTCTGTTTACCCTTGTCCCCCCACTCTTCTGCTGGGGACCCTGCCCACCTTTGGCGAAGTCTCCCACATGACCCTTCTGGACCCGGGGGCTCACCCAGCGGTCCGCCTCCTCAGCAAGCTTCCTAGGGTTAGTCAGCTTGCTATCAATAAGATGCTGGCGTAGCTCTGGAAAACAGTTATTTGACAAGTGCTCCCATGCAAGCAAATCAAAGAGCGCATCAAAATTATCCACTTTGCTACCCTTCACCCAACCATCCAATGCTCTGCAAAAGAAAGACACATATTCCACCCAAGTGGTAGACTCCAGTTTTCTGCAATTTCTAAACCTTTGTCTGTATAGCTCTGGGGTCAAACCAAATCTGGACATTAGGGCTCCCTTCATGTGGGTATAGGACATCTGCTCCTCTGTAGGTAAATCCAACAAAGTGTACCTCCCATCACTAACAAAGCGGCCCCACAACCCCGCTCCCCAATCCGTCTCAGGGACCCGGTGGGCCAACATTGCAGCTTCATAAGCCCTAAACCACTGACCAATATCCTCATTCTTGTGGAAATCTTTAACTACATCTTTGGGAATGTAGGCTCTTGCTTCTGCATGCACTGGCGGTGTGCTGCCACCAGAGGGAGAAACCTCTAACTTTTTGGCCTTGAGTTCCAATTTCCTCAATCTTCTCTCATGCTCAAAATGCATTCTCTTTTCCTCTAAGGCTAACTTCTTCATCTCTAATTCCATCCCAAGCTCTATTTTCTTGCTCTCTATGTCTTTCTGACCATCCATTTTGAGCCTAGCTAGCTCCAACTTATGCATCCTCTCCTTTGCTCTGTCCTCCAGCTCTCCTGGGGACAACCCTTTGGAAGAAACACTGCTGCCCACCCCTGAAGGTGCTTTCCCTCCAGTTAGGCCCACTGCCCCCTCAAGTTGCTCATTTAAGTCCTCTGCCTCCACTACTGGCTCCTCAGGATGCTCGCTGGCATTCCTAGATTCTACCCATGCCCTCAGCGCCTTCTGGTATTCCTCTTTCCTGGTGAGGCCTTTCACAGAGATTTTAAATTTATGGCACAAAGCTTTGAGATAAGGCACAGTGTAAGTATCAATTCTCTCTTCTTCCAATATGATGTCTACAGATACTATGGATGCTGACTTGCTCATGCTGGCAAAAAGACTGGCAGTTCTCAAGAATCAAAAAGTAGAAAAGAAGTACCAAGGAAAAATTCTCAAAAAGTATGTGGTCGCGTTATGGTCTGCACTCACTAGTAGTGTACACCAATCACTGTATATGAATCACAAATGCAAGTCCAAATCCTCACCGCTGACCACCAATGTTAGATTTGGGGGTCTCTAGTTGGCATAGGTAGGTACCTGTGACAAATAGGGACCCTTGCGTCTAGTCAGGGTAAGGGGCTACACTCCTAAAATAACCCCTGCTCACCCCCTGGTAGCTTGGCACGAGCAGGCAGGCTTTACTCAGAGGCAGTGTGTAAAGCATTTGTGAACACATACAGTAATACAGTGACAACACTACAGATGGACACCACACAGGTTGTATTTATAAAAATAAGTATTTTTATATAGACTTAATACAAGACCAAACAACAAAAATCCACAATACTGTACTCAAAAATACTTTAAAATTTTATAAAATAGCTCAGTTCTCTCAAGTTGTAGATGCAACACTTTACTCTCAATGTACCTTGAATGCGTAACGCAAGGAAAACAAAAGGGTCGCAGGGAAGGTGATGCGTCAGTTCCTTACACTGAGGGGAGTGGATGCGTTGGTTCCTTACTGCTGCGCAGGGGAGTTGATGCTTGCTTCCTTACTGTGTGGGGAGGTGATGCGTCGGTTTCTTACTGCTCTCCGGTGCGATGCGACAAGATGGCACCTCGATGCGATACTCTTCTCCGGTGCAATGCGACAAAATGGCGTCTTGGTTGCGATGCGACAAGGTTGGTGCGATGCGTGCACGCCCGACGGCCGTGCGGCGACTCGATGATCTTTGGTGCCGTGACAGGCCCTGCGACGTGCTTCTCCGGTGATGCGACGATGACCTCTGTGGCAGCGTCCCGCTTCTCCGGTGATGCGCCTCGCTTCGGCGATGCGATGATGACAGCGGCAGCGGCGTCTCGCTTCCTCGGCGATGCGATGACAGCGGCTGCGGCGGCGACACGCTTCTCGTCGTTGCGTCGCGCTTCCAGCTCCCAGCGACACGCAGTCTCTCAGAAGGCCCAGCACAACAGCAGGCACTTCAATTCCCAGCAAGGGAATTCAGGGGGAGCTGGTTGGTGAAGTCTTGTATCCCTGAGACTTCAGGCAGGAGGCAAGCTCTAGTTCAAGCCCTTGGAGATTCTTCTTCAAGTTGATAGAAAGCACACTCAGTCCTTTTCTCCTTTCTTTGGCAATGAAGCAACCACTGCAGGCCAACCCCCAAACACACAGCACAGGGGTAGTCTCCTCCTTCAGCTTCCTGGTTCTTCTCCTCAGCAAAGGTTTGTCTTGATTCCCAGAAGTGATCTAAAATTCTGGGGTCTGGGTCCCCCTTTTATACACAGTTTCTCTTTGTTCTCTGAAGGCAGAGAGGCCTTTGCCTAGTCCAAACCAGTTCTGGTCAGTCCTGGAGCACTTTGTTGACAAGACTCCTTCTTTCCTTTCACAGTGTAGGCCAGGGACATCAGACACACCACAGGAGGTGGAGCCAGCATTGTGGAGGGAAGGCACAGCCCTATTCAGGTCCCAGGTGCAACTCCTCCCTCCTATCTGCATGCAGATCTCTCTATTCAGCCCTGTGCTGACTCACCCTGTCTCCTGGAAAGCCCCCAGCCCTTGTCACTCAAACTCCAGGCAAGGAATACACAACCTAGCAGAGGCAGGCTTGGATAGTTGGGCAAGAAAATACCTACTTTCTAAAAGTGGTATTTTCAAACACAGAATGTTAAAACCAACTTCACTAAAAGATGTATTTTGTCATTCTGAGTTCAGGCATACTAAACTCGAATTTCTACCTAGTTCCCTGAGTCAGTTAGGATTATAAGGTGTAATAATCTAACTGCCCATTCTGGCCTATGGGGAACAGGTAGCCTTGCAATAGTGATAAAACGAAAATGGTTGTAATCCACTACTAGGACATGCCACACACATCAGGGCATGTCCTACCTTTTACCTACAATGCACCCTGCCCTTGGGCCTACCTTAGGGGTGACTAATATGTATAAAAGGGAAGGTTCTGGGACTGGCAAGTGGGTGCACTTGCCCAGTCAACATGGCAGTACCAGACTGCACACAGGCTCTGCAATGGCAGACCTGAGACACACTTTACAAGCTGCTCCGGTGGGTGGCACAACCAGTGCTGCAAGCCCACCAGCAGAATTTGATTTACATGTCCTGGGCACACGCAGTGCACTGTACTAGGGTCTGACAAGTAAACCAAACCAGCCAATCATGGAGTCACTAATCCATACATCAATTTACCATCGGGAGCACTTGCACTGTGGCACTGAACAGCAGTGGCACAGTGCCCAAAAGCATCTAAAACCAACAAAACATAAGAGGCAACAGCAAAAAAATGGAAGGGAGACCCACGCCAATGGTGCCAGGTCTAACAATGGGTTATACTCAAGCCGCATACCCAAGGAACAGTCCTGGTTATGGGACATCAACGGACCCATCAACAGATCATAATCCAGGGCAGCGTGTGAGGTGTAGCCAGGCACATTTTCAGGGCCCACTGGAAGGGGCACTGGATGCAGTAAAACACAGGTTGCACACAGGTAAACTAGGCATAGCGGAGGGTCAGACAGAAATCGACATCCAAAGCCTCTAGTGGAATCAATCCAAAGAGCTGACACATCCGTTCACGGTACAGCTGAAGCTGTTCCTGTCCGGGCAGAACCACAGAACGAGCAGCCATTGTGGAATAGAAGAAAAAGGGCAACGATGCCACAAATCAAGATGAGCAACAGTGGGAACCCACCGAACACGCTGGAAAAAATAGAATGTATTAAGGCAGGGATTACTCCAAAAATCAATTGGAAAGAAAAAACGAGGCCAGAGCCCACGAGTTTAAAAAAGTGCGCTAGGTCTGGTGTATCAGATGCATTAAATATTTGATGTATCAATTCCCCGAAATGGAGGGAGAGATTCGTGTTTAACAATGATTGCATTTCGCTGGACGTTCTCGCCACCTGCAGTTTGAAGATCTCGTGAGCTGAGGTGAGAGCAACCTCTTGTAGAAACAATAGCGCTTGGAGTCTGCTTAGCTTATTGAAATCTGTTTTCAGGGTTGGAATGGAAGGCCACAACGAACTATCTACACTCCCATGTGTAGGGGAAACAAAACGTTCTTGCAACAAGTAATTTGCTGGGAAACAGTCACTACGTGAGGGATCCCCGCCCGCAAACCACAGCATCAGATTTGGGAAGTTTCAACTACAGTGACGTGCACACTTTTGTACAAGTACAGCAAAGCGCACGCTGTTTACATGCTTTAGGAAGTTGAAGGTTTCAACTACAGTTGGGGTTGCAACTAAGATGGCCGAGTGGAGGTAATTCGCGTCGGCTCCGGGTCCCTCTGGGTCCGCGAGCTGTATATGGGGCTTACCTTGAGCGATTTCGTCGCCAAACGGGAGCGGAGGTCGAGAGGACTCATGCGGTGAGAACGATGCCGGTTGAGGATGGCGAGCGGTGCCTGAATTTGCAGCTTTCCCCAAACTTGCAGCACGAGGAACGGAGCGAGAGTCACACTGAATGGCAGCGGCGCCCGGGATCACCGCTGCTGTATGCTGCAGCAGTCGCCATTTCTTCTAGTCGGCGTTGCAATCCTCCACTGATGAGCAGGAGTGGCAGAGGGGAGCAGCGGGAGGAATCGGACATGAGGAGAGAGCAGGAGGCGCGGTGACTGCATGACTGCGGGCGCCCGCCTGGGACCTCCTGGCCCCGGCCGTCTGGAGTCTTGGTCTGCCAGCGTGTGCGGCCCCCTTGCAGTGAGGAGGTCAGCCTTGGGGGCAGAACATTCCTAGGTGAAGTGTGGTGGCCTGGGGGGCTGAGATTTGTACCGGAGGATCCCGGGCGGGACTTGACTGACTTCAATATGGCGCCCAGGCAGGACTTGCCTGACCTTAACATGGCACACGCCGCATAGGGAGGCAGCATGCAGGATTGAGACTGACTGCCACACTGGGAATCTTCATACAGGACTGCTCGGAGTTGTTGACCAGTGGCGAGCGGAATCTTTGAGATCTCCACCCCCAACGGTGGGAATGGGTGCCGGCTTTGGATTTTGCAGGTGCTGAACCTGGTCCCCAGTGTTGGGGAGGGGCACAGGATTGTTTCTTTTGAAGAAGTAGTAACACCCCCTGGGAAGTGGTTGAGCGGCATCACTATGGAGGTGCCTGGGGTCCCCCTACACTCTTTATTCTAAGCTGAAATATTCCTTACAGAGCCCTCTCAGGACAGTGCCCGACCTCAAGATGGCGTCTGGATTTTGTTTGAACTGCGGTATCTCATCTCTCCAACTCCCCCGCTTTATTATGACATTCTCTGATTGCACCTGATCATTATCCTGACAGCGGAGTCCGAGCACTATGTCCGATGCCCGGTGGAGCTGCTCGGTTCAGCTATAGAGGAGATCGGCCCTGGTTCATCCCCTCGGCCGTCACCTACCCAGCCGGACATTGGGCACAGTTTCTCCCCATCTCCCTGTTTTTCTCCCATCCCTCCCCTCCCCTGACAAATTTCCGTAACTTTGCTTTCTTTTTTCCTATGTTTGATTTTGCTCTTGGAACAAATGTAACTTGTAACCTGTAACTCTGATCCTCATGTAAAGCACTCGGATACCTCCGGGTCTAGCCAGCGCTATATAAAACTCAAATAAAAAAATTAAAAAAATCCTGATTATTAAGGACGAGATACCTGCCATTGGAAAGCAATGTGAGAGTGGGAATAATAGCAGGAACAGGAGTTCCTTTTACACAACAAGCCAAATTAGGGGCAAAAACATTACAAGCGCCGTGGAGTTTTACTTGTTGAGATAATTTACCAACAGAATAAGTGGTGACAGTATTGGAATTGGGGGTCTGAGGGTAGTGTGGATTAGGTCTATGTAGTGTAAACCCTGAAGTGGTATTCATGAAATGCGAATGACAAACATTTGTGTCTATCGGCCACAACCCCACCCAGGTGGATTCATCATAGAGGAATAAAATGTACTGTTTCTTATCATGCAATTTAGTTGATCTTCAGCATAATCTGTATAAGCCTTCCAGTTATCTTAAAAAGCTAGTGATGGAATAGCTGGAAGATTCAATTCTTTAATTTTAGCCAAGCCCAGACAAGCAGTTTGTTGGACTGTGTCATTAAGAAAGATGATTTGGGTCAGTATTAGACATGCACGGGACAAGGACTCAGTTCCTTGCACTTGCCAAGGCTTAGTTCCCCACACTGATTTTAAATCAATGTTATCTCTCCAATAATCCTATCCCTTTAGTGCCATGTTTTCAATAAAAGAAGAGGAATAAATTAACTTCGCTTGGGTAAGCATGTATGTTTTTTAAGGAATGGGAACCAATTTAAAGTAATATGATGCCGGGTCCGAAAGGTGATAACCAGTAAAATAAGTGTATTTTCACTTTTGCATATTGGAACTACCCTGAGATGGAGTAGGGCAATGTTCCTATTGAGTATAATTAAAAGGGGACGCTGTCCATTAGTTCTATGCAGAAAATGATGTCCATAGTGTTGGTAACAAAGTAACTCGGCATAGTTAGCAGAATTCAAATATAAATCTTCTGTATCAAAGACAGTGTAATATTGTAATTCAGAAAACAAAGAATTCATAGCATTGACATCACAATCTTCTGATTGTAATCCAGGTATAATCACATCACCCACAGAAACACGGAATACATATGGTATCTGTAGGGTCTCTGTAGGACCATATACATCGAATAGTACTTTATCCCATACAATTCCATTAGTGACTGGGACCGCTGAGATGTTAACAAGGGACTGGTCTCTTTTAATTTTATGCGAGGAGGAATGTGAGGCCAGCACACTGTTTACCTATACCACTGTGGAGCGTTCTGGAAGATAGTGACCATTAATCAGAAGGAATAAAACAGTCACAAATCCAATCCACATGAACGGGAACACCATGGAAAACACGATCCAGACATATGTCCAAGGGGGAACCAGATAAGTGTGTTTCAACCAAGAGATAAGAACTCAGTCAGTCAGTCATAATCACTTTATTCGGTTAATTAAAACCATAAAAGAACACTACAAAAATCTTATAAAACCAGCAATAAAACATTTACAAAATTCATTCTGGATATTCTTATACACCATAAAGTATCCAAATAAATTCATCCTCATCTTTATAATATGAAAAATGAGCCTTATGCGGATTCCTTTAAAAATTACACAAAAACATACAAATAAACGATCATTCCATTACAGTTGTAAAAGAGCTAAAATATATCATATCATAAAATCCCTTCTTTTCCTTTCCCTGACTGCCGCAACTAAAAAAACTAGCAATGTTAAAACTTTCCCATGTATTATTCAACATCTGTAGATATACTGACGCAGGCCTAACCTGTGTAAAGCCTTTACCTTTTAGAATAGGTACTAAAAAGCATTTGCGGATATGAAGATAATGATCACAAAACATAGTAAAGTGCAAAGTGTCTTGGGTAGAGAAATTATCACAGGAGCAGGGACCCAAATTTTTCACCTTTCGCCACCCCTGAGATAAGAACTCATATCCTTGCCCGTGTCAGGGAGAGGATTGTAGACAGAGAAGAACTGTTCGAAGAAAAATTATCTTGCTCAATATAGTAACCAGAAGAACTCAGCTGAAACAGCGGAGGCTGAGAGTCTGAACCGAGAACGTAGGCTTACAGGTCGACAGGGCTCTCAACAGGTGGATCAGAATAAATGATTTCCATTGTAGAATGTGAGGAAGGTAAAACTGATAATTGGTCAACTGAAGACTCGACATCCCCCTCCAGCAGCCGGGGAGAATCAGAACGAACGAGGCTTACATGCTGTAGGGAAATATCCCATTGTGGGAAACTCCTATGCATACTATTAAGAATTGGCCATATGGTGTAATTTGACATGTTCAATTGAGACAAAGTGATTCTCTTTGTATCCAGGTAGTGGAGGTAAAATCACAGTTCTGGTGCCCTGAAGACCAAGCACTGGGACAAGAGCACGGTACGATGGACTGAATTCTTTCTTGATCGCCACTTTCTACGAACCAGATCACCAACTTTGGGGAGCCATCCAGAAATAGGAATCAGAACTGCTGCATCTGCTGGCGAGGTTGAGGGCAAATGTGTTTTCTCCAGAGCGTTGTGACTCTTTTGTTGTTCCTGTAATGCAGCACAGTGGTTATCTATGTCAAATGTAGGGGCAGCAGCCACAACGTCTAGACCCTCGAGGTCTAGAACAAACATATTAATGCCAAAGAGCATTTCATACGGGGTGCGCCCACCCAAAGATCTTCGTGGGAGAATATTAAGAGCACATAGAACCCCATAGAGGTGAATTAACCAGCCAAGTCCTGTACCTAATAACCTTGCTGTTAAAGACTGCTTTAAGTCACGGTTCATCCGCTCCACGACAGAATTGCCCTCAAGTCTATATGGAGACGAGAAATGCACCTGCACTCCCAAAGACTTCATTGCATCACGGTAAGCCTTAGAGGCAAAAGCCAGACCTTGGTCTGAGTGAAAAGTGCCACAGGCATCAGTCCCGACAAAGTCATGCAAATCTTTTATAACAGTACGAGCATCTGCAGAGTGCTGCAGCCAAACCCAGAGGAACCTAGTGCATGTATCCACTGCAAACAAAATATATTTTAAAGCATTATCGGATGTTAATGGATCGCAATGATCAAGATAATTGCACCCAAATGGATGGTTAGAAATTAAAAGATGAGTCTGAGGTGGACGTGACACAGTAGAACTCTTAATTTGTTGACAAACATCACAACAAAGCACATATTTGCGAGTCTGTTGGTATAAACCGTGCCACCAATAGCGCTGCTGTAAAAGAGAAACTGTAGCCAAAACTCCTGCATGAGCAGAAGCCAAGCCTTCATGGGCGGTCACAATGAGCGATAGTCTGCGGTCATCGTTGGGAATCAATCGATCACCAACAGTAGGAATAGTTACAAATGGTACTTTTTCTGAAGTTATTTGATAAGTATAACGGGAAGGGAAACCCTGCGGAAAAGAGTACCCTCCTAGATGCGGCAATAGTCGCCAACATTTCCTCATCAATTTTATTCATGGACCTAGTAACTGTAGCTACTTTAACTTTAGCGACTGCAGATTTGGCTGCTTCATCATCCATTGAATTTCCAACAGCATGCGCTGCCACACGTTGATGTCCTAATGTATGGACAACATGTGTAAGTGGCAAACGGTCCTTAAGAGCAGCCACTCAGACCCAAAGCGTTTTATGCTTGATTGTGCTACCTTTAGAATCTCGAAAATCATTCTGTTTCCAGAAAAACAAATTGTCATTGAAAGACTGTACACAATAAAATGAGTCTCTTCATAATCTTTAGTCAGTTTAGCAAACCATAAACGATACAATTTACATGCTTAAAACTTAGCAAATAAATATGATAAAATTTGAATACATTACCATAAATAAATAAAATAATTGACATCTAAAATACAACTAATCGTTCTATAAAACCAGTATACAAATAAGATACAAATGTAAGCCATGAGGTTTGCAGAGATAAAAACAGATAGAGCTGGTACAATATTTAATTTCTGGTTTGACGAATAGAGTGTGTGTTTAGTTCATGGTAAACTTAAGTACTTGCACATATCAACACCTCCATTTCCTCGCGAGTGGTTCCTCTGCCATGGAAATGTGCCATGGTAAAGGCATTACTAAAAAAACAAATCTGGACCCAGAGATTCTGGGGAATTACCGGCCTATCTCCCTCCTCCCAATGGTCAGCAAAATCCTCGAGAGGCATGTGAATTCAGTGCTATCGGGGTTTCTAGAATCAAACAACCGGCTGCACTTGTCGCAGACGGATTTCCGGCCCCTACATGGGACAGAGATAGCACTCCTAGCGGTGGCTGAAGAGTCCAGGAGGATCTTAGATCAGGGTGGCGTAGCGGCTACCATTCTCCTGGATCTCAGCGCCACATTTGACACCGTCAATCATAATATCCTGACCCTCAGACTCGGGAGACTGGGAGTGTCAGGGGTGTTATCACTTGGCTACAATCCTTCTTAGAAAATAGATCCTTTCAGGTCTTCGAGGGAGAATTTGTGTCTAAACCTATGGCCCTCAGATGTGGTGTGCCTCAGGGATCTTCCCTGAGCCCCACGTTATTTAATATATACATGAGCCAATCAAACACTCACCCCCAGTCAACTGATCTGGGTTTAATCCATCATCATTCTTTAGCTCACTCCACCACCCCAGTTCAGACATGGCCATATGCAAATCAGTCTGACCCTGTGCCTCATGGGAACAGTCCAGCCCGAACTGCCAAGCCATGTCTTCCCTGGACCGGAAACAAGCATCCTAGGACCGGTTTCTGGCATTTCAGCCGTCATCAGCCAGGCTTGCTTGAATCCAGTGGCAAAGTGAGCAAGGGACCCACGTCTGGGCATACCCCCGCCAACTTAGGGCGACCAAAGCAATACAAAAGGGGATGATGGACGGAACGTTTGAGCCAATCAAACACTCACCCCCAGTCAACTGATCTGGGTTTAATCCATCATCATTCTTTAGCTCACTCCACCACCCCAGTTCAGACATGGCCATATGCAAATCAGTCTGACCCTGTGCCTCATGGGAACAGTCCAGCCCGAACTGCCAAGCCATGTCTTCCTTGGACCGGAAACAAGCATCCTAGGACCGGTTTCATGGGTCAGCTCAGGCAGGTCTCCCAGTTCAGCAATCTCTTCCCCGGTAGGCTCCAGGGCATCCCCCCTCAGGGTCTGCCTCCTCCTGGGCCGTGGGAATCTCAGGGGCCGGTTTCCCGTGCCCCCTACCTCTTCTCTTTAAGGCAGGTACCTGGGCCATTTTCTCAGGCTCCAGGTCCTCTTGAACACCCTTACTGCTGCCATAGACCGAGTGGTCACGCAGGCCCACTCAGGCAAACCCAACATCTCTAAATGAGCTCTCCGCTCCACCTTAGCCCAAGGGGAGCTCTCCAAATCATTACCTAACAGACATTCAACAGGCATGGCTGGCCTCACAGCTACTTGAAGAGTCCCTGAGACCCCCCCCCCACTCAAAGGGAACCTGTGCCACCTTGCAGTGGCTCTCTGTGTTGTCAGCGGCAACAACTGAGTAAAATGCATTGGGGACTACCTGCTCTTCAGACACCAGCCGACAACTGACAGCTGTCACACTGGCTCCGGTGTCTCTAAGAGCTTCCACCCTCTTGCCATTGAAGGTCACCCACTGCCTGTACTTTTTAATGTTATCAGGCAGCTGGGTCCTGGGGACCACCTCATAGTCTCCTAAAGAGACAATGGACATCTCTGCGTGACCCCACCCGTCCTGGGCACCCATCTCCTCCCCCAGGGCTACACTAGCCAACTGCCATGGTGGTGCACCAGTGGGTGCTGTCTTCCCATACAAGGGACATCTAGCATCATAAGAACAGTGGCCTACTAGACCACACTTAAAACAGGTCTTGGGCCCCTTGTGAACGGGCTTATCTGTCGGGCCACTGCCTTCTTCTCAGGGGGAGGCTGGGAACCCTTCCCTTGGTTCCCTTGGGGATTACTTTGGGGCCCTTTCTGGAACTCCCTCTGTTTACCCTTGTCCCCCCACTCTTCTGCTGGGGACCCTGCCCACCTTTGGCGAAGTCTCCCACATGACCCTTCTGGACCCGGGGGCTCACCCAGCGGTCCGCCTCCTCAGCAAGCTTCCTAGGGTTAGTCAGCTTGCTATCAATAAGATGCTGGCGTAGCTCTGGAAAACAGTTATTTGACAAGTGCTCCCATGCAAGCAAATCAAAGAGCGCATCAAAATTATCAACTTTGGTACCCTTCACCCAACCATCCAATGCTCTGCAAAAGAAAGGCACATATTCCACCCAAGTGGTAGACTCCAGTTTTCTGCAAATTCTAAACCTTTGTCTGTATAGCTCTGGGGTCAAACCAAATCTGGACATTAGGGCTCCCTTCATGTGGGTATAGGACATCTGCTCCTCTGTAGGTAAATCCAACAAAGTGTCCCTCCCATCACTAACAAAGCGGCCCCACAACCCCGCTCCCCAATCCTTCTCAGGGACCCGGTGGGCCAACATTGCAGCTTCATAAGCCCTAAACCACTGACCAATATCCTCATTCTTGTGGAAATCTTTAACTACATCTTTGGGAATGTAGGCTCTTGCTTCTGCATGCACTGGCGGTGTGCTGCCACCAGAGGGAGGAACCTCTAACTTTTTGGCCTTGAGTTCCAATTCCCTCAATCTTCTCTCATGCTCAAAATGCATTCTCTTTTCCTCTAAGGCTAACTTCTTCATCTCTAATTCCATCCCAAGCTCTATTTTCTTGCTCTCTATGTCTTTCTGACCATCCATTTTGAGCCTAGCTAGTTCCAACTTATGCATCCTCTCCTTTGCTCTGTCCTCCAGCTCTCCTGGGGACAACCCTTTGGAAGAAACACTGCTGCCCACCCCCGAAGGTGCTTTCCCTCCAGTTAGGCCCACTGGCCCCTCAAGTTGCTCATTTAAATCCTCTGCCTCCACTACTGGCTCCTCAGGATGCTCACTGGCATTCCTAGATTCTACCCAGGCCCACAGCGCCTTCTGGTATTCCTCTTTCCTGGTGAGGCCTTTCACAGAGATTTTAAATTTATGGCACAAAGCTTTGAGATAAGGCACAGTGTAAGTATCAATTCTCTCTTCTTCCAATATGATGTCTACAGATACTATGGATGTTGACTTGCTCATGGTGGCAAAAAGACTGGCAGTTCTCAAGAATCAAAAAATAGAAAAGAAGTACCAAGGAAAAATTCTCAAAAAGTATGTGGTCGCGTTATGGTCTGCACTCACTAGTAGTTTACACCAATCACTGTATATGAATCACAAATGCAAGTCCAAATCCTCACCGCTGACCACCAATGTTAGATTTGGGGGTCTCTAGTTGGCATAGGTAGGTACCTGTGACAAATAGGGACCATTGCGTCTAGTCAGGGTAAGGCCCTACACTCCTAAAATAACCCATGCTCACCCCCATGGTAGCTTGGCACGAGCAGGCAGGCTTATCTCAGAGGCAGTGTATAAAGCATTTGTGAACACATACAGTAATACAGTGACAATACTACAGATGGACACCACACAGGTTGTATTTATAAAAATAAGTATTTTTATATAGACTTAGCACAAGACCAAACAACAAAAATCCACAATACTGTACTCAAAAATAGACTTTAACATTTTATAAAATAGCTCAGTTCTCTCAAGTTGTAGATGCGACACTTTACTCTCAATGTACCTTGAATGCGTAATGCAAGGAAAACAAAAGGGTCGCAGGGAAGGTGATGCGTCGGTTCCTTACACTGAGGGGAGTGGATGTGTTGGTTCCTTACTGCTGCGCAGGGGAGTTGATGCTTGCTTCCTTACTGTGTGGGAGGTGATGCGTCGGTTTCTTACTGCTCTCCGGTGCGATGCGACAAGATGGCACCTCGATGCAATACTCTTTTCCGGTGCGATGCGACAAAATGGCGTCTTGGTTGCGATGCGACAACGTTGGTACGATGCGTGCACGCCCGACGGCCGTGCGGCGACTCGATGATCTTTGGAGCCGCGACAGGCCCTGCGACACGCTTCTCCGGTGATGCGACGATGACCTCTGTGGCAGCGTCCCGCTTCTCCGGCGATGCTCCGCGCTTCGGCGATGCGATGATGACAGCGGCAGCGGCGTCTCGCTTCCTCGGCGATGCGATGACAGCGACTGCGGCGGCGACACGCTTCTCGTCGTTGCGTCGCGCTTCCAGCTCCCAGCGACACGCAGTCTCTCGGAAGGCCCAGCACAACAGCAGGCACTTCAATTCCCAGCAAAGGAATTCAGGGTGGAGCTGGTTGGTGATGTCTTGTATCCCTGAGACTTCAGGCAGGAGGCAAGCTCTAGTTCAAGCCCTTGGAGATTCTTCTTCAAGTTGATAGAAAGCACACTCAGTCCTTTTCTCCTTTCTTTGGCAATGAAGCAACCACTGCAGGCCAACCCCCAAACACACAGCACAGGGGTAGTCTCCTCCTTCAGCTTCCTGGTTCTTCTCCTCAGCAAAGGTTCGTCTTGATTCCCAGAAGTGATCTAAAATTCTGGGGTCTGCGTCCCCCTTTTTATACACAGTTTCTCTTTGTTCTCTGAAGGCAGAGAGGCCTTTGCCTAGTCCAAACCAGTTCTGGGCAGTCCTGGAGCACTTTGTTAACAAGACTCCTTCTTTCCTTTCACAGTGTAGGCCAGGGACATCAGACACACCACAGGAGGTGGAGCCAGCATTGTGGAGGGAAGGCACAGCCCTATTCAGGTCCCAGGTGCAACTCCTCCCTCCTATCTGCATGCAGATCTCTCTATTCAGCCCTGTGCTGACTCACCCTGTCTCCTGGAAGCCCCCAGCCCCTGTCACTCAAACTCCAGACAACGAATACACAACCTAGCAGAGGCAGACTGGGATAGTTAGGCAAGAAAATACCTACTTTCTAAAAGTGGTATTTTCAAACACAGAATGTTAAAACCAACTTCACTAAAAGATGTATTTTATCATTCTGAGTTCAGGCATACTAAACTCGAATTTCTTCCTGGTTCCCTGAGTCAGTTAGGATTATAAGGTGTAATAATCTAACTGCCCATTCTGGCCTATGGGGAACAGGTAGCCTGGCAATAGTGAAAAACGAAAATGGCTGTAATTCACTACTAGGACATGCCACACACATCAGGGCATGTCCTACCTTTTACCTACAATGCACCCTGCCCTTGGGCCTACCTTAGGGGTGACTAATATGTATAAAAGGGAAGATTCTGGGACTGGCAAGTGGGTGCACTTGCCCAGTCAACATGGCAGTACCAGACTGCACACAGGCTCTGAAATGGCAGACCTGAGACACACTTTACAAGCTGCTCCGCTGGGTGGCACAACCAGTGCTGCAAGCCCACCAGCAGCATTTGATTTACAAGCCCTGGGCACACGCAGTGCACTGTACTAGGGTCTGACAAGTAAACCAAACCAGCCAATCATGGAGTCACTAATCCATACATCAATTTACCATCGGGAGCACTTGCCCTGTGGCACTGAACAGCAGTGGCACAGTGCCCAAAAGCATCTAAAACCAGCAAAACATAAGAGGCAACAGCAAAAAAATGGAAGGGAGACCCACGCCAATGGTGCCAGGTCTAACACGTGTCCCCTCCAGCTGAAATGTGGGGAGAACTACCCTACCTCCGGGGAGTTCTCATCACTAAGGCGGAAAAATCTGGACAGGTCATCAGCATTGGCGTGTTCTGTACCAGGGCGGTGTTCCACCGTAAAGTCCATCCCCTGTAGGGATATGGACCACCTCAACAGCTTTGGATTCTCACCCTCATCTGCACCAACCATCTGAGGGGCCTGTGGTCTGTCTGAACCCGGAAGTGAGTCCCAAACAAGTATGGTCTCAACTTCTTCAGTGCCCAGACCACAGCAAATGCCTCACGCTCAATTGCACTCCACCTCTGTTCCCGTGGAAGTAACCTCCTACTGATGAAGGCTACAGGTTGGTCTAGGCCCTCCTCATTAATGTGTGATAGAACAGCCCCCACACCATGCTCTGAAGCGTCTGTTTGCACAATAAACTCTTTTGAGAAGTTGGGTGCCAGGAGCACGGGCGCCGTGCACATGGCAGTCTTCAGGGCATCAAAAGCTCTCTGACAGGTGTCAGTCCAAACCACTCTCTTGGGCTGCTTTCTGGAAGTCAGCTCTGTCAAGGGTGCAACAATGCTGCCATGGCCCTTGACAAACCTCCTGTAATACCCGGTGAGTCCTAAAAGGCTCTCACCTCTGTCTGGGTCTTGGGGGTTCCCAAGCCAGGATGGTCTCAATCTTGGGCTGTAGAGGCGCCACCTGGCCGCTCCCAACCTGGTGTCCCAAGTACACCACGGAACCCTGCCCGATCTGGCACTTACTCGCCTTGATCGTGAGGCCTGCTCTCCGCAGCACCATCAACACTTCCCAGAGGTGGCGCAGATGTTCTTCCCAACTGGCGCTGAACACTGCAATGTCATCCAGGTAGCAGGCACTGAACTCTTCCAGTCCAGCCAACACCTGGTTGACCAACCTCTGAAAGGTGGCAGGGGCATTCTTCATTCCAAAGGGCATAACCCGGAATTGGTAGTGCCCATCTGGTGTGGAGAATGCTGACCTCTCTCTTGCCCCATCAGTCAAGGCGATCTGCCAGTACCCAGACGTTAAGTCAAACGTGCTGAGGTACCGGGCAGCCCCTAACCGATCAATGAGCTCATCAGCTCTGGGGATGGGGTGCGCGTCAGTCCTGGGGACTGAATTGAGCCCTCGGTAGTCCACACAGAACCTCAGCTCTGGTGAGACACCCGGTGCGGCAGCCTTTGGGACCAAGACCACTGGGCTGGCCCAAGGACTGTTAGAGGACTCAATCACCCCCAACGCAAGCATCTTGGAGACATCCTCCTTGATGCAAGCTCTCACCCTGTCAGTCACCCTGTAGGTTTTGTGCTTGACAGGAGGACTATCCCCAGTGTCTACATCATGGACGCACCAATCAGTGACACTAGGAATCAGGGAGAACAGGTCAGAAAACTGTCCCAGCAACTGGTGACAGTCATTCTGCTGCTCAGGGGTCAGGGTGGAAGAGAGGTTCACTCCATCCACTAACCCATCTTGCTCTGTTGCAGACAGGAGGTCAGGAATAGGCTCAGTCTCCTCCTCCATTTCCAGCATCTGTTGCTAGGAGCATGCCCACTTCGGACCTCTCTAAGTGGGGCTCAGGCGGTTAATATGCAGGACCCGCAAGGGGTTCCTGGGAGACCGCAAGTCCACCAAGTAGGTAACCGGACTTTTGCACTCCACCACCTCAAATGGTCCAGTCCACTTATCCTGGAGCGCACAGGGCTCCAGTGGGGCCATGACCCACACTTTCTGACCAGGCTGAAGCTCAACCAGAGTGGCATTCTGGTCATACCACCGCTTCATTTCCTCCTGGCTGGCTTCCAGATTCGCCTCAGCGAGTTTTCTGAAACGCCTAGTTTGGTTCCTGAAGGCCAGCATGTAGCTATATACATCCTGGGGAGGTTTCCTGGGAGATTGCTCCCAGCCTTCCTTGACCAAACTCAAAGGTCCTCTCACTGGATGTCCACAGAGAAGCTCAAAGGGACTGAACCCTAGAGATTTCTGTGGCACCTCACGGTATGCAAACAGCAGGCATGGTAAGAGGACGTCCCACTTACGCCTCATGGGTTCCTCAAGACCCATAATCATGCCTTTTAGGGTCCAGTTGAATCTCTCAACCAGCCCATTACCTTGGGGGTGGTAAGGAGTGGTGAACTTGTAGGTTACACCACACTCCTGCCACAGGGACTTCATATACTTAGAAATGAAGTTGGTACCTCGGTCTGACACCACCTCTCTGGGAAACCCCACACGGGAGAAAATCCCCATCAGTGCACGTCCCACCACGGGGGCCATCACTGTCCTGAGAGGGATGGCTTCCGGGTACCGGGTGGCATGGTCCACCAAGACCAGGATGAACCTGTTGCCCATGGCTGTCTTGGGATCCAGAGGCCCCACAATGTCAATGCCCACCCTTTCAAAGGGGGTGCTGAACACAGGGAATGGCTGGAGAGGAGCCTTGCGCTTCCTCCCACTCTTTCCACTTGCCTGGAAAGTCTGACAGGTCTTGCAATGAGTGTTTGAACTCTTGCGCATTTGGGGCCAATAAAAGTGGGTGACAAGCCTTTCAAAGGTCTTGTCCTGCCCCAAATGTCTTGCTAAAGGCACATCATGAGCCAGCCCCAGTAGGAAGGCTCTGAAGCGCTGGGGTACCACCAGCACACGGGCTGACCCAGACTCAGCAACCGTAGGCTCACTATACAGGAGACCATTCTCCCAGTAGATCCAATGTGATCCAGACTGATCACCTGCTGCCTGGTTTGCAGCCTGCTGCCGCAAACCCACAAGAGAAGGGCACTTGTTCTGCTCCTCACAGAACTCTTCCCTGGAGGGACCTCCTTCCTGCTGCCAATGGGTCAGTTCAGGCAGGTCTCCCAGTTCAGCAATCTCTTCCCCGGTAGGCTCCAGGGCATCCCCTCAGGGTCTGCCTCCTCCTGGGCCGTGGGAATCTCAGGGGCCGGTTTCCCGTGCCCCCTACCTCTTCTCTTTAAGGCAGGCACCTGGGCCATTTTCTCAGGCTCCAGGTCCTCTTGAACACCCTTACTGCTGCCATAGACCGAGTGGTCACGCAGGCCCACTCAGGCAAATCCAACATCTCTAAATGAGCTCTCCGCTCCACCTTAGCCCAAGGGGAGCTCTCCAAATCATTACCTAACAGACATTCAACAGGCATGGCTGGCCTCACAGCTACTTGAAGAGTCCCTGAGACCACCCCCCACTCAAAGGGAACCTGTGCCACCTTGCAGTGGCTCTCTGTGTTGTCAGCGGCAACAACTGAGTAAAATGCATTGGGGACTACCTGCTCTTCAGACACCAGCCGACAACTGACAGCTGTCACACTGGCTCCGGTGTCTCTAAGAGCTTCCACCCTCTTGCCATTGATGGTCACCCACTGCCTGTACTTTTTAGTGTTATCAGGCAGCTGGGTCCTGGGGACCACCTCACAGTCTCCTAAAGAGACAAGGGACATCTCTGCGGGACCCCACCCACCCTGGGTACCCATCTCCTCCCCCAGGGCTACACTAGCCAACTGCCGTGGTGGTGCACCAGTGGGGGCTGTCTTCCCATACAAGGGACATCTAGCATCATAAGAACAGTGGCCTACTAGACCACACTTAAAACAGGTCTTGGGCCCCTTGTGAACAGGCTTTTCTGTCTGGGCCACTGCCTTCTTCTCAGGGGAGGCTGGGAACCCTTCCCTTGATTCCCTTGGGGATTACTTTGGGGCCCTTTCTGGAACTCCCTCTGTTTACCCTTGTCCCCCCACTCTTCTGCTGGGGACCCTGCCCACCTTTGGCGAAGTCTCCCACATGACCCTTCTGGACCCGGGGGCTCACCCAGCGGTCCGCCTCCTCAGCAAGCTTCCTAGGGTTAGTCAGCTTGCTATCAATAAGATGCTGGCGTAGCTCTGGAAAACAGTTATTTGACAAGTGCTCCCATGCAAGCAAATCAAAGAGCGCATCAAAATTATCCACTTTGCTACCCTTCACCCAACCATCCAATGCTCTGCAAAAGAAAGACACATATTCCACCCAAGTGGTAGACTCCAGTTTTCTGCAATTTCTAAACCTTTGTCTGTATAGCTCTGGGGTCAAACCAAATCTGGACATTAGGGCTCCCTTCATGTGGGTATAGGACATCTGCTCCTCTGTAGGTAAATCCAACAAAGTGTACCTCCCATCACTAACAAAGCGGCCCCACAACCCCGCTCCCCAATCCGTCTCAGGGACCCGGTGGGCCAACATTGCAGCTTCATAAGCCCTAAACCACTGACCAATATCCTCATTCTTGTGGAAATCTTTAACTACATCTTTGGGAATGTAGGCTCTTGCTTCTGCATGCACTGGCGGTGTGCTGCCACCAGAGGGAGAAACCTCTAACTTTTTGGCCTTGAGTTCCAATTTCCTCAATCTTCTCTCATGCTCAAAATGCATTCTCTTTTCCTCTAAGGCTAACTTCTTCATCTCTAATTCCATCCCAAGCTCTATTTTCTTGCTCTCTATGTCTTTCTGACCATCCATTTTGAGCCTAGCTAGCTCCAACTTATGCATCCTCTCCTTTGCTCTGTCCTCCAGCTCTCCTGGGGACAACCCTTTGGAAGAAACACTGCTGCCCACCCCTGAAGGTGCTTTCCCTCCAGTTAGGCCCACTGCCCCCTCAAGTTGCTCATTTAAGTCCTCTGCCTCCACTACTGGCTCCTCAGGATGCTCGCTGGCATTCCTAGATTCTACCCATGCCCTCAGCGCCTTCTGGTATTCCTCTTTCCTGGTGAGGCCTTTCACAGAGATTTTAAATTTATGGCACAAAGCTTTGAGATAAGGCACAGTGTAAGTATCAATTCTCTCTTCTTCCAATATGATGTCTACAGATACTATGGATGCTGACTTGCTCATGCTGGCAAAAAGACTGGCAGTTCTCAAGAATCAAAAAGTAGAAAAGAAGTACCAAGGAAAAATTCTCAAAAAGTATGTGGTCGCGTTATGGTCTGCACTCACTAGTAGTGTACACCAATCACTGTATATGAATCACAAATGCAAGTCCAAATCCTCACCGCTGACCACCAATGTTAGATTTGGGGGTCTCTAGTTGGCATAGGTAGGTACCTGTGACAAATAGGGACCCTTGCGTCTAGTCAGGGTAAGGGGCTACACTCCTAAAATAACCCCTGCTCACCCCCTGGTAGCTTGGCACGAGCAGGCAGGCTTTACTCAGAGGCAGTGTGTAAAGCATTTGTGAACACATACAGTAATACAGTGACAACACTACAGATGGACACCACACAGGTTGTATTTATAAAAATAAGTATTTTTATATAGACTTAATACAAGACCAAACAACAAAAATCCACAATACTGTACTCAAAAATACTTTAAAATTTTATAAAATAGCTCAGTTCTCTCAAGTTGTAGATGCAACACTTTACTCTCAATGTACCTTGAATGCGTAACGCAAGGAAAACAAAAGGGTCGCAGGGAAGGTGATGTGTCAGTTCCTTACACTGAGGGGAGTGGATGCGTTGGTTCCTTACTGCTGCGCAGGGGAGTTGATGCTTGCTTCCTTACTGTGTGGGGAGGTGATGCGTCGGTTTCTTAGGAGCGACCCTTGACCTTGCCAGGTAGGTCGCTCCCCCACCACACAGCTCCGCCTGTGCTGTCTGCCCGCTGCTCCTGTAGGTAAGATCGCCCTCCGCTTGTGGCCCCGGTGCCAGTTTTGTCTGCTTGTCTCCCCTTTCCTTTCTGTGCCCCTCGCTGCCCCACTGTTGTTGTGCCCGTGATTTGCCTGCTTTCCCCCCGTTTTTCCTTCTGTGCCCCTCGCTGCCCCACTGTTGTTGTGCCCGTGATTTGCCTGCTTTCCCCCCGTTTTTCCTTCTGTGCCCCTCGCTGCCCCACTGTTGTTGTGCCCGTGATTTGCCTGCTTTCCCCCCGTTTTTCCTTCTGTGCCCCTCGCTGCCCCACTGTTGTTGTGCCCGTGATTTGCCTGCTTTCCCCCCGTTTTTCCTTCTGTGCCCCCGCTGCCCCACTGTTGTTGTGCCCGTGATTTGCCTGCTTTCCCCCCCGTTTTTCCTTCTGTGCCCCTCGCTGCCCCACTGTTGTTGTGCCCGTGATTTGCCTGCTTTCCCCCCGTTTTTCCTTCTGTGCCCCTCGCTGCCCCACTGTTGTTGTGCCCGTGATTTGCCTGCTTTCCCCCCGTTTTTCCTTCTGTGCCCCTCGCTGCCCCACTGTTGTTGTGCCCGTGATTTGCCTGCTTTCCCCCGTTTTTCCTTCTGTGCCCCTCGCTGCCCCACTGTTGTTGTGCCCGTGATTTGCCTGCTTTCCCCCCGTTTTTCCTTCTGTGCCCCTCGCTGCCCCACTGTTGTTGTGCCCGTGATTTGCCTGCTTTCCCCCCGTTTTTCCTTCTGTGCCCCTCGCTGCCCCACTGTTGTTGTGCCCGTGATTTGCCTGCTTTCCCCCCGTTTTTCCTTCTGTGCCCCTCGCTGCCCCACTGTTGTTGTGCCCGTGATTTGCCTGCTTTCCCCCCGTTTTTCCTTCTGTGCCCCTCGCTGCCCCACTGTTGTTGTGCCCGTGATTTGCCTGCTTTCCCCCCGTTTTTCCTTCTGTGCCCCTCGCTGCCCCACTGTTGTTGTGCCCGTGATTTGCCTGCTTTCCCCCCGTTTTTCCTTCTGTGCCCCTCGCTGCCCCACTGTTGTTGTGCCCGTGATTTGCCTGCTTTCCCCCCGTTTTCCTTCTGTGCCCCTCGCTGCCCCACTGTTGTTGTGCCCGTGATTTGCCTGCTTTCCCCCCGTTTTTCCTTCTGTGCCCCTCGCTGCCCCACTGTTGTTGTGCCCGTGATTTGCCTGCTTTCCCCCCGTTTTTCCTTCTGTGCCCCTCGCTGCCCCACTGTTGTTGTGCCCGTGATTTGCCTGCTTTCCCCCCGTTTTTCCTTCTGTGCCCCCGCTGCCCCACTGTTGTTGTGCCCGTGATTTGCCTGCTTTCCCCCCGTTTTTCCTTCTGTGCCCCTCGCTGCCCCACTGTTGTTGTGCCCGTGATTTGCCTGCTTTCCCCCCGTTTTCCTTCTGTGCCCCTCGCTGCCCCACTGTTGTTGTGCCCGTGATTTGCCTGCTTTCCCCCGTTTTTCCTTCTGTGCCCCTCGCTGCCCCACTGTTGTTGTGCCCGTGATTTGCCTGCTTTCCCCCCGTTTTTCCTTCTGTGCCCCTCGCTGCCCCACTGTTGTTGTGCCCGTGATTTGCCTGCTTTCCCCCCGTTTTTCCTTCTGTGCCCCTCGCTGCCCCACTGTTGTTGTGCCCGTGATTTGCCTGCTTTCCCCCGTTTTTCCTTCTGTGCCCCTCGCTGCCCCACTGTTGTTGTGCCCGTGATTTGCCTGCTTTCCCCCCGTTTTTCCTTCTGTGCCCCTCGCTGCCCCACTGTTGTTGTGCCCGTGATTTGCCTGCTTTCCCCTCCGTTTTTCCTTCTGTGCCCCTCGCTGCCCCACTGTTGTTGTGCCCGTGATTTGCCTGCTTTCCCCCCGTTTTCCTTCTGTGCCCCTCGCTGCCCCACTGTTGTTGTGCCCGTGATTTGCCTGCTTTCCCCCGTTTTTCCTTCTGTGCCCCTCGCTGCCCCACTGTTGTTGTGCCCGTGATTTACCTGCTCTCCCCCCGTTTTTCCTTCTGTGCCCCTCGCTGCCTATCGCCATTCCCGCCGCTGCGTCCCTGCGGCCCCGCCCCCTGACTGCCCATTCGCTGCCCCTGCCTCCCGCCTCCCAGCTGCTCCTCCCTCCCACCTCCCCATAAATGGCGGCCGCTGCACGGCCGCGCAGCGGACGTGCGCAGCGGGCGCGCCGCTGGCGCGCCGAAGGCGCGCCTAAGGCAAGCCCGTCTGCGCCCGTCCGCGACTGGACCGCGCCCAGCGCCAGAACCCCTGGATCCCACCGATGCAACACCACTCGACGGACCTACGACGCCGCCACACTCACCGCACTCAATGCCGGCCGGAACCCTGCCTGCTACCGAGCCTCACCGAGACGCACCCACGGACCCTTCACCTGCCAAACCTGCCGATTCACCTGCCCCCTGACGTGCACCACCTCCGCCAAGTCGAGCAACAGCAGCAACCACCTGAAATGCATCCTGCTGAACACCCGCTCCGTCCACAGGCACGCCGTGGAACTCTGGGACCTGCTCGACGCAACAGCACCGGACATCGCCTTCCTCACCGAAACCTGGATGAACGCCTCCTCAGCGCCTGACATCGCCATAGCCATCCCGGATGGATACAAGATCACCCGGAAGGACCGCGTCAACCAGACGGGAGGAGGCATCGCCATCGTACACAAGAACACCATCCGCATCTCGACTAACTCCGACGAGACCTTCACCGCCGCCGAACACCTACACTTCCAGATACACACGGACCCCAAGACCACCCTCCGAGGCACCCTCATCTACAGACCCCCGGGACCACGCACACTATTCAGCGAAGACATCGCAGACTTCATCAGCCCGCACGCCATGCCCTCCGCCGACTACATCCTCCTAGGGGACCTCAACTTCCACCTGGAGAACAACAACGACAGAAACACCACCGCCCTGCTGGACAACCTCGCCAACCTCGGACTCAAGCAACTGGTGAACACGCCCACCCACTACGCCGGCCACACGCTTGACCCCGTCTTCTCGTCCAGCAAGCACATCTCCTTCAGCCACGCCACCGGACTCCACTGGACCGACCACAGCTGCGTCCACTTCAGCTTCAGAAAGACTGCGACCCACCACCACCCGCAACAGGCTCCCCGCCGGGAGCTGGAGCAAGATCACCGCCGAGCAGCTCACCGCCTCCCTCAGCCAGAACACACCCACCGACACAACGGACCCAAACGAAGCAGCCAGCAACCTCGCCAAGTGGCTGACCGCCTGCGCCGACGACCTCGCACCACTAAAAACCCTCCCAGCAGACCCGGAAGCAAGAAAACCCCTTGGTTCACCAACGAACTCAAGGAATCCAAGAAGAACTGCCGCACTCTCGAGAAAACCTGGCGACTCGACCAGACCACAGACAACAGGACCGCCCTCAAGCACGCCACCCGCAAACACCACCAGCTGATCCGTGCCACCAAGAAGTCGGCACTCAAAGAACGACTGGACAACAACGCCCATGACAGCAAGGAACTTTTCAGCATCGTCAAAGAGTTCTCCAACCCCAGCGCCGGAAACAACGACATCACCCCTCGCAAGACCTCTGCAACTCACTCTCCGCGTTCTTCCACCGCAAGATCACCGACATACACAACAGCTTCAACGCACAAACAACGCACCCTACCGCCGAACCAATGCCCGCCACCACCACCCTCTGCAACTGGACCCCGATCAACACCGAAGACACCACCCGCACGATGAACTCCATCCACTCCGGATCACCAACCGACCCCTGCCCACACCACGTCTTCAACAAAGCCGACGCCACCATCGCACCCCATCTCCGGGACATCATCAACTCCTCCTTCCGCACCGCCACCTTCCCGGAAAGCTGGAAGCACGCCGAGCTTACCGCCCTCCTGAAGAAACCAACGGCGGACCCCACCGACCTCAAGAACTACCGCCCCATCTCGCTCCTTCCGTTTCCGGCCAAAGTCATCGAGAAGACCGTCAACAGACAGCTTGCCGCCTTCCTCGAGACGAATGGATCCTCGACCCCTCGCAGTCCGGGTTTCGGGCCAACCACAGCACCGAGACCGCCCTTATCGCAGCCACCGACGACATCAGAACCCTAACCGACAACGGGAAACAGCTGCCCTCATCCTCCTGGACCTCTCCGCGGCGTTCGACACCGTCTGCCACCGCACCCTAGTGAAGCGCCTCAGCAACATCGGAATCCGAGAGAAAGCACTGGAATGGATCATCTCGTTCCTCGCCGGAAGAACCCAGAGAGTCCGCCTCTCCCCGTTCAGATCCGAAGCCACCGAAGTCATCTGCGGCGTTCCACAAGGATCCTCACTCAGCCCGACCCTCTTCAACGTCTACATGAGCCCCCTCGCAGCCATCGCACGCCGACACAACCTCAACATCATCTCCTACGCCGACGACACCCAGCTGATCCTCTCCCTCACCAACGACCCCACTACCGCCAGAGCCAACCTGCACGACGGGATGAGAGACGTCGCCGACTGGATGAGGAACAGCCGCCTTAAACTGAACTCAGACAAGACGGAAGTCCTCATCCTGGGCTCATCACCCTCCGCCTGGGACGACTCCTGGTGGCCCCCGGCCCTGGGCACCGCACCCAAGCCAACGGACCACGCACGCAACCTGGGCTTCATCCTGGACTCCTCCCTATCAATGACCAAACAAGTCAACGCCGTCTCATCTTCATGCTTCAACACCCTGCGCATGCTCCGCAAGATCTTCAGATGGATCCCCACTGAAACCAGGAAGACCGTCACCCAGGCACTCGTCACCAGCCGACTGGACTATGGGAACACCCTCTACGCCGGAACCACAGCCAAACTTCAAAAGAGACTCCAGCGCATCCAGAACGCCTCCGCACGACTCATCCTGGACATCCCCCGACACAGCCACATCACCGTACACCTGAAAGACCTGCACTGGCTCCCCGTCAGCAAGAGAATCACGTTCAGACTCCTCACCCACGCACACAAGGCCCTCCACGACCTGGGCCCAAAGTACCTCAACGACCGCATGTCCTTCTACACGCCCACACGCCAGCTACGATCAACCAGCCACGCCCTCGCCACCGTACCACGCATCCGCAGAACCACCGCCGGAGGAAGATCCTTCTCCTACCTGGCGGCCAAGACCTGGAACTCCCTCCCCACTCACCTTCGGCGAACCCAGGACCATCTCGCCTTCAGGAAGCAGCTCAAGACCTGGCTGTTCGAGCAGTAACTTACCCCCTCCCCCAGCGCCTTGAGACCCTCCCGGGTGAGTAGCGCGCTCTATAAATGCCGTGATTGATTGATTGATTGATTACTGCTCTCCGGTGCGATGCGACAAGATGGCACCTCGATGCGATACTCTTCTCCGGTGCAATGCGACAAAATGGCGTCTTGGTTGCGATGCGACAAGGTTGGTGCGATGCGTGCACGCCCGACGGCCGTGCGGCGACTCGATGATCTTTGGTGCCGTGACAGGCCCTGCGACGTGCTTCTCCGGTGATGCGACGATGACCTCTGTGGCAGCGTCCCGCTTCTCCGGTGATGCGCCTCGCTCCGGCGATGCGATGATGACAGCGGCAGCGGCGTCTCGCTTCCTCGGCGATGCGATGACAGCGGCTGCGGCGGCGACACGCTTCTCGTCGTTGCGTCGCGCTTCCAGCTCCCAGCGACACGCAGTCTCTCAGAAGGCCCAGCACAACAGCAGGCACTTCAATTCCCAGCAAGGGAATTCAGGGGGAGCTGGTTGGTGAAGTCTTGTATCCCTGAGACTTCAGGCAGGAGGCAAGCTCTAGTTCAAGCCCTTGGAGATTCTTCTTCAAGTTGATAGAAAGCACACTCAGTCCTTTTCTCCTTTCTTTGGCAATGAAGCAACCACTGCAGGCCAACCCCCAAACACACAGCACAGGGGTAGTCTCCTCCTTCAGCTTCCTGGTTCTTCTCCTCAGCAAAGGTTTGTCTTGATTCCCAGAAGTGATCTAAAATTCTGGGGTCTGGGTCCCCCTTTTATACACAGTTTCTCTTTGTTCTCTGAAGGCAGAGAGGCCTTTGCCTAGTCCAAACCAGTTCTGGTCAGTCCTGGAGCACTTTGTTGACAAGACTCCTTCTTTCCTTTCACAGTGTAGGCCAGGGACATCAGACACACCACAGGAGGTGGAGCCAGCATTGTGGAGGGAAGGCACAGCCCTATTCAGGTCCCAGGTGCAACTCCTCCCTCCTATCTGCATGCAGATCTCTCTATTCAGCCCTGTGCTGACTCACCCTGTCTCCTGGAAAGCCCCCAGCCCTTGTCACTCAAACTCCAGGCAAGGAATACACAACCTAGCAGAGGCAGGCTTGGATAGTTGGGCAAGAAAATACCTACTTTCTAAAAGTGGTATTTTCAAACACAGAATGTTAAAACCAACTTCACTAAAAGATGTATTTTGTCATTCTGAGTTCAGGCATACTAAACTCGAATTTCTACCTAGTTCCCTGAGTCAGTTAGGATTATAAGGTGTAATAATCTAACTGCCCATTCTGGCCTATGGGGAACAGGTAGCCTTGCAATAGTGATAAAACGAAAATGGTTGTAATCCACTACTAGGACATGCCACACACATCAGGGCATGTCCTACCTTTTACCTACAATGCACCCTGCCCTTGGGCCTACCTTAGGGGTGACTAATATGTATAAAAGGGAAGGTTCTGGGACTGGCAAGTGGGTGCACTTGCCCAGTCAACATGGCAGTACCAGACTGCACACAGGCTCTGCAATGGCAGACCTGAGACACACTTTACAAGCTGCTCCGGTGGGTGGCACAACCAGTGCTGCAAGCCCACCAGCAGCATTTGATTTACAAGCCCTGGGCACACGCAGTGCACTGTACTAGGGTCTGACAAGTAAACCAAACCAGCCAATCATGGAGTCACTAATCCATACATCAATTTACCATCGGGAGCACTTGCACTGTGGCACTGAACAGCAGTGGCACAGTGCCCAAAAGCATCTAAAACCAGCAAAACATAAGAGGCAACAGCAAAAAAATGGAAGGGAGACCCACGCCAATGGTGCCAGGTCTAACAATGGGTTATACTCAAGCCGCATACCCAAGGAACAGTCCTGGTTATGGGACATCAACGGACCCATCAACAGATCATAATCCAGGGCAGCGTGTGAGGTGTAGCCAGGCACATTTTCAGGGCCCACTGGAAGGGGCACTGGATGCAGTAAAACACAGGTTGCACACAGGTAAACTAGGCATAGCGGAGGGTCAGACAGAAATCGACATCCACAGCCTCTAGTGGAATCAATCCAAAGAGCTGACACATCCGTTCACGGTACAGCTGAAGCTGTTCCTGTCCGGGCAGAACCACAGAACGAGCAGCCATTGTGGAATAGAAGAAAAAGGGCAACGATGCCACAAATCAAGATGAGCAACAGTGGGAACCCACCGAACACGCTGGAAAAAATAGAATGTATAAAGGCAGGGATTACTCCAAAAATCAATTGGAAAGAAAAAACGAGGCCAGAGCCCACGAGTTTAAAAAAGTGCGCTAGGTCTGGTGTATCAGATGCATTAAATATTTGATGTATCAATTCCCGAAATGGAGGGAGAGATTCGTGTTTAACAATGATTGCATTTCGCTGGACGTTCTCGCCACCTGCAGTTTGAAGATCTCGTGAGCTGAGGTGAGAGCAACCTCTTGTAGAAACAATAGCGCTTGGAGTCTGCTTAGCTTATTGAAATCTGTTTTCAGGGTTGGAATGGAAGGCCACAACGAACTATCTACACTCCCATGTGTAGGGGAAACAAAACGTTCTTGCAACAAGTAATTTGCTGGGAAACAGTCACTACGTGAGGGATCCCCGCCCGCAAACCACAGCATCAGATTTGGGAAGTTTCAACTACAGTGACGTGCACGCTTTTGTACAAGTACAGCAAAGCGCACGCTGTTTACATGCTTTAGGAAGTTGAAGGTTTCAACTACAGTTGGGGTTGCAACTAAGATGGCCGAGTGGAGGTAATTCGCGTCGGCTCCGGGTCCCTCTGGGTCCGCGAGCTGTATATGGGGCTTACCTTGAGCGATTTCGTCGCCAAACGGGAGCGGAGGTCGAGAGGACTCATGCGGTGAGAACGATGCCGGTTGAGGATGGCGAGCGGTGCCTGAATTTGCAGCTTTCCCCAAACTTGCAGCACGAGGAACGGAGCGAGAGTCACACTGAATGGCAGCGGCGCCCGGGATCACCGCTGCTGTATGCTGCAGCAGTCGCCATTTCTTCTAGTCGGCGTTGCAATCCTCCACTGATGAGCAGGAGTGGCAGAGGGGAGCAGCGGGAGGAATCGGACATGAGGAGAGAGCAGGAGGCGCGGTGACTGCATGACTGCGGGCGCCCGCCTGGGACCTCCTGGCCCCGGCCGTCTGGAGTCTTGGTCTGCCAGCGTGTGCGGCCCCTTGCAGTGAGGAGGTCAGCCTTGGGGGCAGAACATTCCTAGGTGAAGTGTGGTGGCCTGGGGGCTGAGATTTGTACCGGAGGATCCCGGGCGGGACTTGACTGACTTCAATATGGCGCCCAGGCAGGACTTGCCTGACCTTAACATGGCACACGCCGCATAGGGAGGCAGCATGCAGGATTGAGACTGACTGCCACACTGGGAATCTTCATACAGGACTGCTCGGAGTTGTTGACCAGTGGCGAGCGGAATCTTTGAGATCTCCACCCCCAACGGTGGGAATGGGTGCCGGCTTTGGATTTTGCAGGTGCTGAACCTGGTCCCCAGTGTTGGGGAGGGGCACAGGATTGTTTCTTTTGAAGAAGTAGTAACACCCCTGGGAAGTGGTTGAGCGGCATCACTATGGAGGTGCCTGGGGTCCCCCTACACTCTTTATTCTAAGCTGAAATATTCCTTACAGAGCCCTCTCAGGACAGTGCCCGACCTCAAGATGGCGTCTGGATTTTGTTTGAACTGCGGTATCTCATCTCTCCAACTCCCCCGCTTTATTATGACATTCTCTGATTGCACCTGATCATTATCCTGACAGCGGAGTCCGAGCACTATGTCCGATGCCCGGTGGAGCTGCTCGGTTCAGCTATAGAGGAGATCGGCCCTGGTTCATCCCCTCGGCCGTCACCTACCCAGCCGGACATTGGGCACAGTTTCTCCCCATCTCCCTGTTTTTCTCCCATCCCTCCCCTCCCCTGACAAATTTCCGTAACTTTGCTTTCTTTTTTCCTATGTTTGATTTTGCTCTTGGAACAAATGTAACTTGTAACCTGTAACTCTGATCCTCATGTAAAGCACTCTGATACCTCCGGGTCTAGCCAGCGCTATATAAAACTCAAATAAAAAAATTAAAAAAATCCTGATTATTAAGGACGAGATACCTGCCATTGGAAAGCAATGTGAGAGTGGGAATAATAGCAGGAACAGGAGTTCCTTTTACACAACAAGCCAAATTAGGGGCAAAAACATCACAAGCGCCGTGGAGTTTTACTTGTTGAGATAATTTACCAACAGAATAAGTGGTGACAGTATTGGAATTGGGGGTCTGAGGGTAGTGTGGATTAGGTCTATGTAGTGTAAACCCTGAAGTGGTATTCATGAAATGCGAATGACAAACATTTGTGTCTATCGGCCACAACCCCACCCAGGTGGATTCATCATAGAGGAATAAAATGTACTGTTTCTTATCATGCAATTTAGTTGATCTTCAGCATAATCTGTATAAGCCTTCCAGTTATCTTAAAAAGCTAGTGATGGAATAGCTGGAAGATTCAATTCTTTAATTTTAGCCAAGCCCAGACAAGCAGTTTGTTGGACTGTGTCATTAAGAAAGATGATTTGGGTCAGTATTAGACATGCACGGGACAAGGACTCAGTTCCTTGCACTTGCCAAGGCTTAGTTCCCCACACTGATTTTAAATCAATGTTATCTCTCCAATAATCCTATCCCTTTAGTGCCATGTTTTCAATAAAAGAAGAGGAATAAATTAACTTCGCTTGGGTAAGCATGTATGTTTTTTTAAGGAATGGGAACCAATTTAAAGTAATATGATGCCGGGTCCGAAAGGTGATAACCAGTAAAATAAGTGTATTTTCACTTTTGCATATTGGAACTACCCTGAGATGGAGTAGGGCAATGTTCCTATTGAGTATAATTAAAAAGGGACGCTGTCCATTAGTTCTATGCAGAAAATGATGTCCATAGTGTTGGTAACAAAGTAACTCGGCATAGTTAGCAGAATTCAAATATAAATCTTCTGTATCAAAGACAGTGTAATATTGTAATTCAGAAAACAAAGAATTCACAGCATTGACATCACAATCTTCTGATTGTAATCCAGGTATAATCACATCACCCACAGAAACACGGAATACATATGGTATCTGTAGGGTCTCTGTAGGACCATATACATCGAATAGTACTTTATCCCATACAATTCCATTAGTGACTGGGACCGCTGAGATGTTAACAAGGGACTGGTCTCTTTTAATTTTATGCGAGGAGGAATGTGAGGCCAGCACACTGTTTACCTATACCACTGTGGAGCGTTCTGGAAGATAGTGACCATTAATCAGAAGGAATAAAACAGTCACAAATCCAATCCACATGAACGGGAACACCATGGAAAACACGATCCAGACATATGTCCAAGGGGGAACCAGATAAGTGTGTTTCAACCAAGAGATAAGAACTCAGTCAGTCAGTCATAATCACTTTATTCGGTTAATTAAAACCATAAAAGAACACTACAAAAATCTTATAAAACCAGCAATAAAACATTTACAAAATTCATTCTGGATATTCTTATACACCATAAAGTATCCAAATAAATTCATCCTCATCTTTATAATATGAAAAATGAGCCTTATGCGGATTCCTTTAAAAATTACACAAAAAACATACAAATAAACGATCATTCCATTACAGTTGTAAAAGAGCTAAAATATATCATATCATAAAATCCCTTCTTTTCCTTTCCCTGACTGCCGCAACTAAAAAAACTAGCAATGTTAAAACTTTCCCATGTATTATTCAACATCTGTAGATATACTGACGCAGGCCTAACCTGTGTAAAGCCTTTACCTTTTAGAATAGGTACTAAAAAGCATTTGCGGATATGAAGATAATGATCACAAAACATAGTAAAGTGCAAAGTGTCTTGGGTAGAGAAATTATCACAGGAGCAGGGACCCAAATTTTTCACCTTTCGCCACCCCTGAGATAAGAACTCATATCCTTGCCCGTGTCAGGGAGAGGATTGTAGACAGAGAAGAACTGTTCGAAGAAAAATTATCTTGCTCAATATAGTAACCAGAAGAACTCAGCTGAAACAGCGGAGGCTGAGAGTCTGAACCGAGAACGTAGGCTTACAGGTCGACAGGGCTCTCAACAGGTGGATCAGAATAAATGATTTCCATTGTAGAATGTGAGGAAGGTAAAACTGATAATTGGTCAACTGAAGACTCGACATCCCCCTCCAGCAGCCGGGGAGAATCAGAACGAACGAGGCTTACATGCTGTAGGGAAATATCCCATTGTGGGAAACTCCTATGCATACTATTAAGAATTGGCCATATGGTGTAATTTGACATGTTCAATTGAGACAAAGTGATTCTCTTTGTATCCAGGTAGTGGAGGTAAAATCACAGTTCTGGTGCCCTGAAGACCAAGCACTGGGACAAGAGCACGGTACGATGGACTGAATTCTTTCTTGATCGCCACTTTTTACGAACCAGATCACCAACTTTGGGGAGCCATCCAGAAATAGGAATCAGAACTGCTGCATCTGCTGGCGAGGTTGAGGGCAAATGTGTTTTCTCCAGAGCGTTGTGACTCTTTTGTTGTTCCTGTAATGCAGCACAGTGGTTATCTATGTCAAATGTAGGGGCAGCAGCCACAACGTCTAGACCCTCGAGGTCTAGAACAAACATATTAATGCCAAAGAGCATTTCATACGGGGTGCGCCCACCCAAAGATCTTCGTGGGAGAATATTAAGAGCACATAGAACCCCATAGAGGTGAATTAACCAGCCAAGTCCTGTACCTAAAAACCTTGCTGTTAAAGACTGCTTTAAGTCACGGTTCATCCGCTCCACGACAGAATTGCCCTCAAGTCTATATGGAGACGAGAAATGCACCTGCACTCCCAAAGACTTCATTGCATCACGGTAAGCCTTAGAGGCAAAAGCCAGACCTTGGTCTGAGTGAAAAGTGCCACAGGCATCAGTCCCGACAAAGTCATGCAAATCTTTTATAACAGTACGAGCATCTGCAGAGTGCTGCAGCCAAACCCAGAGGAACCTAGTGCATGTATCCACTGCAAACAAAATATATTTTAAAGCATTATCAGATGTTAATGGATCGCAATGATCAAGATAATTGCACCCAAATGGATGGTTAGAAATTAAAAGATGAGTCTGAGGTGGACGTGACACAGTAGAACTCTTAATTTGTTGACAAACATCACAACAAAGCACATATTTGCGAGTCTGTTGGTATAAACCGTGCCACCAATAGCGCTGCTGTAAAAGAGAAACTGTAGCCAAAACTCCTGCATGAGCAGAAGCCAAGCCTTCATGGGCGGTCACAATGAGCGATAGTCTGCGGTCATCGTTGGGAATCAATCGATCACCAACAGTAGGAATAGTTACAAATGGTACTTTTTCTGAAGTTATTTGATAAGTATAACGGGAAGGGAAACCCTGCGGAAAAAGAGTACCCTCCCTAGATGCGGCAATAGTCGCCAACATTTCCTCATCAATTTTATTCATGGACCTAGTAACTGTAGCTACTTTAACTTTAGCGACTGCAGATTTGGCTGCTTCATCATCCATTGAATTTCCAACAGCATGCGCTGCCACACGTTGATGTCCTAATGTATGGACAACATGTGTAAGTGGCAAACGGTCCTTAAGAGCAGCCACTCAGACCCAAAGCATTTTATGCTTGATTGTGCTACCTTTAGAATCTCGAAAATCATTCTGTTTCCAGAAAAACAAATTGTCATTGAAAGACTGTACACAATAAAATGAGTCTCTTCATAATCTTTAGTCAGTTTAGCAAACCATAAACGATACAATTTACATGCTTAAAACTTAGCAAATAAATATGATAAAATTTGAATACATTACCATAAATAAATAAAATAATTGACATCTAAAATACAACTAATCGTTCTATAAAACCAGTATACAAATAAGATACAAATGTAAGCCATGAGGTTTGCAGAGATAAAAACAGATAGAGCTGGTACAATATTTAATTTCTGGTTTGACGAATAGAGTGTGTGTTTAGTTCATGGTAAACTTAAGTACTTGCACATATCAACACCTCCATTTCCTCGCGAGTGGTTCCTCTGCCATGGAAATGTGCCATGGTAAAGGCATTACTAAAAAAAACAAATCTGGACCCAGAGATTCTGGGGAATTACCGGCCTATCTCCCTCCTCCCAATGGTCAGCAAAATCCTCGAGAGGCATGTGAATTCAGTGCTATCGGGGTTTCTAGAATCAAACAACCGGCTGCACTTGTCGCAGACGGATTTCCGGCCCCTACATGGGACAGAGATAGCACTCCTAGCGGTGGCTGAAGAGTCCAGGAGGATCTTAGATCAGGGTGGCGTAGCGGCTACCATTCTCCTGGATCTCAGCGCCACATTTGACACCGTCAATCATAATATCCTGACCCTCAGACTCGGGAGACTGGGAGTGTCAGGGGTGTTATCACTTGGCTACAATCCTTCTTAGAAAATAGATCCTTTCAGGTCTTCGAGGGAGAATTTGTGTCTAAACCTATGGCCCTCAGATGTGGTGTGCCTCAGGGATCTTCCCTGAGCCCCACGTTATTTAATATATACATGAGCCAATCAAACACTCACCCCCAGTCAACTGATCTGGGTTTAATCCATCATCATTCTTTAGCTCACTCCACCACCCCAGTTCAGACATGGCCATATGCAAATCAGTCTGACCCTGTGCCTCATGGGAACAGTCCAGCCCGAACTGCCAAGCCATGTCTTCCCTGGACCGGAAACAAGCATCCTAGGACCGGTTTCTGGCATTTCAGCCGTCATCAGCCAGGCTTGCTTGAATCCAGTGGCAAAGTGAGCAAGGGACCCACGTCTGGGCATACCCCCGCCAACTTAGGGCGACCAAAGCAATACAAAAGGGGATGATGGACGGAACGTTTGAGCCAATCAAACACTCACCCCCAGTCAACTGATCTGGGTTTAATCCATCATCATTCTTTAGCTCACTCCACCACCCCAGTTCAGACATGGCCATATGCAAATCAGTCTGACCCTGTGCCTCATGGGAACAGTCCAGCCCGAACTGCCAAGCCATGTCTTCCTTGGACCGGAAACAAGCATCCTAGGACCGGTTTCATGGGTCAGCTCAGGCAGGTCTCCCAGTTCAGCAATCTCTTCCCCGGTAGGCTCCAGGGCATCCCCCTCAGGGTCTGCCTCCTCCTGGGCCGTGGGAATCTCAGGGGCCGGTTTCCGTGCCCCCTACCTCTTCTCTTTAAGGCAGGTACCTGGGCCATTTTCTCAGGCTCCAGGTCCTCTTGAACACCCTTACTGCTGCCATAGACCGAGTGGTCACGCAGGCCCACTCAGGCAAACCCAACATCTCTAAATGAGCTCTCCGCTCCACCTTAGCCCAAGGGGAGCTCTCCAAATCATTACCTAACAGACATTCAACAGGCATGGCTGGCCTCACAGCTACTTGAAGAGTCCCTGAGACCCCCCCCCCACTCAAAGGGAACCTGTGCCACCTTGCAGTGGCTCTCTGTGTTGTCAGCGGCAACAACTGAGTAAAATGCATTGGGGACTACCTGCTCTTCAGACACCAGCCGACAACTGACAGCTGTCACACTGGCTCCGGTGTCTCTAAGAGCTTCCACCCTCTTGCCATTGAAGGTCACCCACTGCCTGTACTTTTTAATGTTATCAGGCAGCTGGGTCCTGGGGACCACCTCATAGTCTCCTAAAGAGACAATGGACATCTCTGCGTGACCCCACCCGTCCTGGGCACCCATCTCCTCCCCCAGGGCTACACTAGCCAACTGCCATGGTGGTGCACCAGTGGGTGCTGTCTTCCCATACAAGGGACATCTAGCATCATAAGAACAGTGGCCTACTAGACCACACTTAAAACAGGTCTTGGGCCCCTTGTGAACAGGCTTATCTGTCGGGCCACTGCCTTCTTCTCAGGGGGAGGCTGGGAACCCTTCCCTTGGTTCCCTTGGGGATTACTTTGGGGCCCTTTCTGGAACTCCCTCTGTTTACCCTTGTCCCCCCCACTCTTCTGCTGGGGACCCTGCCCACCTTTGGCGAAGTCTCCCACATGACCCTTCTGGACCCGGGGGCTCACCCAGCGGTCCGCCTCCTCAGCAAGCTTCCTAGGGTTAGTCAGCTTGCTATCAATAAGATGCTGGCGTAGCTCTGGAAAACAGTTATTTGACAAGTGCTCCCATGCAAGCAAATCAAAGAGCGCATCAAAATTATCAACTTTGGTACCCTTCACCCAACCATCCAATGCTCTGCAAAAGAAAGACACATATTCCACCCAAGTGGTAGACTCCAGTTTTCTGCAAATTCTAAACCTTTGTCTGTATAGCTCTGGGGTCAAACCAAATCTGGACATTAGGGCTCCCTTCATGTGGGTATAGGACATCTGCTCCTCTGTAGATAAATCCAACAAAGTGTCCCTCCCATCACTAACAAAGCGGCCCCACAACCCCGCTCCCCAATCCTTCTCAGGGACCCGGTGGGCCAACATTGCAGCTTCATAAGCCCTAAACCACTGACCAATATCCTCATTCTTGTGGAAATCTTTAACTACATCTTTGGGAATGTAGGCTCTTGCTTCTGCATGCACTGGCGGTGTGCTGCCACCAGAGGGAGGAACCTCTAACTTTTTGGCCTTGAGTTCCAATTCCCTCAATCTTCTCTCATGCTCAAAATGCATTCTCTTTTCCTCTAAGGCTAACTTCTTCATCTCTAATTCCATCCCAAGCTCTATTTTCTTGCTCTCTATGTCTTTCTGACCATCCATTTTGAGCCTAGCTAGTTCCAACTTATGCATCCTCTCCTTTGCTCTGTCCTCCAGCTCTCCTGGGGACAACCCTTTGGAAGAAACACTGCTGCCCACCCCCGAAGGTGCTTTCCCTCCAGTTAGGCCCACTGGCCCCTCAAGTTGCTCATTTAAATCCTCTGCCTCCACTACTGGCTCCTCAGGATGCTCACTGGCATTCCTAGATTCTACCCAGGCCCACAGCGCCTTCTGGTATTCCTCTTTCCTGGTGAGGCCTTTCACAGAGATTTTAAATTTATGGCACAAAGCTTTGAGATAAGGCACAGTGTAAGTATCAATTCTCTCTTCTTCCAATATGATGTCTACAGATACTATGGATGTTGACTTGCTCATGGTGGCAAAAAGACTGGCAGTTCTCAAGAATCAAAAAATAGAAAAGAAGTACCAAGGAAAAATTCTCAAAAAGTATGTGGTCGCGTTATGGTCTGCACTCACTAGTAGTTTACACCAATCACTGTATATGAATCACAAATGCAAGTCCAAATCCTCACCGCTGACCACCAATGTTAGATTTGGGGGTCTCTAGTTGGCATAGGTAGGTACCTGTGACAAATAGGGACCATTGCGTCTAGTCAGGGTAAGGCCCTACACTCCTAAAATAACCCATGCTCACCCCCATGGTAGCTTGGCACGAGCAGGCAGGCTTATCTCAGAGGCAGTGTATAAAGCATTTGTGAACACATACAGTAATACAGTGACAATACTACAGATGGACACCACACAGGTTGTATTTATAAAAATAAGTATTTTTATATAGACTTAGCACAAGACCAAACAACAAAAATCCACAATACTGTACTCAAAAATAGACTTTAACATTTTATAAAATAGCTCAGTTCTCTCAAGTTGTAGATGCGACACTTTACTCTCAATGTACCTTGAATGCGTAATGCAAGGAAAACAAAAGGGTCGCAGGGAAGGTGATGCGTCGGTTCCTTACACTGAGGGGAGTGGATGTGTTGGTTCCTTACTGCTGCGCAGGGGAGTTGATGCTTGCTTCCTTACTGTGTGGGGAGGTGATGCGTCGGTTTCTTACTGCTCTCCGGTGCGATGCGACAAGATGGCACCTCGATGCAATACTCTTTTCCGGTGCGATGCGACAAAATGGCGTCTTGGTTGCGATGCGACAACGTTGGTACGATGCGTGCACGCCCGACGGCCGTGCGGCGACTCGATGATCTTTGGAGCCGCGACAGGCTCTGCGACACGCTTCTCCGGTGATGCGACGATGACCTCTGTGGCAGCGTCCCGCTTCTCCGGCGATGCTCCGCGCTTCGGCGATGCGATGATGACAGCGGCAGCGGCGTCTCGCTTCCTCGGCGATGCGATGACAGCGACTGCGGCGGCGACACGCTTCTCGTCGTTGCGTCGCGCTTCCAGCTCCCAGCGACACGCAGTCTCTCGGAAGGCCCAGCACAACAGCAGGCACTTCAATTCCCAGCAAAGGAATTCAGGGTGGAGCTGGTTGGTGAAGTCTTGTATCCCTGAGACTTCAGGCAGGAGGCAAGCTCTAGTTCAAGCCCTTGGAGATTCTTCTTCAAGTTGATAGAAAGCACACTCAGTCCTTTTCTCCTTTCTTTGGCAATGAAGCAACCACTGCAGGCCAACCCCCAAACACACAGCACAGGGGTAGTCTCCTCCTTCAGCTTCCTGGTTCTTCTCCTCAGCAAAGGTTCGTCTTGATTCCCAGAAGTGATCTAAAATTCTGGGGTCTGCGTCCCCCTTTTTATACACAGTTTCTCTTTGTTCTCTGAAGGCAGAGAGGCCTTTGCCTAGTCCAAACCAGTTCTGGGCAGTCCTGGAGCACTTTGTTAACAAGACTCCTTCTTTCCTTTCACAGTGTAGGCCAGGGACATCAGACACACCACAGGAGGTGGAGCCAGCATTGTGGAGGGAAGGCACAGCCCTATTCAGGTCCCAGGTGCAACTCCTCCCTCCTATCTGCATGCAGATCTCTCTATTCAGCCCTGTGCTGACTCACCCTGTCTCCTGGAAGCCCCCAGCCCCTGTCACTCAAACTCCAGACAAGGAATACACAACCTAGCAGAGGCAGACTGGGATAGTTAGGCAAGAAAATACCTACTTTCTAAAAGTGGTATTTTCAAACACAGAATGTTAAAACCAACTTCACTAAAAGATGTATTTTATCATTCTGAGTTCAGGCATACTAAACTCGAATTTCTTCCTGGTTCCCTGAGTCAGTTAGGATTATAAGGTGTAATAATCTAACTGCCCATTCTGGCCTATGGGGAACAGGTAGCCTGTTAATAGTGAAAAACGAAAATGGCTGTAATTCACTACTAGGACATGCCACACACATCAGGGCATGTCCTACCTTTTACCTACAATGCACCCTGCCCTTGGGCCTACCTTAGGGGTGACTAATATGTATAAAAGGGAAGATTCTGGGACTGGCAAGTGGGTGCACTTGCCCAGTCAACATGGCAGTACCAGACTGCACACAGGCTCTGAAATGGCAGACCTGAGACACACTTTACAAGCTGCTCCGCTGGGTGGCACAACCAGTGCTGCAAGCCCACCAGCAGCATTTGATTTACAAGCCCTGGGCACACGCAGTGCACTGTACTAGGGTCTGACAAGTAAACCAAACCAGCCAATCATGGAGTCACTAATCCATACATCAATTTACCATCGGGAGCACTTGCCCTGTGGCACTGAACAGCAGTGGCACAGTGCCCAAAAGCATCTAAAACCAGCAAAACATAAGAGGCAACAGCAAAAAAATGGAAGGAGACCCACGCCAATGGTGCCAGGTCTAACACGTGTCCCCTCCAGCTGAAATGTGGGGAGAACTACCCTACCTCCGGGGAGTTCTCATCACTAAGGCGGAAAAATCTGGACAGGTCATCAGCATTGGCGTGTTCTGTACCAGGGCGGTGTTCCACCGTAAAGTCCATCCCCTGTAGGGATATGGACCACCTCAACAGCTTTGGATTCTCACCCCTCATCTGCACCAACCATCTGAGGGGCCTGTGGTCTGTCTGAACCCGGAAGTGAGTCCCAAACAAGTATGGTCTCAACTTCTTCAGTGCCCAGACCACAGCAAATGCCTCACGCTCAATTGCACTCCACCTCTGTTCCCGTGGAAGTAACCTCCTACTGATGAAGGCTACAGGTTGGTCTAGGCCCTCCTCATTAATGTGTGATAGAACAGCCCCCACACCATGCTCTGAAGCGTCTGTTTGCACAATAAACTCTTTTGAGAAGTTGGGTGCCAGGAGCACGGGCGCCGTGCACATGGCAGTCTTCAGGGCATCAAAAGCTCTCTGACAGGTGTCAGTCCAAACCACTCTCTTGGGCTGCTTTCTGGAAGTCAGCTCTGTCAAGGGTGCAACAATGCTGCCATAGCCCTTGACAAACCTCCTGTAATACCCGGTGAGTCCTAAAAAGGCTCTCACCTCTGTCTGGGTCTTGGGGGGTTCCCAAGCCAGGATGGTCTCAATCTTGGGCTGTAGAGGCGCCACCTGGCCGCTCCCAACCTGGTGTCCCAAGTACACCACGGAACCCTGCCCGATCTGGCACTTACTCGCCTTGATCGTGAGGCCTGCTCTCCGCAGCGCCATCAACACTTCCCAGAGGTGGCGCAGATGTTCTTCCCAACTGGCGCTGAACACTGCAATGTCATCCAGGTAGCAGGCACTGAACTCTTCCAGTCCAGCCAACACCTGGTTGACCAACCTCTGAAAGGTGGCAGGGGCATTCTTCATTCCAAAGGGCATAACCCGGAATTGGTAGTGCCCATCTGGTGTGGAGAATGCTGACCTCTCTCTTGCCCCATCAGTCAAGGCGATCTGCCAGTACCCAGACGTTAAGTCAAACGTGCTGAGGTACCGGGCAGCCCCTAACCGATCAATGAGCTCATCAGCTCTGGGGATGGGGTGCGCGTCAGTCCTGGGGACTGAATTGAGCCCTCGGTAGTCCACACAGAACCTCAGCTCTGGTGAGACACCCGGTGCGGCAGCCTTTGGGACCAAGACCACTGGGCTGGCCCAAGGACTGTTAGAGGACTCAATCACCCCCAACGCAAGCATCTTGGAGACATCCTCCTTGATGCAAGCTCTCACCCTGTCAGTCACCCTGTAGGTTTTGTGCTTGACAGGAGGACTATCCCCAGTGTCTACATCATGGACGCACCAATCAGTGACACTAGGAATCAGGGAGAACAGGTCAGAAAACTGTCCCAGCAACTGGTGACAGTCATTCTGCTGCTCAGGGGTCAGGGTGGAAGAGAGGTTCACTCCATCCACTAACCCATCTTGCTATGTTGCAGACAGGAGGTCAGGAATAGGCTCAGTCTCCTCCTCCATTTCCAGCATCTGTTGCTAGGAGCATGCCCACTTCGGACCTCTCTAAGTGGGGCTCAGGCGGTTAACATGCAGGACCCGCAAGGGGTTCCTGGGAGACCGCAAGTCCACCAAGTAGGTAACCGGACTTTTGCACTCCACCACCTCAAATGGTCCAGTCCACTTATCCTGGAGCGCACAGGGCTCCAGTGGGGCCATGACCCACACTTTCTGACCAGGCTGAAGCTCAACCAGAGTGGCATTCTGGTCATACCACCGCTTCATTTCCTCCTGGCTGGCTTCCAGATTCGCCTCAGCGAGTTTTCTGAAACGCCTAGTTTGGTTCCTGAAGGCCAGCATGTAGCTATATACATCCTGGGGAGGTTTCCTGGGAGATTGCTCCCAGCCTTCCTTGACCAAACTCAAAGGTCCTCTCACTGGATGTCCACAGAGAAGCTCAAAGGGACTGAACCCTAGAGATTTCTGTGGCACCTCACGGTATGCAAACAGCAGGCATGGTAAGAGGACGTCCCACTTACGCCTCATGGGTTCCTCAAGACCCATAATCATGCCTTTTAGGGTCCGGTTGAATCTCTCAACCAGCCCATTACCTTGGGGGTGGTAAGGAGTGGTGAACTTGTAGGTTACACCACACTCCTGCCACAGGGACTTCATATACTTAGAAATGAAGTTGGTACCTCGGTCTGACACCACCTCTCTGGGAAACCCCACACGGGAGAAAATCCCCATCAGTGCACGTCCCACCACGGGGGCCATCACTGTCCTGAGAGGGATGGCTTCCGGGTACCGGGTGGCATGGTCCACCAAGACCAGGATGAACCTGTTGCCCATGGCTGTCTTGGGATCCAGAGGCCCCACAATGTCAATGCCCACCCTTTCAAAGAGGGTGCTGAACACAGGGAATGGCTGGAGAGGAGCCTTGCGCTTCCTCCCACTCTTTCCACTTGCCTGGAAAGTCTGACAGGTCTTGCAATGAGTGTTTGAACTCTTGCGCATTTGGGGCCAATAAAAGTGGGTGACAAGCCTTTCAAAGGTCTTGCCCTGCCCCAAATGTCTTGCTAAAGGCACATCATGAGCCAGCCCCAGTAGGAAGGCTCTGAAGCGCTGGGGTACCACCAGCACACGGGCTGACCCAGACTCAGCAACCGTAGGCTCACTATACAGGAGACCATTCTCCCAGTAGATCCAATGTGATCCAGACTGATCACCTGCTGCCTGGTTTGCAGCCTGCTGCCGCAAACCCACAAGAGAAGGGCACTTGTTCTGCTCCTCACAGAACTCTTCCCTGGAGGGACCTCCTTCCTGCTGCCAATGGGTCAGCTCAGGCAGGTCTCCCAGTTCAGCAATCTCTTCCCCGGTAGGCTCCAGGGCATCCCCCTCAGGGTCTGCCTCCTCCTGGGCCGTGGGAATCTCAGGGGCCGGTTTCCCGTGCCCCCTACCTCTTCTCTTTAAGGCAGGCACCTGGGCCATTTTCTCAGGCTCCAGGTCCTCTTGAACACCCTTACTGCTGCCATAGACCGAGTGGTCACGCAGGCCCACTCAGGCAAATCCAACATCTCTAAATGAGCTCTCCGCTCCACCTTAGCCCAAGGGGAGCTCTCCAAATCATTACCTAACAGACATTCAACAGGCATGGCTGGCCTCACAGCTACTTGAAGAGTCCCTGAGACCACCCCCCCACTCAAAGGGAACCTGTGCCACCTTGCAGTGGCTCTCTGTGTTGTCAGCGGCAACAACTGAGTAAAATGCATTGGGGACTACCTGCTCTTCAGACACCAGCCGACAACTGACAGCTGTCACACTGGCTCCGGTGTCTCTAAGAGCTTCCACCCTCTTGCCATTGATGATCACCCACTGCCTGTACTTTTTAGTGTTATCAGGCAGCTGGGTCCTGGGGACCACCTCACAGTCTCCTAAAGAGACAAGGGACATCTCTGCGGGACCCCACCCACCCTGGGTACCCATCTCCTCCCCCAGGGCTACACTAGCCAACTGCCGTGGTGGTGCACCAGTGGGTGCTGTCTTCCCATACAAGGGACATCTAGCATCATAAGAACAGTGGCCTACTAGACCACACTTAAAACAGGTCTTGGGCTCCTTGTGAACAGGCTTATCTGTCTGGGCCACTGCCTTCTTCTCAGGGGGAGGCTGGGAACCCTTCCCTTGATTCCCTTGGGGATTACTTTGGGGCCCTTTCTGGAACTCCCTCTGTTTACCCTTGTCCCCCCCACTCTTCTGCTGGGGACCCTGCCCACCTTTGGCGAAGTCTCCCACATGACCCTTCTGGACCCGGGGGCTCACCCAGCGGTCCGCCTCCTCAGCAAGCTTCCTAGGGTTAGTCAGCTTGCTATCAATAAGATGCTGGCGTAGCTCTGGAAAACAGTTATTTGACAAGTGCTCCCATGCAAGCAAATCAAAGAGCGCATCAAAATTATCCACTTTGCTACCCTTCACCCAACCATCCAATGCTCTGCAAAAGAAAGACACATATTCCACCCAAGTGGTAGACTCCAGTTTTCTGCAATTTCTAAACCTTTGTCTGTATAGCTCTGGGGTCAAACCAAATCTGGACATTAGGGCTCCCTTCATGTGGGTATAGGACATCTGCTCCTCTGTAGGTAAATCCAACAAAGTGTACCTCCCATCACTAACAAAGCGGCCCCACAACCCCGCTCCCCAATCCGTCTCAGGGACCCGGTGGGCCAACATTGCAGCTTCATAAGCCCTAAACCACTGACCAATATCCTCATTCTTGTGGAAATCTTTAACTACATCTTTGGGAATGTAGGCTCTTGCTTCTGCATGCACTGGCGGTGTGCTGCCACCAGAGGGAGAAACCTCTAACTTTTTGGCCTTGAGTTCCAATTTCCTCAATCTTCTCTCATGCTCAAAATGCATTCTCTTTTCCTCTAAGGCTAACTTCTTCATCTCTAATTCCATCCCAAGCTCTATTTTCTTGCTCTCTATGTCTTTCTGACCATCCATTTTGAGCCTAGCTAGCTCCAACTTATGCATCCTCTCCTTTGCTCTGTCCTCCAGCTCTCCTGGGGACAACCCTTTGGAAGAAACACTGCTGCCCACCCCTGAAGGTGCTTTCCCTCCAGTTAGGCCCACTGCCCCCTCAAGTTGCTCATTTAAGTCCTCTGCCTCCACTACTGGCTCCTCAGGATGCTCGCTGGCATTCCTAGATTCTACCCATGCCCTCAGCGCCTTCTGGTATTCCTCTTTCCTGGTGAGGCCTTTCACAGAGATTTTAAATTTATGGCACAAAGCTTAGAGATAAGGCACAGTGTAAGTATCAATTCTCTCTTCTTCCAATATGATGTCTACAGATACTATGGATGCTGACTTGCTCATGCTGGCAAAAAGACTGGCAGTTCTCAAGAATCAAAAAGTAGAAAAGAAGTACCAAGGAAAAATTCTCAAAAAGTATGTGGTCGCGTTATGGTCTGCACTCACTAGTAGTGTACACCAATCACTGTATATGAATCACAAATGCAAGTCCAAATCCTCACCGCTGACCACCAATGTTAGATTTGGGGGTCTCTAGTTGGCATAGGTAGGTACCTGTGACAAATAGGGACCCTTGCGTCTAGTCAGGGTAAGGGGCTACACTCCTAAAATAACCCCTGCTCACCCCCTGGTAGCTTGGCACGAGCAGGCAGGCTTTACTCAGAGGCAGTGTGTAAAGCATTTGTGAACACATACAGTAATACAGTGACAACACTACAGATGGACACCACACAGGTTGTATTTATAAAAATAAGTATTTTTATATAGACTTAATACAAGACCAAACAACAAAAATCCACAATACTGTACTCAAAAATACTTTAAAATTTTATAAAATAGCTCAGTTCTCTCAAGTTGTAGATGCAACACTTTACTCTCAATGTACCTTGAATGCGTAACGCAAGGAAAACAAAAGGGTCGCAGGGAAGGTGATGCGTCAGTTCCTTACACTGAGGGGAGTGGATGCGTTGGTTCCTTACTGCTGCGCAGGGGAGTTGATGCTTGCTTCCTTACTGTGTGGGGAGGTGATGCGTCGGTTTCTTACTGCTCTCCGGTGCGATGCGACAAGATGGCACCTCGATGCGATACTCTTCTCCGGTGCAATGCGACAAAATGGCGTCTTGGTTGCGATGCGACAAGGTTGGTGCGATGCGTGCACGCCCGACGGCCGTGCGGCGACTCGATGATCTTTGGTGCCGTGACAGGCCCTGCGACGTGCTTCTCCGGTGATGCGACGATGACCTCTGTGGCAGCGTCCCGCTTCTCCGGTGATGCGCCTCGCTTCGGCGATGCGATGATGACAGCGGCAGCGGCGTCTCGCTTCCTCGGCGATGCGATGACAGCGGCTGCGGCGGCGACACGCTTCTCGTCGTTGCGTCGCGCTTCCAGCTCCCAGCGACACGCAGTCTCTCAGAAGGCCCAGCACAACAGCAGGCACTTCAATTCCCAGCAAGGGAATTCAGGGGGGAGCTGGTTGGTGAAGTCTTGTATCCCTCAGACTTCAGGCAGGAGGCAAGCTCTAGTTCAAGCCCTTGGAGATTCTTCTTCAAGTTGATAGAAAGCACACTCAGTCCTTTTCTCCTTTCTTTGGCAATGAAGCAACCACTGCAGGCCAACCCCCAAACACACAGCACAGGGGTACTCTCCTCCTTCAGCTTCCTGGTTCTTCTCCTCAGCAAAGGTTTGTCTTGATTCCCAGAAGTGATCTAAAATTCTGGGGTCTGGGTCCCCCTTTTTATACACAGTATCTCTTTGTTCTCTGAAGGCAGAGAGGCCTTTGCCTAGTCCAAACCAGTTCTGGTCAGTCCTGGAGCACTTTGTTGACAAGACTCCTTCTTTCCTTTCACAGTGTAGGCCAGGGACATCAGACACACCACAGGAGGTGGAGCCAGCATTGTGGAGGGAAGGCACAGCCCTATTCAGGTCCCAGGTGCAACTCCTCCCTCCTATCTGCATGCAGATCTCTCTATTCAGCCCTGTGCTGACTCACCCTGTCTCCTGGAAAGCCCCCAGCCCTTGTCACTCAAACTCCAGGCAAGGAATACACAACCTAGCAGAGGCAGGCTTGGATAGTTGGGCAAGAAAATACCTACTTTCTAAAAGTGGTATTTTCAAACACAGAATGTTAAAACCAACTTCACTAAAAGATGTATTTTGTCATTCTGAGTTCAGGCATACTAAACTCGAATTTCTACCTAGTTCCCTGAGTCAGTTAGGATTATAAGGTGTAATAATCTAACTGCCCATTCTGGCCTATGGGGAACAGGTAGCCTTGCAATAGTGATAAAACGAAAATGGTTGTAATCCACTACTAGGACATGCCACACACATCAGGGCATGTCCTACCTTTACCTACAATGCACCCTGCCCTTGGGCCTACCTTAGGGGTGACTAATATGTATAAAAGGGAAGGTTCTGGGACTGGCAAGTGGGTGCACTTGCCCAGTCAACATGGCAGTACCAGACTGCACACAGGCTCTGCAATGGCAGACCTGAGACACACTTTACAAGCTGCTCCGGTGGGTGGCACAACCAGTGCTGCAAGCCCACCAGCAGCATTTGATTTACAAGCCCTGGGCACACGCAGTGCACTGTACTAGGGTCTGACAAGTAAACCAAACCAGCCAATCATGGAGTCACTAATCCATACATCAATTTACCATCGGGAGCACTTGCACTGTGGCACTGAACAGCAGTGGCACAGTGCCCAAAAGCATCTAAAACCAGCAAAACATAAGAGGCAACAGCAAAAAATGGAAGGGAGACCCACGCCAATGGTGCCAGGTCTAACAATGGGTTATACTCAAGCCGCATACCCAAGGAACAGTCCTGGTTATGGGACATCAACGGACCCATCAACAGATCATAATCCAGGGCAGCGTGTGAGGTGTAGCCAGGCACATTTTCAGGGCCCACTGGAAGGGGCACTGGATGCAGTAAAACACAGGTTGCACACAGGTAAACTAGGCATAGCGGAGGGTCAGACAGAAATCGACATCCACAGCCTCTAGTGGAATCAATCCAAAGAGCTGACACATCCGTTCACGGTACAGCTGAAGCTGTTCCTGTCCGGGCAGAACCACAGAACGAGCAGCCATTGTGGAATAGAAGAAAAAGGGCAACGATGCCACAAATCAAGATGAGCAACAGTGGGAACCCACCGAACACGCTGGAAAAAATAGAATGTATAAAGGCAGGGATTACTCCAAAAATCAATTGGAAAGAAAAACGAGGCCAGAGCCCACGAGTTTAAAAAAGTGCGCTAGGTCTGGTGTATCAGATGCATTAAATATTTGATGTATCAATTCCCCGAAATGGAGGGAGAGATTCGTGTTTAACAATGATTGCATTTCGCTGGACGTTCTCGCCACCTGCAGTTTGAAGATCTCGTGAGCTGAGGTGAGAGCAACCTCTTGTAGAAACAATAGCGCTTGGAGTCTGCTTAGCTTATTGAAATCTGTTTTCAGGGTTGGAATGGAAGGCCACAACGAACTATCTACACTCCCATGTGTAGGGGAAACAAAACGTTCTTGCAACAAGTAATTTGCTGGGAAACAGTCACTACGTGAGGGATCCCCGCCCGCAAACCACAGCATCAGATTTGGGAAGTTTCAACTACAGTGACGTGCACGCTTTTGTACAAGTACAGCAAAGCGCACGCTGTTTACATGCTTTAGGAAGTTGAAGGTTTCAACTACAGTTGGGGTTGCAACTAAGATGGCCGAGTGGAGGTAATTCGCGTCGGCTCCGGGTCCCTCTGGGTCCGCGAGCTGTATATGGGGCTTACCTTGAGCGATTTCGTCGCCAAACGGGAGCGGAGGTCGAGAGGACTCATGCGGTGAGAACGATGCCGGTTGAGGATGGCCAGCGGTGCCTGAATTTGCAGCTTTCCCCAAACTTGCAGCACGAGGAACGGAGCGAGAGTCACACTGAATGGCAGCGGCGCCCGGGATCACCGCTGCTGTATGCTGCAGCAGTCGCCATTTCTTCTAGTCGGCGTTGCAATCCTCCACTGATGAGCAGGAGTGGCAGAGGGGAGCAGCGGGAGGAATCGGACATGAGGAGAGAGCAGGAGGCGCGGTGACTGCATGACTGCGGGCGCCCGCCTGGGACCTCCTGGCCCCGGCCGTCTGGAGTCTTGGTCTGCCAGCGTGTGCGGCCCCCTTGCAGTGAGGAGGTCAGCCTTGGGGGCAGAACATTCCTAGGTAAAGTGTGGTGGCCTGGGGGGCTGAGATTTGTACCGGAGGATCCCGGGCGGGACTTGACTGACTTCAATATGGCGCCCAGGCAGGACTTGCCTGACCTTAACATGGCACACGCCGCATAGGGAGGCAGCATGCAGGATTGAGACTGACTGCCACACTGGGAATCTTCATATAGGACTGCTCGGAGTTGTTGACCAGTGGCGAGCGGAATCTTTGAGATCTCCACCCCCAACGGTGGGAATGGGTGCCGGCTTTGGATTTTGCAGGTGCTGAACCTGGTCCCCAGTGTTGGGGAGGGGCACAGGATTGTTTCTTTTGAAGAAGTAGTAACACCCCTGGGAAGTGGTTGAGCGGCATCACTATGGAGGGGCCTGGGGTCCCCCTACACTCTTTATTCTAAGCTGAAATATTCCTTACAGAGCCCTCTCAGGACAGTGCCCGACCTCAAGATGGCGTCTGGATTTTGTTTGAACTGCGGTATCTCATCTCTCCAACTCCCCCGCTTTATTATGACATTCTCTGATTGCACCTGATCATTATCCTGACAGCGGAGTCCGAGCACTATGTCCGATGCCCGGTGGAGCTGCTCGGTTCAGCTATAGAGGAGATCGGCCCTGGTTCATCCCCTCGGCCGTCACCTACCCAGCCGGACATTGGGCACAGTTTCTCCCCATCTCCCTGTTTTTCTCCCATCCCTCCCCTCCCCTGACAAATTTCCGTAACTTTGCTTTCTTTTTTCCTATGTTTGATTTTGCTCTTGGAACAAATGTAACTTGTAACCTGTAACTCTGATCCTCATGTAAAGCACTCTGATACCTCCGGGTCTAGCCAGCGCTATATAAAACTCAAATAAAAAAAATTAAAAAATCCTGATTATTAAGGACGAGATACCTGCCATTGGAAAGCAATGTGAGAGTGGGAATAATAGCAGGAACAGGAGTTCCTTTTACACAACAAGCCAAATTAGGGGCAAAAACATTACAAGCGCCGTGGAGTTTTACTTGTTGAGATAATTTACCAACAGAATAAGTGGTGACAGTATTGGAATTGGGGGTCTGAGGGTAGTGTGGATTAGGTCTATGTAGTGTAAACCCTGAAGTGGTATTCATGAAATGCGAATGACAAACATTTGTGTCTATCGGCCACAACCCCACCCAGGTGGATTCATCATAGAGGAATAAAATGTACTGTTTCTTATCATGCAATTTAGTTGATCTTCAGCATAATCTGTATAAGCCTTCCAGTTATCTTAAAAAGCTAGTGATGGAATAGCTGGAAGATTCAATTCTTTAATTTTAGCCAAGCCCAGACAAGCAGTTTGTTGGACTGTGTCATTAAGAAAGATGATTTGGGTCAGTATTAGACATGCACGGGACAAGGACTCAGTTCCTTGCACTTGCCAAGGCTTAGTTCCCCACACTGATTTTAAATCAATGTTATCTCTCCAATAATCCTATCCCTTTAGTGCCATGTTTTCAATAAAAGAAGAGGAATAAATTAACTTCGCTTGGGTAAGCATGTATGTTTTTAAGGAATGGGAACCAATTTAAAGTAATATGATGCCGGGTCCGAAAGGTGATAACCAGTAAAATAAGTGTATTTTCACTTTTGCATATTGGAACTACCCTGAGATGGAGTAGGGCAATGTTCCTATTGAGTATAATTAAAAAGGGGACGCTGTCCATTAGTTCTATGCAGAAAATGATGTCCATAGTGTTGGTAACAAAGTAACTCGGCATAGTTAGCAGAATTCAAATATAAATCTTCTGTATCAAAGACAGTGTAATATTGTAATTCAGAAAACAAAGAATTCACAGCATTGACATCACAATCTTCTGATTGTAATCCAGGTATAATCACATCACCCACAGAAACACGGAATACATATGGTATCTGTAGGGTCTCTGTAGGACCATATACATCGAATAGTACTTTATCCCATACAATTCCATTAGTGACTGGGACCGCTGAGATGTTAACAAGGGACTGGTCTCTTTTAATTTTATGCGAGGAGGAATGTGAGGCCAGCACACTGTTTACCTATACCACTGTGGAGCGTTCTGGAAGATAGTGACCATTAATCAGAAGGAATAAAACAGTCACAAATCCAATCCACATGAACGGGAACACCATGGAAAACACGATCCAGACATATGTCCAAGGGGGAACCAGATAAGTGTGTTTCAACCAAGAGATAAGAACTCAGTCAGTCAGTCATAATCACTTTATTCGGTTAATTAAAACCATAAAAGAACACTACAAAAATCTTATAAAACCAGCAATAAAACATTTACAAAATTCATTCTGGATATTCTTATACACCATAAAGTATCCAAATAAATTCATCCTCATCTTTATAATATGAAAAATGAGCCTTATGCGGATTCCTTTAAAAATTACACAAAAACATACAAATAAACGATCATTCCATTACAGTTGTAAAAGAGCTAAAATATATCATATCATAAAATCCCTTCTTTTCCTTTCCCTGACTGCCGCAACTAAAAAAACTAGCAATGTTAAAACTTTCCCATGTATTATTCAACATCTGTAGATATACTGACGCAGGCCTAACCTGTGTAAAGCCTTTACCTTTTAGAATAGGTACTAAAAAGCATTTGCGGATATGAAGATAATGATCACAAAACATAGTAAAGTGCAAAGTGTCTTGGGTAGAGAAATTATCACAGGAGCAGGGACCCAAATTTTTCACCTTTCGCCACCCCTGAGATAAGAACTCATATCCTTGCCCGTGTCAGGGAGAGGATTGTAGACAGAGAAGAACTGTTCGAAGAAAAATTATCTTGCTCAATATAGTAACCAGAAGAACTCAGCTGAAACAGCGGAGGCTGAGAGTCTGAACCGAGAACGTAGGCTTACAGGTCGACAGGGCTCTCAACAGGTGGATCAGAATAAACGATTTCCATTGTAGAATGTGAGGAAGGTAAAACTGATAATTGGTCAACTGAAGACTCGACATCCCCCTCCAGCAGCCGGGGAGAATCAGAATGAACGAGGCTTACATGCTGTAGGGAAATATCCCATTGTGGGAAACTCCTATGCATACTATTAAGAATTGGCCATATGGTGTAATTTGACATGTTCAATTGAGACAAAGTGATTCTCTTTGTATCCAGGTAGTGGAGGTAAAATCACAGTTCTGGTGCCCTGAAGACCAAGCACTGGGACAAGAGCACGGTACGATGGACTGAATTCTTTCTTGATCGCCACTTTTTACGAACCAGATCACCAACTTTGGGGAGCCATCCAGAAATAGGAATCAGAACTGCTGCATCCGCTGGCGAGGTTGAGGGCAAATGTGTTTTCTCCAGAGCGTTGTGACTCTTTTGTTGTTCCTGTAATGCAGCACAGTGGTTATCTATGTCAAATGTAGGGGCAGCAGCCACAACGTCTAGACCCTCGAGGTCTAGAACAAACATATTAATGCCAAAGAGCATTTCATACGGGGTGCGCCCACCCAAAGATCTTCGTGGGAGAATATTAAGAGCACATAGAACCCCATAGAGGTGAATTAACCAGCCAAGGCCTGTACCTAATAACCTTGCTGTTAAAGACTGCTTTAAGTCACGGTTCATCCGCTCCACGACAGAATTGCCCTCAAGTCTATATGGAGACGAGAAATGCACCTGCACTCCCAAAGACTTCATTGCATCACGGTAAGCCTTAGAGGCAAAAGCCAGACCTTGGTCTGAGTGAAAAGTGCCACAGGCATCAGTCCCGACAAAGTCATGCAAATCTTTTATAACAGTACGAGCATCTGCAGAGTGCTGCAGCCAAACCCAGAGGAACCTAGTGCATGTATCCACTGCAAACAAAATATATTTTAAAGCATTATCGGATGTTAATGGATCGCAATGATCAAGATAATTGCACCCAAATGGATGGTTAGAAATTAAAAGATGAGTCTGAGGTGGACGTGACACAGTAGAACTCTTAATTTGTTGACAAACATCACAACAAAGCACATATTTGCGAGTCTGTTGGTATAAACCGTGCCACCAATAGCGCTGCTGTAAAAGAGAAACTGTAGCCAAAACTCCTGCATGAGCAGAAGCCAAGCCTTCATGGGCGGTCACAATGAGCGATAGTCTGCGGTCATCGTTGGGAATCAATCGATCACCAACAGTAGGAATAGTTACAAATGGTACTTTTTCTGAAGTTATTTGATAAGTATAACGGGAAGGGAAACCCTGCGGAAAAAGAGTACCCTCCCTAGATGCGGCAATAGTCGCCAACATTTTCTCATCAATTTTATTCATGGACCTAGTAACTGTAGCTACTTTAACTTTAGCGACTGCAGATTTGGCTGCTTCATCATCCATTGAATTTCCAACAGCATGCGCTGCCACACGTTGATGTCCTAATGTATGGACAACATGTGTAAGTGGCAAACGGTCCTTAAGAGCAGCCACTCAGACCCAAAGCGTTTTATGCTTGATTGTGCTACCTTTAGAATCTCGAAAATCATTCTGTTTCCAGAAAAACAAATTGTCATTGAAAGACTGTACACAATAAAATGAGTCTCTTCATAATCTTTAGTCAGTTTAGCAAACCATAAACGATACAATTTACATGCTTAAAACAGCAAATAAATATGATAAAATTTGAATACATTACCATAAATAAATAAAATAATTGACATCTAAAATACAACTAATCGTTCTATAAAACCAGTATACAAATAAGATACAAATGTAAGCCATGAGGTTTGCAGAGATAAAAACAGATAGAGCTGGTACAATATTTAATTTCTGGTTTGACGAATAGAGTGTGTGTTTAGTTCATGGTAAACTTAAGTACTTGCACATGTCAACACCTCCATTTCCTCGCGAGTGGTTCCTCTGCCATGGAAATGTGCCATGGTAAAGGCATTACTAAAAAAACCAAATCTGGACCCAGAGATTCTGGGGAATTACCGGCCTATCTCCCTCCTCCCAATGGTCAGCAAAATCCTCGAGAGGCATGAGAAATTCAGTGCTATCGGGGTTTCTAGAATCAAACAACCGGCTGCACTTGTCGCAGACGGATTTCCGGCCCCTACATGGGACAGAGATAGCACTCCTAGCGGTGGCTGAAGAGTCCAGGAGGATCTTAGATCAGGGTGGCGTAGCGGCTACCATTCTCCTGGATCTCAGCGCCACATTTGACACCTTCAATCATAATATCCTGACCCTCAGACTCGGGAGACTGGGAGTGTCAGGGGGTGTTATCACTTGGCTACAATCCTTCTTAGAAAATAGATCCTTTCAGGTCTTCGAGGGAGAATTTGTGTCTAAACCTATGGCCCTCAGATGTGGTGTGCCTCAGGGATCTTCCCTGAGCCCCACGTTATTTAATATATACATGAGGCCATTGGCTGAGATAGTCCAACCATTTGGCATAACAATCGTCACGTACGCTGATGACACACAATTGGTTGTGTCCTTAAATCACTCAGACAATTCTTCTGCAAGTTTAGGCCCTTGTTTAGAGGAGGTTGCCAAATGGATGGAGCTCTCTTGCTTAAAGTTGAACGGAGACAAGACGGAGCTCATGCTCCTAGGCAACTCTCTGACTTACAACACAGAGTTTCACTGGCCAAATTGACTTGGCCCTGCCCCACCACCAATGAATCAGATTAAAAGTCTGGGCATGTGGCTGGATCATTCCCTGACTTTTGGGCACCAAACAGCGAAACTGTCTGCAACTTGTTACGGCATTATGAGGATGCTTCGGAAAGTTCTCCCTCTCCTACCATTCCTGGCAAGAAGGATTATGGTCCAGGCACTGATTCTCTCATGCATGGACTATGGAAATGCACTCTATCTAGGAGCGCCTAAAACCACTACAGCCAGACTTCAGATTATTCAGAATTGTGCAGCATGTTTGCTCCTAGACGTCCCTTATCGGCAATTAGCCAAACCTGCTTTGAAAACCCTACACTGGCTCCCGATATTAGAGAGAGTCAAATTAAAGGCACTCTGTATTGCCCATAAGTCGTTCTGGTAAAGGGATCGGCGATCAATCATTCTTTGACCATCCCTTACCACCCGAATAGAAGCCTCCGCTCAGCGAACATGCTGCTCACCACAGTGCCAAAAATAAAGAGAGCAAGAAGCGGAGGCCGCTTTTTCTCTTATAATGCAGCTAGGCTGTGGAATGCCCTTCCCCCCCATATACGTCAGGAATCTAATCATCCTTCTTTCCGGAAATTACTTAAAACGTGGCTCTTCAAAGTCACTGGTTAGTAAAGGTGCTCTCTTGGGTCTGCGTCTGCAAACAGCCCTGGGATTAGGGGTGGGCGTAGTCCGCGAAGTAGCGCTACGCGAAGCTACGCAAAGTGCACTTCGCACTACGTGAGCTACGCGTAGCACTACGCGAACTGCGTAGTGCGCTGTTCGCGATGATTGCACAGTGCCGGATGCTTGTCCGCACTGTGCAATCATTGAAAACGGCATCTTCCACAGTGCGAGCTGTCTTTTACTGCCGCTCGAGTAGATTTTTACTCGAGCGGCAGCTTTCTCAATGCGGACTGGTAGTTTCTCATCGCGAGCGGTCGCGAGCATACGCGACCACTCGCAATGAGAAACCTGACCTCCCCGCGTTGAGAATCTCGCCGGGAGGTTTATTTTCTACGCTCGCGATCGGCAACTTGATGTTGCTGATCGCGAACGAGGAAAAAGTCTCGCCGGGATGTCATTTTGCTTGCTTGCGGTCGCCAACTTGACGTTGAGGACCGCGAGCAAGCAAAAAATGATCGCTGCACTACGCTACGCGTGTTTGCACTGTGCTACGTGCAATTCGCGTAGTGCGAAGTAGCGCAAACTTCGCAAACTACGCGAGCGTAGCGCTTTGCCCAGGGTTACCTGGGATGCCTTAGGGTAGCTATGCGCTCTATAAATGTTTCTTTCATTTCATTCATTTCATCTCTGAAAGGACTATACAACCAGACATAGTGCTATAATGCCAATTCAATTATAAATAAAGCACAGATTTTAACCACTAAGGATACTAAAGTGTGAATGCAACAACGTGTATCCAGGAGGAAAGTACATCCAAAAATAGTGCTATAATGTCAATTCAATTATAAATAAAGTGCAGATTTCAACCACTAAGGATACTAAAGTGCGAGTGCAGCAGCCACAACATTCTATTCCTGATGTTTATACAATTTATAAAATAACAGGATACAAGTGCTACAAGCTCTTCAGTTCCATTCTGCTCAATCTGGCATACCTATCGGAACCCTAAGGGCATGAGAATTCCAGACCCTTTCCCTTACGTATAACGTTTACTGCAAATAAATATCTGTTTAGACTAAAAACTATTCTCTGGGATGTATCAGCTTTTAAAATTTTCAATGCTTCTACATATGACCTAAATCCCATATTCCGACATATTGGTTTAATCCACTTTTTCCTAGAGATAGTGTAAATAGGACAGAAAAATAATATTTTGGAATCATTTTCAACAGCATTTTGGAAGCACAGGGAACAAAAACCGTCCCTGTCATCTGTTTTGCTACCCATCCACTTCGATGTATTGTGTTTTATCTGCAAAACATCAAAACAGAACTTCATATATAACAATATGGCCAACGGGGGTTGTATTTCATCTAAATATTCCTCAAAGGCAGGAAAAGTATTAATGGATAGGAACTGTGAAGTCAACCTTCCTGTTTTTGGGGAGTAATGTATACTGTTTCCTAGATACATACAATATGTACTTTTGAAAACTGTTTTTGACAGTCGTGTAAGAGAGTGGGGAGCATCCCAATAGCTATTCAAGCCTAGTTTATAAAACCAGGTTCGAATATATCGGACCCAAGGGAGCACAATGCTTTGATCGAGTTTCAATAACTCGATTAACCCGACTTTATATTTTTTAAGTTCTTGCGTGGTCCACAAGCGGACCCAGAACAACATGGGTCTTAGTGCGGCTTGATGTTCAATTCGCCTAATTGTTGTGTCAAGTAGAATGGGAATCATTGGTGTACGTATTGCTAATTTTAGTAGCATTCTCAAAAATATGTTTTCCTCTCTAGCAAGCATATTCTGGCTATTGACCCCTCAAAGCTCTGCACCATAAAGGGATGCAGATTGTGGCCTATACTTATACATTTCTAGTGCCGGTGACAATGCCTTTGATACACTGCTCTGTTGTTTTTTCACTATCACCATGGCAGATTGTAACAGAACTAACTTAGATTTTTGAATGTGTGCTTTCCATGACAACTTCGTGTCGAGTGTGATACCCAAATAATTAAAATTGGCCACATATTCCAATTTTTGTTTCTGTACAATGATGTTTTTCTTAATCACAGAATTATCACAGAATTTGTAGAGCGCACTACCTACCCGCGAGGGTCTCAAGGCGCTGGGGAGAGGAAAGGGGGGGGTGCTGCTACTGGTCGAACAGCCAGGTCTTGAGTAGCCTCCTGAAGGTCAGCAGGTCTTGGGTCTGTCGTAGGCTTAGTGGAAGGGTGTTCCAGGTCTTGGCGGTGAGGTGTGAGAAGGATCTGCCGCCTGTGGTTGTTCTTCGAATGCGAGGGACGGTGGCGAGGGAGAGGTCGGCGGAGCGGAGCTGGCGGTTGGGGATGTAGAAGAAGAGTCATCTGTTGAGGTAGGCTGGGCCAGTCTTGTGGAGTGCCTTGTGTGCGTGGATGAGGAGTTTGAAGGAGATCCTCCTGTCGACGGGGAGCCAGTGCAGGTTCCTCAGGTGGGGGGTGATGTGGCTGTGGCGTGGTATGTCGAGGATCAGGCGTGCGGAGGCGTTTTGTATGCGTTGCAGTCGCTTGATGAGCTTGGCCGGGGCTCCCGCGTAGAGGGCGTTCCCATAGTCAAGTCTGCTACTGACGAGGGCCTGGGTGACTGTCCTTCTTGTGTCTGTCGGGATCCACCTGTAGATCTTGCGAAGCATGCGGAGGGTGTTGAAGCAGGAGGAGGAGACTGCGTTGACTTGCTTGGCCATGGAGAGCGTTGAGTCGAGGATGACTCCCAGGTTGCGTGCGTGGTCGGTGGGTGTCGGGGCTGCTCCCAGCGTCGTTGGCCACCAGGAGTCGTCCCATGCTGAGGGGTTGGAGCCGAGGATGAGGACCTCTGTCTTGTCCGTGTTCAGCTTTAGTCGGCTGATCTTCATCCAATCGGCGACCGCCTTCATTCCTTCATGGAGATTGGATTTGGCGGCGAGGGGTCCTTGGTGAGGGAGAGGATCAGTTGAGTGTCGTCGGCGTAGGAGATAATGTTGAGGTCGTGCTGTCTGGCGATGCGTGCGAGCGGGCCATGTAGATGTTGAACAGTGTTGGGCTGAGGGAAGATCCCTGGGGTACGCCGCAGATGATCTCGGAGGCTTCGGATCGGAAAGGTGGGAGGCGGACTCTCTGGGTTCTGCCGTCGAGGAAGGAGGTGGTCCATTCCAGGGCCTTGTCTCGGATCCCTGCATCGTAAAGGATTTATGTGGATTAACGGCCATGTATTTGGTTTTGTTTGAGTTTATTTTGAGGCCCTTTGACATGCAGAAATCATTAAAAGTATCTAAGAGGGTTTGTAAACTCCTAGGTGTTTGCGATATTAGGATTGTGTCATCGGCAAAAAGTAATGCTGGCACCCCTCCCAGCTTCGGAGGGCCATGGTTACAACCCTGGAGCTATTGCACAACATTATTCACATATAAAGAGAAAAGGGTTGATGCCAACACGCATCCTTGCCTTACACCTCTTACAATCGGAATTGCATCCGTCAGTTCACCCCCAGGTCCCCATCTAACTTTTGCATATTTATCTTTGTGAAGCCTCATGATCTGTATCAAGAGATCATCGGGGACTCCCTGGGTTTTTAAGCAGTTCCACAAGGAATTTCTGGGAATAAGATCAAAGGCGACCCTTGAATCTATAAAGCTATATACAAATGTCCTCCCTTTAAAATAGTGTATTTCCAGGCTTTACACAGTAGTCTAAAAACCTGGTCTATTATGCTAGTTTTTGTTCTAAATCTAGCTTGATATTGAAATAGGATGTTATTTTCCTCCAAACAATGGTTGAGAGCTTTATTAAAATCTGTTTTGCATAAACCTTTTGTAAGGTATCTATTAGATTAATAAAAAGAGTCACTCACAGCAAGGGTGGGTAACTCAGGATCAGCAAATTGAAGAGCTAAAAGTAGAGCCCGTAATTCGGCCAACTGGGCTGTGCAATCTCCCAAGGACAGCATGTGAATTAAAGTAGAATGAAAAACTCTGTCCACTACTGCACCTTCCCAATAGCGCAAGCTGCAGAATAAGCTTGTTTAGAACCAATGGCCAGTTGAGCCGAACCATCAGTGTAAATGACGCATTTCCACTGATCAAGAGGAAGAACTGACGAAGGGAGAGGGTGAACATGTCTGTACTGAAGAAACTCTTGAGTTTGTAATGACGGGTCAAAAACAAAACTGACATCAGCCGATGTCAGGGACGTAGCCCATTGTATCAAATGTGGATGTAGAGCTTTAGAGTTAGGAACACTAGCCTTTGTGACCGCCTCTAAGGCAGGCACGGGAGAAGCAACAAAAATGCGTTTACCTTGTGCAAGAAGGCATTCTTTCAGAATCGCCATCTGCACAGCAGTAAGAATGTTCTGAGTAGAAACAAAACGCAACTCTGCAGGAGTGTACAGATGCCATTTATAGGCTATGGGAACCGTGTCACCCTCATTAAAAGTCACGAAGTGAAACTGATTGCTCCAGGTAAAATCCAGATGACCAAATTGGTAGTATTTAATCTAATTTGTAAATAATGTGTTGCAACCATGTCTAATTGTAACACACGCAACACTGCGGTGTGTTCCGGAAGCCAAGAGGAAGCAGAAAAGGAAGAGTGTATCAATGCGTAGAGTGACTTGATACACTGAGCATAGTCAGGAATGTAAGTTCTGACGAAATTTTAAAAATCCAGCAGAGACTGTAATTTCTTAAGGGTAGATGGAGGTTGCAATTGAGCACACTTTTCCGGAAAGTGTGGTGCTAAAACCCTACCCTCAATTCTTAGCTCATAGCCAAGAAAAAGAATGGCCAAAAAGGCTGTATGCAATTTTGCAAAGTAGAATTTATACCCTAAGGCGGTGAAACAAGTGATGATGCGATCCACTCGTGCAATATGAGGATTTAATTCATCATCTGTCAGGTAAATGTCATCGACATATGAAAAAGCATCAGGATCAATTTCATTTAAAAGGGACACAATATGTGCCGCAAAAACTCCAGGGCCATTCTTATACCCCATAGGCAATATCGCATAGTGCCTCTGAGAGGCGAGAGTGCTAAATGCCGATAAGTCATGGCTCATTGGAGCCAAATTGTGACTGAAAAATCCATTTGAAATATCTAAAGAAGTTTTAAACTTCTTACGCACAATATTATTAATTAGTGCTGTACCATGCGTGTCCTGTACGGCAAAGGTACGGGTCTGGCTATTCAAATGTCTGTAAACCAAAACAATGCAATATGAACCATCAAGTTTTAAAATCGGAAAAGAGGATTATTCATCGCAGAAACACAGGGTTCAATTACACCCTGGTATTCCAATTGAGTGAGAATTTCCTTTACGGATGCCATTGCGCAACATTTAATTGTGTATTTAGGTTGCGGCTGAGGAGTCGAGTGAGCAGGCACTACATGCTAAGGTGAATCCTTATCCCAACCTGCCTGGTTGCGGTTTAAGGCAGGAGCTACGACAAGAGCCCACTCCGAAGCATAAGCATGCTTAGTCTCATCCGGGACATATTGCGAAAAGGAAGGAATAATCACCTCCTCGCCACGAGGACAAGCAAGAACAAACGTGGGAGGCTAATCTACCTCCGCTATTAAAATGTCATAAGAAGACGTCAAGTTGTCCTAAAAAATAGCATTTATGGTGCGCTTAATTTCACCTTCGATCTGAAGGTCGACATGATAAAGTCTATCAGGGAGAGCTACGCGGGTGTCCGCGGTCTCAACAGTTACAAATGTGTTAGTTGATTTTGCCTCCATAAACTGGCAGAGTGTCTGCCACACTACGGTAACTTCTGCCACGCTGTCGAGGAGAGTCACCGCCCAACTCCTATTCAGGAGAAGGGTTCTCACCATCTGGGGCATACTTCACTGTCAAAACGGCAACTTTTTTCTTCTGAAATGGAGCTCGATACGGAGGTGGTTACTCTCGTTTGACTTTCACGTCAAACTGGCACTGCAGGACCCGCTTAGGTTGCATGGACTCACCTTGTCTGCGATCCTGTGGGCCTCCTCCGCCAAATAGTTGATCCGACGATTCCTGAAAGGAACGAGGAGAACGAGGATCAGGAACCTGAAACCTCTTAGGGGTTTTAATTTTAGAGCAATCACGTAAATCTTATCTACATTCAGAAGCGTCAGGTGGTGGTGAACCAGCGCGAGACCTAGGCTTCTGTTGCTGTTTATTATTGTGCCATGTCTTTTTAGGAAAGACTGGACGCCTGCCTTCTCAGAAGGCAGCTTATCCTGGGACTGGGCAGAAGGTCTGACTCCCAAATTATTGCGATCCAAGGATGTATAAACATCGGCAATAATAATCGGCAACTCACGTTCCCGATCAATGTCCACCACTGCCGAAAGGCATTGGCAAACCTGTAAGCACACTGCTTCACCCTTAATCTTAGAAAGAATCATTTTGGAGACAACGGGAAAAATACTCACCAATTTCATCCCCAAATCCAGGGCAGGACCTGCTCCGTGTTCATTCTGTGCTTGTTTTAGAATGCTCGGAAGAACACTCATGGAGGGGGTGCCAAAACAAAGTGTGCACACTGAGGCAAACACCGTCCCCCAGGTGTTGCATTCTGCCAGAGGAGGAATCAGACCACTTGGTAAACACATAGTAAGTATCCTATGTTTTTCTACAGGACCAGTGTGAAGTAAGACAGCTAAAAGCAGTTCAATCTTCTGAGCAATCCAAAATGCCCATTACCGAATTAATGAGGACAGGGCTAATCACAAGGCCCCCACCATGTCCCTGCACCGGAGGCGCAGCCCCAGCTGGAGCCACCAAAAAGACTGAATCAGGCGTCTATACAGAAGACATACCTGCCCATACAGTAAATGAACCTCCGCCAAATTAATGTTAAGATAATTGGGATGCGGCGTAAAACCGCCCAATACAGGCCATCTGGCCCCATTAATACTCAAGGGGCTCATGCAAACGAAAAAAAGAGTGTGGGTAAGGGCGCCATTAAAACAAATCTGGTGCTCCCAGGCCATAAGAGGAACTTCAACCACCGCATAAGGATGATATGCCACTGGAACCGCAGCAACCGTATAAGCATGAAAGGAATTATCATTCGCATCCACTGCGAGAAACGTAACCCATGAATAAAAAACTTTGAAGCGGTATGCTGGATCCGCTTCAACCACAAAAAAAACGAAAAGTAAGAAAGGGATCTATCGGTAGCACAAAATGGGTCAAAAACCTTTTTTAGCATTCAAGCTTGAAAAACCTACAGCAATAGGTGTACCCTACCAACTGAGGAGGCAAATCCAACCCACCACGGACGTCTCCGGGAACAGGTGTGAGGGTAATGTGGACCAACACACGTGCTACCCAGGGATGCCGTGAATCAGTACCAGACCAAACGTTGGTGGCGCAGAACTATGCTTGGGATCATGGTACCTTACTAGGCAGGGACTGAGTCATCCTAACACCTGAGTACCCATGAGCTCGGAGACCGACTAGCTATAGTGTCTCACTTGCCCTCCTACTCACTCACAGATGAACAAGTTATTAGACACCCCAGAACACAACACTCCCAACCCTCTCAGGAATCGCGGTTGCAGGACATACCCTTTCGCTCTCACTCTTGTACCAGTCCACAATAAGATTTGACAGAGACACGAGGAAAGTTTAAAATGTTTATTTTAACTATCGTGCTCTAGTGTGCAGTATACTTGCCACAACAACTAGAAAAATGCCTAACACAAATACGGTTAGCATAACAAGTAGTCCGTAAATCATAAAAGGTGCTGTCATTATATACAACAGTGTAGCCTAACCTCCCTCCCCTTCTACAAAAGCAAAATTATTATTTATTAGAAGATCTCTGGGTGTTAGCAGCAGACCCAGTATCTCAGTCTGTAGATGGAAGATCTACATCACAGGTGCTGTCTAGCTCCCTTCTCTGGAAAGGTCCCTATCCAAGTGTGTATTACCCATCCGTATATACCTATATGACCAAAGTACATGTTCCCAAACAACAGTTGCATCTGCATGTCTTGTCTAGGTGCTAGGGCCTGACCAGAACAGAATTAAAAGGGGCATTGTTGTTTGACCTTGTCTGCAGTGCTCAGACTAAATCCCAGGAAAGGGCAGAGTGCAAAAACAACAGCATGTTCTGTGTGAAAGTTGCAGTGTGGCACAAAGCAAAATACGTTCATGTAGTAACGTGCGCAAAGCAGAAGACAGTCTGCCACGAGTTCATGCTAACATAGGGAAAACGACAATGGCCACATGGACCACATGATAGTTGATTATAGGTTTAGTGGTGAAAGAAAGGGGTCTGTTAGGAGTGCTTGGAGGGTAGAGCTTGTGCTTTGTATGAGCAGGGAGTGTGTGTCTGGATGGGATATAGTTACGCATGGTGTGGGTTAGGTTGTGTTGGCGATGAGTGGATTGGTTAGTGGCAAAGGGCAGAGTGGTGTTTTGTGTGTGAGTCAAGGTGAAATTGTGTGGTAGTTGGAGTAGAAGGGTGTATAGGTGTGGCTTGTGGGGTTTGTAGTGGGTGTTGAGACATTAAAATGTGTTTAGGGTTTGTTTGTAGTAAATGTGTGGAGTGCATTTGCTGTTATTGTGTTTATGTTTGTGGATTTGAATGGGTTAAGATGGGAGCTGGTGAATTGGAAAATGGACATCATCTCTGGCCCTAGGCCCAACCAGTCCTGAACAGGCCCAAACAGGCAGCTTCCCTTGTCTTCTCAGCCCTTAGCCTCGATGCCTGGGCTGAGAGGCCCTGAACCCTGACCTTGAATAGTCCTAGTGATCAGGTGACCCCTTCAGACAATAGGAACCATAGTCCCAACCCTAACTAATCACAACACTAGCCCTCAACCCTAGGACTAATAGGAGACTAGGCCCTTAAAGCCAATCACAGCCCTGGTTCTAGCAGCCAATCAGACACAAAACCCTAAACCCTAAGTCCAATCAAAAACCTAGGCTCAGGGGCCTATCAGAACCCCAGACATATCATCCAATCAGAACAGTAACCCTAAGCCCTAAGTCCAATAGAAACCCTAGCCCCAGGAGCCAATAAGAACCCCAGACCTATCAGCCAATTAGAAACCTAACACTAAGCCCTAAGTCCAATAGAAACCATAGATATATGAACCAATCAGAGCACAGATGTAACAGCTAGTAGGTAACTTATTGAAGAGGCATGTGACCTTAAGCTCAGGCTGCTGGGCAGAGGGCTGGGAGCTGCTCCTCATTTCAGAATCTCCTTGGAGACTGGCATGCTCAATCCACACTCTGGAGTTCCTGTTCAAACCTCTGCAGCTAAGGGCCAAATCTAAGCCACTAACAATATTGCTTTTCCCACACTTAAAAAACTCACTCTCCTAGCCAAAAACAAGTGCTACGTACACTTTCAAACACAGTTTAAACCCTAAGATCAGATTTATGCAGTCTCAAAGCACACTCCGCTTAGTCTCTGACGTGTATTTTTACTTTTTCCCTTGCTAAGAGAAAAGGGAGCTGGGGTGGATTGCTTTCACACAGTTCCTAGCACACTATAGGGAAAAACTAGGAGGGAAATTTAATCAGTCACGGGCAGGTGAAACATCAGATTTTAAACTACAAATCCCACAAACCAACAGGTAAACAAGAGCGGCTGGTGTCAGGAAAAATTGGTGAGGCAGCACGGGGGGACGATGACGAGAATAACAACACACACAAAAAAGATAACCTACCTGCCGCATCGCCACTCTTCTACTCTTCTGGCTCCACTGCTGCACAGCATGAGGCTCCAGGAAACCCCTACGGCTAATCCAAACATTGCTCTTATGCTGCTGGCAACATGGGAAAAGCGCTAGGATTGGCCTGAGTGCCCTGAATTGGCGCTCCCAGAGAGATAGGGAGCCTGTGCCTGCTGTCTCCAACCCGGCAACGCAGCTCGGGTTGGAGACATCACAGTGTGCATGTTGGTTTGGCTGTCCTAAGACAGCCAGTCAAACCCACATTCGCACTTAGCAGCAGTGCCAACCACTCCTCCTATGCCTGTCATCACGATGGCCCCGCCCCCTAGACTCGGCCTTATGGAGAATCATAAAATGATACTTTACCTGTGTTAATATCATTTTATTTTACATGTTTTGCATCTACTGGCGGGTGGTGCAATGCTAATCCGCCATAATGGAGGAGCCACTGCTGCAGGTAAATTAAAGCAGTCACTGGCAGGTAAAACAGCAGGTTTTAAACAACAAAGCCCACAAACCAACAGGTACATTTAAGCGGTCACGGGCAGGTAAAAGAGCAGATTTTAAACCACAAAGCCCACAAGCCAACAGGTAAATTTAAGCAGTCACAGGGAGAGGAAAAGCACTTTTAAAGTTTCAGAAATAACCAGTAAAAAGTCTGTCTTCTTTCCACCTTCTGGCCTTTTGTTCACTGGGATGTTGGGCACAGGGAACGTGTGGCTAACAAAATGGAGGTGGTTGTCTTGGGGTTCACTCAACAAACCTTAAGGGGACTGGGCAGGTAGAGAAAAAACAGTTATCTTTGCGCAGTCATGTATCGCTAACAATGACCAATAATTGAAATTCTAGAAAGTTTGCTTGTTTGATGATGCCAGCTGGGGTTTTGATGTTTTTGAAGAGCCCGTGTCTTGTATTTGGGCATGAGATGCTTAGTTGAATCAAGAAAACATAAACCCAGATTAGTAAACCATAAACAATGCTAGTGTAAGGATACAAGCACAATCCTATGTGATTTAGTTTCTTGGTGACCAGGTACACTTGACAGCCAGGTGTTACAAGTGTTAAACAACTTGGAGTCTGTTTGTTAAATCTTGTGCAGAATGTGCAATGACTGCATTTACAAAGCTAATGTAGCTCACCATGTGAATGTAAGGTTACAATTTCAAATGTCCAAAACTGCACTGGAAATTGTGATTAGATTTTTTGAATTGCAGTTAGCACATTGCAAACCCTTGAGAGTTGTAAAGTGAAAGAGGATGGCAAAAATGCTATCACCCAAGTCCCTGATTACAATGCAAGCACATTGCGGATGTGAATGCTGGCATGGAGGTCTGCTGTCTCACACAGGCCTTTGACAATTTTTGTTTCCATTGGTATATTTCATCATTAGTTTACCATTTCACGATAGCCAGTACATTGCTTTCAACGCATCTACCATCTCAGAGCAGTGAAAGATTAGGCAAATATAGAATAAAGCATTTACATATGGCCACCACGCGTGTACACATTTTGAAACTTTTCATCTTACTTTTCCATTTCAAGATGGCACAACACACCAGACACCTTGGAACAGTAAAGAATGAAAAGAATGAGATTGAGAAGAAAACATTCAATGCACACAAACACATACGCACATGGGTGGCTATTTTTAAGCACTTTTTAAATCATTTGTTAGTTTTGGAAATCTGGTTACTGGTTGAGGGGTGTGAAACCCTACTCAAGAAACGACTACAATTATTGTCAGGGAGAAGTCACAAGCAAGCCCCAGATTAACCTGTGCTCAACCCTCTCGTAGCTTGGCATAGAGCAGCCAGGCTAAACTTAGAGGCAATGGGAAAGTACTTATGCATCACAAAAAGATGATGCACGGAATGCTGAACATATCAAACATTCACACCCAGTCACAGATCTGCGTTCAATCCATCATTTTTGTGTTTACCATGTCACCCCAGTTTGGACCCAGTCGCATGCACATCAGTCTTGACCCTTCTCCCAATGGAAACAGTCCAGCCCAACTACCAGCCAGGTCCTTCCTGGACAGGAAACAAGCATTCTGGGACCGACTTCGGGGTATCACCCCTCATCAGCAAGTCTAGCTTGAATCCAGTGACACAGTGAGCACAGGCCCCAAGTCTGGGTATACCCTTCCCACTTATGGCGACTACATCAACACACAAAGATGATGGACTGAATGCTGAACATATCAAACCTTAACACCGGTCACAGATGTGGGTTAAATCCATCATTTATTTGCTCACATGCCTCCCCAGTTTGGACCCAGCCATATGCAAATCAGTCTTGGCCTTGCTCCCCAGAAGGCTACGGGCTGCAATTAGAAGTCCTCCATCGGGGATGCGTCACGCAGCAGTTCCGATGCAGAGGTTGGTGAGGCAATGTGTTGCGCTGTGGTTTCAATTTGTCATGCTGCATCGGTTTTGCTGAGACCACAGTTTGGCTTTTAAAGCACTGTCAGTCCCACTTCCAAGGGTCCAGGACTGGGGTGGCACCACTTGGGAGGGCAGAACTCACAGTTGGCAGAGTCCAGGTGCTGAGTTCAAGGTTGTTGGAGCTTATCTCTCCCTGAGGCTCTGATCGGAAGGCCAGCCTACTAGCCCTTAAAGCCACTCTGGCTACCCTGGGTTCAATATACAGGTCCAGTCCTTCGCACTCAGTTAGGAGGACAACAGGGCAGCAAGGTGGCAGTCCTTCTTGAAGCAAAGCAGCACAGCAGTCCTTCTTCTGAACCTTCCACAGGTCCAGATGTGTTCTGAAGTACTGGGTCTGAGGGTCCATTATTTATACCTCGGGCCCACTTTGAAGTAGCAGATGGGTCTGGAAGTTTCCACCCCCTGAGGTGTCAGGCATCCCCATCCTTCCTGCCCTGACTCCAGCCTGCCTGGGGACACAAACGACAAGTGACAAACCCTTTGTAAGTGTGTTCAGGCAGAGCCTTTGTGATGTAGAAGTATAGTAGATGTCAGCTCCTCCCCCTTGTTAAGTCAGTGTGCCCCATCCAGCCAACACCTAGCCTCCCTTTGTTCCACTGTCTGGGAGCAATACACAAAGATCTAACTGCCAGCTATGCACTGGCATGTGACCAAGGAAGCAGGCTGCAGACACAGTGGGGCAGATTTACAACCCCCTTGCGCTGCCAGTACGTCACTTTTTGTGACGCACTGGCAGCGAATTTCTCTGCCCAATATTTACAAGGACAGGAAAAGCCACCCTGCGTGGCTTTTCCTGTCCTTGTAAATACGGCCCCTTTGCACGCAGCACTTTGCGTGAAAGGGGCGTTCCATGGGTGTTGCTGTGGGTGTTCCCACGCAACATCCATGGAACCAGACACATTTCCAGATTTACGAGGATTCGTAAACCTGGAAATGCGTCAGTATTCTACCCCACCCTAGGGATGGCATAGCGAGGCTCAACGAGCAGAAATGTTTTCATTTCTCCTCGTTTTTTTCCTCTCTCAATGCGTGCTCATTCTACAGCACGCATTGAATGAGGAAAATGCCTGTAGTGATTGTTTTTGTGCAGGAAGGTGCCCCTTCCTGCACAAAAACAATCTCCCCATGACGCAGGCATCCTTGCACCATGGTGCAAGGGTGCCTGTGCCGGTGCATGGCAGCTGCTTTTGCGCCAGCGCAGGGGAGAGCACAGGAATGCGACATATCATTGTAAATATGTTGCATTCTTGTGCTCTGAAAGTGCTGCAGCGTGGCGCAGCCAAAGGGCTTGTGGTGCCACGCTGCGGCACCTTCTTGTAAATCTGCCCCTAAATGGTTAGGACAAGAAAACTTCATCTTTCTAAAAGGGGAATTTTCAGAATTTGGACTTAAAATTCAACTTTATCATTAAACAGGGCGTTAAATTACAATTCTGTAGACACCAAACTCTACCTGTCCACCTGCTCCCACTTGAAAGTTATCACTTATTAAATGTAATAAAGAAACCGAGTGTTATCCTATTGGAGATGTAGGCATTGAAGAAATGAAAAACAAATGTAAAAGTTTTTCAATAATACCAGGACATGTAAAACTTAAAAGTACATGCTGCTTTTTAAATACACTGCACCCTGCCCTCTGGCATCTTACATATAAGTCACCTAGGGTGACATATGTATTAAAAAGGAAGGTTTGGGCCTGGCAAAAGGTTTATTTTGCCAAGTCAGAAAGGCAGTTTAAAACTGCACACACAGGCTGCAATGGCAGGCTAAGACATGCTTAAAGGACTACTCAAGTTGGTAGCACAATCAGTGCTGCAGGCCCACTAATACTATTCAGTTAACAGGCCTTCAGTAAATATTGTACTACTTTACTATAGACTTACAAGTAAATTAAATGTGCCAATTGGGTATAAACCAATTCTGCCATCTATAGTCCTTTAGCACTGGTTAGCAGTGGTAAAGTGACAGTGTCCTAAGGCCTACAAAAACGAGCTCAGCAAAAATGGGAGGGGAGAAGGAAAAGAGCTTGGGGGAAGACCACCCTAAGGCTGACATGTCTAACAGCAGCATCCCAAGCTGGCCAATGTGTAGAAAGAAACACTTCAGTCATCTTGTAAACAGTAAAGAATGAGAAATTACAAGAAAAAATAAAAAAAGGATGGCCATCAAAGCAGTGCCTGCATGGAATACAAGCAGTAACGAACACCTCCTTAGGAGTGTTTTGGGAGCTACTAGGCCTTTAATAAACGGAGAAAATTAAATTAGAGTTTGCAATTGTGAAACATACTTTTAAAAATGCATCCATTGGTCCAACAGGTAGAGGACTAGGTGTATGCACAATAAAAAAAGTCACTCATTTACGTGATTCACAATGGCCTAAGTGGACTGACCCATTGCCCCATGCTGAATGTTCCAGTGAGTTTACAAAATGTGAATGACAATTTAACTGACCAATGGATGAAGACCACTGGCCCAAAGCCCCTCTATGTATATATGTCTCTCTAAAAGACCAGATATAGAAATGGGACACATTTTTTCAGAACTCTTCTGCTCCCCTGGTGCTCTTGAAACTGCCAACAGCTGTTCACAACATTCATCAGCCAGAGCTTCTCAGCTAAACTGATATTCAGCATGAGGGTGGACTGGGTGCTATTTACCATTTCAGAGACTAGCTGGTATGCAAATAGAGACATCCATTCACACGTGTGACATTCTATATGTGAAAACAGCCACCGTAAACTGATATCAACTCAAAACAATGAATGTTGAGGCATATAAATGAAAAAATAATGTAATCAACCACATGTTGAGGAAAACAAGTTGATTCAAATGCATGGACTAATACTTAAATGTGGAGAGCAGGCACAAGCGGGCACAGATCCGAGTTTCCGGGACCCAATGCTTTATGTGGGCCGGTACACAAACTTTTCTAGCCGCCAGTACCAGCACTTTTTTTTTGTCAGGGAGAGTACCGGTACCCTGATTGATGGCACGGCAGGCTCGGGTTAGGTATCTCCTCCAAAGCAGGACAGATGCCGCTCTGCTTCCGGATCTCGCAAATCACCATGAGCCCCTGAAGTAGCCCTTTTGCAGAGAGGCTGCTGGATTAGCAGCGCCCATTTGAATTTCCCCACACTGCAGGTGTTGGAGAGGGCTTGTGTCTCGCAGTGATTAACAACCCTACACCCTCGCCAAAGCTGGTTTTCTTTTCATGTTTTTTTTCAGCATAGGAACTGCTTCCCTTTGTGTGCCCCTCCAACACTAATGGCTGCATTTACATGATAACAGCGAGGGATCCCTAGGTGTGAAGGCAGCCATGCCCAAAGAGCAATGAATAGCAGGGACCGCTGCAGCACCCCAGGAATGACAACTGGCAATGGATCTGGTTGGGGGAAAAACGAAATAAACATAAAGGAAGGTAGGGAGGAATGTAAACAAGCATTGGCATAGCCAATAGGTCTCGCCTTTGGGACATTATAAGTGTTTAGCCATGCAACAGTCGATGTTGCACCAAGGATATTGTGCTGCATAATTAAATACTTATAAGGTCCCAAAGGCGAGACCTATTGGCTATGCCAATGCTTGTTAACTGAAGTCCCTTTCTGTTTTGGCCTCGGAACACCGTCATACCTTCATTACCTTCGTTAACCGCTGAAGAGAAAGTGAAACCGGAATGTTTCAGAACCTTTGGCTGGGTTGTAGTTCAGCCGGTAGTAGTTATTCAACGCATATTCATTCGCGCTGAGTCTCCTCCCTAAGCTCTCTGGTAGTTAAGTAAACACCGAATAGAATCAATTCAAAGTCAAGTGGCAACAGACGTTCGTGTGAGAGATTACTGGACACGCTGAGGTAACAATTTATAATGTAAACGTTAATTGGCACTTCGGGGAGGCACTGACGCGCTGTTTGAGCGTTCGGTTGCGAAGAGAAATAGCATTTCTGGTTTACAGTCTACTTTTTAGGTATATTTCAGTTTGAGACGATTTATTTCAATCTTGTAAGCCCGAGTTCTGACAATGCTCTTCCTCCAGCGAGGAGTGCGCTCGAGCGTTCCATACGTCTCCTAAACAATTATTCGTCACATTTGTTTTCGCTGCTGCGATGGTCTTAGAAGCAACAAACTCATATTAATACCTTTATAAATTAAACGTGTCACTAGTGTGTCTCGAGAAAACTGCTTGTAGCCAGAACCATGTAGCAACGTTCCCTGCAAACGGCAGAATAACTTCGAAGTAAGCGTGGCATGGTTTATTTTGTTATAAACTAGTTCTAATTGTAAACGACTTGCTTAGAATGATAACTTTGGAGATATTTAATTGTCCAGCCTATTGTATTGCACCGTTTGCAATTTGCATAATAAACCGTTTATTTTGTTTAAATTTGTATGATTTGGTTTTTATTCCTTAAAAAAACACACCATGTTCAACAAGCGCTCGCACAAGTAGGGGGTGGGGGGGAGTGCGGCCGAGAGCAGGCAGCGTTTCCCTTGCGGGAGCGAGCGAGCGCGATAATTGCTAACACATGGCGCCGCTCGCTCCCGCAAGGGAATCTCCAAACTTGCACGCGTTGCCATTCAAAGTAATGCAACGCGTGCACGTTTTTGCCCGCAAAGCTGTGCCCATTACTAAAGGTCTCTTTCCTATGCAGCGGCGAGACCTAAAAAGTGTGGTGACAGCTGAAGTTAGGATTGCCACTTTTTTTCCGATAAAAATACCAGATATTTGTTCAATTCTGAAATGGGTGCTTGGAAATGGTAATTTAACATAAATTTGTGTCAAGTAAAAAATCTGCTGTATGTTTTGAAGTACCTGGTTTAACTATTGATGAACCACATGCAATTTCAATCGAATTGCGTCTTTTAATGCTGGGAAACAGTCTGATCAAGAGAAATGAAAAAACCTTTAGCCTGCAGTTTAGTTTAAAACGTTGCCTTGCAGAATTTGCAGGGCCGCGACGGCGCATGCGCGCGCGCTCAGGCACACACTTTCACAGCTTGCAAATACTTTTAAAAATACACTCCTTAACAGTAAGTGTGCTCTATCAACACAAATAATGAAATATAGCACAACAAAATACTGGCCAGGTGGCAAATTTAGGGTATGGGTACATCATGGAGTGGAGAAGAGGAGGCAAGTGGGGAAAAAAATAGCGACAAAATGTAAGAGACTTGTGGAGAGAGTAAGCGAGAGGTGGGAATAAGAGGGGCAGAACCACGGAGAGAAGGTTAGAGGCTGGGTAGAAATGAGAGGTGAATCGAGAACGGAGAGATGTGGATGTAAAGACACTGAACCAGCAAGACACAGGAAGAGCATGACCGTAGTGAAAAGGGCAGAGACAGTGCTTTAAATGGGATGATACTCACAGGTACTGAGTACCGGCATGCCTTATTTTTATCACTGTTAGTACCGGCACTTAGCTACTGGTCGGCTCATTGGATGATAGTGCTGGTGAGCACTAGGCTGTCCGAGAAGAAGCTGTCTCTGACAGCCAAGGCGCTTCTGTAGTCCTCTGCTGACTATTCAGCGTAGGCTCTTTGCATGGTGGAATGCTTTTGTGTACGTCTGCTTGTTTGTTTTTGTGTGTGTGCACGCTTAAGAATATATAGCATTGTGCCAAACAACAACAAATAACGGTTTGACATTAAGAATTTGCAATATTACAAAACAAGGAAATGTTAACATATCCTGCTTGGCTTTCATTTTGTGTAATGATTTAACCTATTTTGTTTACATAAATGCATTTCTGTTGTGTTTTGATATGTGCTGCAACTGGTATAGAAGTCATTAAGTATCATTATGTCTTGCCCATAGCCCCGCCCACTTGCCATACCTCTATCTCATTTTAATGAGTACCTGCACTTATTTTTTCCCATTTAAAGCACTGCCGGGACCATATATTGCACTCAAATGCGGTGCCAATGTAGGTAAATGTGTCTCCGCCATGTGTTTCCAGGAATCTTCGTTCAGTCATGCACACTAATTCTCTCATTTGCTATTTTCCTTCTGCTCAGTAATATATTCAAGGTGGGTTGAGAATCTGAAGGCCCTGCGCAATACGACAAAGGACATATCTCAGTTTCCCCGCCCATTTCCTGATTATCTCAAAGATTTGCATTCTGAATCATGTCGCTACACGTGTTCATACCCATCGTGTGTAGGTTGAATTTGCATAAAAATATGTTAGACACCGCACGTAGGCACACCCCGTTTCCAGACACCATTTCTTAACTTTATTAAAAGGTTCGAAACCATGTTGGCTTCATTTACATTTGAATTCGTTGCTGATGAGTAGGATACTGCGAGCAAAGTTAATCTATAATATTATGAGTAGGTCACTTTCTCAGTCCCTTCTGCGTCCTTCGCCTACTTCTCTCCCCTTCTCTCTTTCTCTCGCTCTATTTATTTCTCTTGCATACTCACTATCTATCAAATAATTACTCAAACGAATATCTAACAATGCAGAGGAACGGTAAAGATAGCATTTGAAATTCTAGAAATTCCACTGCTTCTGAGAGGTGCGCTATCTAAATTATTTTCGAAAGTGCGAATGCACTACTGTTTGAAAATGTAGGGGTTTACTTTGTTTAAAATCTGTGAATTTTTGATGTGCCCCAGATTAATACCGGCTGTGTTGCATTACTTTGAGATCTACACCTTGAATTTCGGGACAGTGGTGTAGTATGCGATAGTGATACTGTTTTTATTGGCACAAATATCTATGAGTTTTACCTTACGAGTATTGTGTCGGAATTTAAACACCCATGTACACCGTAATTGCCACAAAGCATCTGAGTCCCGGTCTTCGGATTTTCGGGATAATACATTGAAATGTGGCAAAGACACGTTTATGTTGTGAACGTCGTGTGTGGAAACACATGGGCGTCGTAATTAGCACAAAGCTAGCAATCGTGGGGGCATATTAGAAAGATCCACGTTAAAATTATCGCCGTTTTAGCGGCAGGAAACTGCCGCTAAAACGGCGATAATGGGCTTGCTAATATGCGTTATGGAATTCCAATAGAAGCCCATGTTAGATGTCCTGCACATCTAACCTGGGCTTCTATTGGAATTCCATAACGCATATTAGCAAGCCCATTATCGCCGTTTTAGCGGCAGTTTCCTGCCGCTAAAACGGCGATAATTTTAACGTGGGTCTTGCTAATATGCCCCATAGTCCGGAAAAAAATCCTGTTTGTGCCCTGATTGGGAATCCCTGAAATATTAATGAGGGCCAAAGATATTTGTATACATTTGTCCTATAAATTGTTGTAGATATTTCATATGTACAGTGCACCTCCTTTGTGATATGTAAATGTTGCACTAAACGAAGCTATTTTCCATCATGCATGTTAGTTATTCTAACACATTCCATGAGTAGCATCCCCATTTAACATAACTTGGAGTGTGTATGTAACACTGTGAATTAAAGAACCTGTAAATACTAGTGCACCTGTAAGGTTAGTATGGCTGTGCGTCCAGTATGCATCTTCTTACCTCTTGCAATAGAAGAGTAACAGCGCTCTTGTGTAAAATGTGAAAACGCGTGGGAAATTCTCGCAATCAGCCAGGTTTAAAACTGGGTCACGGGAAGCAAAGACATTATTTTGCGATAAAACTCAGGTAACAATTCTGCAGTGTCTTAAAGTAATATAAAACCCTGCCCTGCCTAATGTTAGGCGTGTGTAAGTGGGTCAGCCCCCTCTGTCCTCTATCACCAGAAATCATTCATCTCCTGTGGTTGGTGTCACAGAGCCCTGCTGGAGCCATCCTTTGCCCGTTGGCGATACAGGTGCAAAGTGTCTCCTTCGCCTCGAGCCCTTGCTCTGTGTCATAGAGCTGTTAACTGGGTCATGAATAACCGAGGAGTCATTATTTCTGCATTCCATCCATTTATTTGGCTCATGCATACTTTAATTTCATTTTTGTTCATTCTTGTACTGTGGTAATGAACTCAACATACAAAGCTACGTTCCCCTGTGCACCTGCTTCATGAATACTGCTAAATTGGTTGTGCTTTGCATTAGGTGCACTGCGCACACACATTAAATGAATTGAAACTTTGTGCACCAACCTTTACTGTAAAATATTACTGTGCGGACCGTTTAGGAGGGGAGGCGAGCGATAGGAGATCTTTTATGCTCATGAGAATCATATTTGTTCTTAAAGCCTTCTAAAATATATGTCGCTGCTTAAGGATGGCTAGTATTCCTCATCAGGTACAACTGCTGTATACAATCTTCAAAAATAGGCATCATAGCCCAATAAAGATATTTCCCCATCAACAGAAACAGGTCAACGCCTTAAACTGTTTACTTCACATTAAAACTTTCAAAAATAGGCGTCTTAAAGTATTGAACAGTATTTCCTTTTACAAAAACAGGACTTAACTCAACCCATTAAAAGAACCCTGCAAGCCGTTTACCACCCAGATTAATGATGGGCCTAGTGTCATCATGGGTTTATTTAGGACGCATCTCAGACAACTTGTGAACATAGGCGATGACACCTGCACTACGCTGTCCAATTAGCATCTGTTTGGCCTTGTTGAACTTCAGATGAGGAAGGAGTAAGATGAATTGGAGGTTTGGAGCATTCCAGTTTGACTCCAACATTGGGTCTGGTGTTGTGTGGTCAGCGAATGTGGCAGCTTGATCAGCATTCTTGTTAGGGTGTTTTTTTTATTGATCATGAATGCTGTGACGGAATGTGGATATTCAGTGGGAAAGAAAGGCAGTTTCATTGCTCACTATGGGCCTGATTCACAATCAGTTGCCTAGAAAAGCGAGATTCTACTTCTGTAGGTTGACTTGCACGTTGAAATCCAATTTGTGAACTTTGTGATTTTTCAAGGAATTTCAGAAAGTTGTACATTTCCAGAAGTATTCAAATGCATACTGTTAGAAATGGGGGTCTCTAGTTGGCAGAGGTAGGTACCTTTGTCCAAATAGTGTCCCTTGCTTCTAGTCAGGGTAATGGGGATACACTTCTAAAATAACCCCTGCTCAACCCCTTGGTGTGAGAAGTTGGCCTGGTATATGCTGTCCACTAATTCTAGTGGGCACCTTGCACCAGTCCAAACAACCCCTTATTGGAGATAGGTTAAAGACAACCTTTATTGAAAGCTATCCTAGTGGTAGCTATGGAGAGCAGCCTTCAGGCTAAGTCTTGAAGGAATGTAAAGCAGCTTGTTTTACCAGTCTATAATCTCTTGAGTGACCAAATGAAAGAGGACCACACCAGGTATATATTCAAAATATATGTATTTATTGCTAAACACACCCCTCTAGTCTCTTTATGAGGCTAGAGTTCGAAGTACATAAGTTATAAGTTAGTTATCAACAGTAATAGCACAAATACACGTTTGAGCCCTAGGGGCGTACCAAACCATATACCAATAAAGTGGTATAAGAACCCCGACTGAGCGAGACACAAGGCCTAGAGCCTGTAGAAGTGCTTGGCCCTCAAGGAACCACCCAAGGTAGTGACACAGGGGACCCACGGGGGACGCGTGCAGTGTGAGAACACAGCCGCGAGCCGTCGTTGACTTCTATTGGGAATGTCGCGGTTGGAGTTTTAAAGAAAAGGGACACTTAGAGGAGGACTTGGAGCAAACCCCTTTAGAACTAGGTTGTTCTAGAGTCTATACCCATGGGAGCACCGGAGTACTCGAGTTACCTCACCCAGGGAAGCCGGGTGCATAGGTGTCTTTCGGGGTCGGGTTTCGTCATCGCTTTCAATGGCGATCTGCTGCAAAGTGCTGCTGGTGGCCAAGTCGAAAGTGTTCGGGTGGATCCAAAGGTGGATCAAAGATCTGAAGAACCTGAAAGCAGAGGGGACAGAGTCTGGGTCACTAGCCAGTGACCAGGAAGGCGATGAGCTGATGCCCACCGATGTCGGGTGCTTCAGGTAGGTTGACAGTTATCTTGACTCTTCAGCCACGAGGTCCAGGAGGCGTCGACGATGACCAGGAGCTGGATTCGAGCTGTTCCACGACATTTGTCGATTGCAGGGGTGTCGGCAACCGGATTGGACCCAACAAGCCTTGACAACGGCAAGTCTTGTGGAAATAGAAGAAGGACGGTGGTGCAGACCAGCAAGGTCTGAAGGACTCACCCAGCGAGGATAAGTCAGGGCACGCCTGGAGCAACTAGGGAAGCCCAATTAGAATAAGAGTTGCTTTCGGGAGGGCCCACTAGCCAACGGACTAACGACCGCAAAGGAGCCTCAAGTGGACGCACTTGGAGCTGGCTCACAGGACACTCGTGGAGTGGAGGCCAGTGATCTTCGGTGCAGTTGGTGCTGGAGGCGGGGGCTACTTGGAGCCCAAAGCACAACTTCGTGAAAGACCAGGAAGAGGATGCAATTGCAAATGTGCTTGGTATCCAGGGGTTATGGTTCCACGTTACCCACGACAGCTACGGGCCTCAGCTTTGCTGGGGACTCAGGGCAGCCTCGGGGAAGTCTGGAAATCCACCTCTGGTGTTGCAAAAACTTCGGTGTCCGGCGGTAGCTTCAGCGATGCAGACCGGACAATTGCTTCTTAGGTGCCTGCCAAGCAGGGGAGTCACTCCTTGACCCCAAGGAGATTCTTCAGTCCTCTAATCTTGAAGTAGAGCGTCGAAGGTCCAGGATTCTGTATCAGAGTTTCGTCCAGGTAAATCTAAAGTCCTAAGGACAGGGGTCCCATACTTATACCAAGTTAGGGGTTGGACATACTCTGGGGACCCACCTATGGGAGGGTCAGGGCAGAGGGGTGGTTACACCCCTTTCCCTTTGTCCAGTTTCGCGCCACAGCAGGGGCTGGAAGCCCCTGAGCCGGTTTGAACTGGGGTATGCACAGGGACACCAAATGTTCCCCCAGTGCAGGACTTCAAAGCACCAGAGAGTGCTCCCGCCCAGCCCCAATACACACTATCCTGTCTGGGGAGGTGGTTACACCTCCCTTGGACAGGAAACCTATTGTCCAGGCCTCCCCTGCCGGAGTTTCAGTCAGCAGCAGGAGGCCAGACCCGTGTCTGTGGCAGCGGCATCCATTTTGTGATGCCAGGGCTCTGGAAAGAAGTTACCGGGTATGCCGGTGGGTACATGTCTCTCCCTCTAGAAAGGTGGAATGCTACCCCTGCCGCCAGAACTGGCGGGGGGTAGTATTCCAAGATGTTTGACACCAAACACGACATGTTTTGGTGCAGCCAGTCCAAAGTTAGCATTGTACCGCGAGGATATAATGCACTTAAGAGTATATGGTCAGGCTGCACTACAAACAGCATCAGAGAAGGGTCTCCGACCGCTGCAGAGGGGCTCTGCTCATGCAGGGGCACCCTCTCACATAAGAACCAAGTACTCTGCCTTCAGGATTGATAAGGCCTGCCATAGGAGTGACTTATAGGTTTATATGTGTGCATATGCAGTGATATAGGTAACCTATATCACAGTAAGGGGTGCATGCACCACCTTACCCAGGCTGCAGTAGCAGACCTGTGGTGTCCTTTGGCTGGCCTTCCAGGGGTGGCATAATACATGCTTCAGCCCCTGGCAGGCCTCTGAGGTACCTATGCCCTGGGTACATAGTATACCATATACTAGGGACTTATAAGGGCACTCCAGATTCCAATCAGAGATGTGCCTAAGGCACATGGAAACCATTTTAGAGAGGAAGCAGCTAGGCTGGGGTTCTGATTAGCAGGGCCCCAGCCAGACTAAAGTCGAAAAACAGTGAAGCATCAGCAAAAAGTGGGGGCACCCATGTGAAGCAGATCCTACTCTCCTACACTTGGTAGCTTGGCACGAGCAGACAGGCTTATCTCAGAGGCAGTGTGTAAAGCATTTGTGAACACATACAGTAATACAGTGAAAACAATACAAATGGACACCACACCAGTTTAGAAAAATAAGTAATCTTTATATAAACCAAAACAAGACCAAACGACAAAAATCCACCATACAGTTATCAAGATATCCTCAAAAATAGGTTATTCACTCAATTAAAGTTTGTATCAACTAATAACTCCACCTGGAGTTATTACGACGTTGTGACAGATGAAAATACCAAAGACCGGCGCAGACTGTGAAGTCCGCGGCGTCAGGTGCGGAGTCAAGCAGACCCCCAAAGAACAGTGCCTTGGAATTGATGAAAGCAAAGATGGTGCACAGCGTTGGGGAGCTGATACTTCGTTGACGCCGGGCGTCATCGGTTCCTTACGACCCCAGGGGAGATGAAGACTCGGTTCCTTAGTGCGGTGCAGGGGAGGTGAGACGTCGGTTCCTTACTGTGTCGGGAAGGTGATGTCACGGTGGCAGCGAGGCATCGGTTTCTTACGACAGTGCTGTGTCGATGGATTCAGGAGTCACCCACATCGAGAATCAGCTCCGCGTTGATAAAGCACCGGTGACGGTGAAGTTGGGGCTGCGGTGCGAGTCGGGACGGTGCGTCGTGGACGTCACGAGCTGTGTCCTCGGCTCCGGTGCAGGCAGAGGCCTCTGTGATGGCTTCGGAGTCGATGCAGCATGGCGTCAGCAGCAGTCGCGGCTCCTGGAGGGAGTGCTGCGGGGCAATGGGGCGGGGCGGGGGAGGGGCAGGGTGGGGGGTGGTAAACTCCGGCATACGGCTGAATGGAATTAAGTACATAAATAAATAAATAAAACGAATTACATTGCGCGCGGCGCATCGTCATTTGGCGTTGCAGTGCGCGCAATGTAATTCATTTTATTTATTTATTTATGTACTTAACTCCGTTCGGCCGTATTCCGGAGTTTACTACCCCCACCCTGCCCTCCCCGCTCGCCCCACCGCCCCGCAGCACTCCCTCCAGGAGCCGCGACTGGTCAACAGGCGTCGGGCCTACGGTGCAAGTCAGGGCGGTGTGTCGTGCTCTTCACGAGCGGTGCCCACGGCTTCGGTGCAGGTTACGGCATAGCTTGCCGGCGTGGGTGTTGCAATTTCCTTCTGTGGCAGCTGAAACAGCAGTTCCAGATGCAGAGAGACAGAAGAAATGAAGTCTTTGTGTCCCTGAAACCTCAGAACAGGAGGCAAGCTCAATTTCAAGCCCTTGGAGATCTTGTCCTCAAGCAGGTGACAAAGCAAACAGGAAAGTCCTTTTCTCCTTTCCTTGGCAGCAAGTAGCCACTGCAGGCCAACCTCAGACAGCAAACAGCACAGGGGCAGTATTCCTCCTCAGCTTCTCTAGCTCTTCTCCTTGGCAAAGGTTCCTCTTGATTCCCAGAAGTGATCTAAAAGTCTGGGGTCTGGGTCCCTCTTTTTATACACAAAAATCCTTTGTTCTCTGAAGGTAGAGAGTGTCTGTACTCAGCCAAAACCAGTTCTGTCCTCACTGGTCCAGCTTCCTGGCAGGAGGTGGAGACAGCATTGTTGAAGGCAGACCAGGCCCATTCAGGTGAAAGGAAATCTCCTCCCCCTACTCTAAATGCAGCCCAGGCCTATTCAGCCCAGCCCTGACTCATCAGGCTCTCTGGAGCCACTGCTCCTCCCCAGCCCCTGTCATCCAAAAGCCAGACATGCAATACACAAACCAGGCAGAGGCATACTGGATGGCTAAGCAAGAAAACGCCTACTTTCTAAAAGTGGTATTTTCAAACACAGAATGTAAAAATCACCCTCACTAAAAGAGTTCAGGCATACTAAACTTTATTTTCCTACCTTGTTCCCAGGGGTAGTTATGTTTATAAGATATTATAAACAAACTCCCTATTCTGTCCTATGAGAACAGGTAGCCTTGCAATAGTGAAAAACGAAATTGGCAGTAATTCACTATCAGGACATGCCACACACACCAGGGCATGTCCTACCTTTTACATACACTGCACCCTGCCCACAGGGGTACCTTGGGCCTACCTTAGGGGTGACTGACATGTAAGAAAAGCGAAGGTTAGGGAATGGCAAGTGTGTGCACGTGCCAAGTCGACATGGCAGTACCAGACTGCAAACAGGCTCTGCAATGGCAGGCCAGAGTTACATTTGACAGGCTGCTCCTGTGGGTGGCACAATCAGTGCTGAAGCCCACTAGCAGCATTTGATTTACAGGCCCTGGGCACACAGTGCACTGTACTAGGGTCTGACTGGTAAATCAAATATGCCAATCAGGGGATCACTAATCCGTAATAGCAATTTACAAAGGGAGCACTTGCACTTTGGAACTGAACAGCAGTGGCAAAGTACCCAAAGCATCTAGACCAGCAAAACGGAGTCCAACACACAGCAAAAACACAGGAGGCAAAGGCAAAAAATGCAGAGGAGACCCACACCAATGGTGCCAGGTCTAACACATACCCATTTCAGTATAGGGAAATTTAGTATGCTTACATGTATGCATTCATGTATGTAACACAAAAGTGAAGTTGCTTCCCAAGCCCCAGCTCACTTTGGCATATTCCTTCCCATTTCTTACCACAAAAATGGTTTTACTCCTGCCTTTGACAGTAATCACTCTGCCATATTTTCCGTTTGGGGAATTATTTGGAAACAGTTTGTCAATATCATCAAGGAGCAGCCACAGCTTGTTGCTGTGAACATACTTAGTCACACTTACAGTTACTCCATACTAATTGTTTACCCATAATGGAGTAATTACCAGGGTGAGAACATTCATTTCTAAGAGCTAAATTACACCATTCGTGATTCTGTCAGTCAGCAACACCATTGTCCCATGTACATGCTACCACTTGTCTCTGTGCGCTACTCCTAGGTACACAAATGGCTTTGCAAATCCGGTGCCACTATATTTCAAAATTCAAAGAGCATTACTCGAAATGTATAGTCACGTGCTCAAAATAATTCCTTCATGGGCCTGTCCACATAATTAAGAGTACTTGCTGCATTAACACTGGAATTCATGGCAGTTAATAAGAATCATATTAGTGTGTTTGCCTACACTTTCCTTCTAGCTTATAAGCAACAACTGGCAATATTGTTGAGCTAAGTTAAAAGTGCCATATGCAACATTCTATGCAATTCATCGCAGCAGGAAAACGAAATCGTTGGTCGCTGCATATATAACCTATGAAGGCCTTTATCCTTCATGTGGTGTTATTTTGGTGCGACATCAGTACATCCACGCAATGCTGATACCACGAGGTGCAATATTTACTGGTTGCGGTATTTCAGCATTATTTGGAGTTCCACGTTTTGATATTGGGGATTCCGTAGTAGTAGTAACGGGCATATTCTCAAGGACTTATCGCCGAGTTAGCAGCACTTTATCGCAGCCAAAGTGGCGATAGAGTCATCGCCCCATTCACAAGCTGGTGCTAACAGCGGATACCGCCAGTTAACCCGCGATAGCAGCCGCAAAAAACATCGCCACGGATGACACCGGCAACTAACGCTAATGAGATGCAGAGTAGGCGTTCCTGTGCAAAAGGCCGCGAAAACACCACTTCGCAACATTCTCAACGACCAGCCAGATCAGCGATAAGAACCCAAAACAGGCGATAAGGTGCGTTAGCAGCAGGGAATCAACACCTGCTCATACCTGGTGTTAAGTCGGACACCAACCTGCACCACAAAAGGGAGCCCAGAGCAGAGCCACACCTGAAGAACAACAGATGCCATGGCGCCACTGATCATGCAGCTCGGAGCCCCAAGAGGGCCACAACACCCACCGCCACCGCCACCACACCAAGGCCCGCAACTCCCGCCTGGACCCCCCCCCGGACTACCACAGAGGCAGAGCAGACAAAGACAGCGAACCTACAGAAAACACACCAGCCTCACAGACTTAAAGCCAGAGGAAGTCATTGCCCACTACAGGCTCAATAGGACAACCATCCTCCGCATCCTGACCCACATTGCCCACAGGCTGATGGTACCAACACAGCGGACAACCAACATCCCTCCGCAGACAAAGCTACTGGCTGTGCTGCAACTGTTGGCCTCTGGTACCTTCCAACCAACAACTGCCAGAGTCGGAGGAGTTTCACAGCCAGCCCTATCCAAGTTCCTCACACCTGTCTTGGATGCCATCATCAGCTTGGTACCCCAGCACCTTCACTTCCCACACACTGCGCAGGAACAGCTGGAGACCAAGCAAGGCTTCTACGCCATAGCTGGCTTCCCGCACGTGTCGGGGGCAATCTACTGCACACATGCACTCCTCGTGCCCCCTGCCGCCACTGCACACAATCACCGCAACAGGGGGCACACGCATTCCATCAATGTGCAGGCAATAGTGGACCACCTGGGACCCTTCACCAATGTCGTCGCCAACTACCCAGGCAGTGTGCATGATTCCTTCATCTTCCAACAGTCCATCATCAACCAGCGCTTTGAGGCTGGCACCTATGGGAATGCATTGCTCGTTGGTAAGTACAAAATGATCACACCACACACCTCAACTCCACAGTCATGCAACTCACGACTCTGGGAATGCCCACATCACAAACACACATACAACATGCCAAACAACATGCCCACCTACCAGCCACGACAGCACAACTTACTCTGGTAACCTGGGCTAGCCATGTACACAAGCCATCAACGGCATGGCACCTCAGCCACACAATAGCAGAATGTGGGGGGAGGTGGGAACCAGGCATGAGCGAAGGAGGCAAGTGACCCATGAATGGGAATGTACACAATGCCAAGTGTGGCGTTGATTTGCTGGCCAGACTGCAGTATGCAGACCACAGACATGGCCATGTTGACACATACTGCTGGTGTTTGTAGTGTAGTGGACAGTGGACGCAACCATGCCACCCCAGGCAGGGGGGAAGATCGCGGAAGTGTAGCTTGTTACGTCCCCCCCTGTAAGCGTGAGCGGAGTGGGCTGGCCCGGCGTACGCCAGGCCAGTGTAGGGGTGTGAATAAAAAGCCCGTCGCTCGGGCGTGGTTCTCTTCCAGAATGGCCAATGTGTCTGCCAGGGCGGCGCCTCTCAGCCCGCCACAAGGCCGACGCCTTGAGCGGCGGTGCCTGCGATCCCTTGCGCCTGCTGCACCCCAGGCCGCTGGTCCCCAGACCCGTTTTGGCCGCCCCAGCGCAACCAGGCCTCACTGCTCACCTGACGACACCGGCGTGTGTCAAAGAGGGCCCACCACGTGACGGTGCAAAATCCAAGGCCGAGGCCCGCAACCATGGCAGCCTCCCCAGACCATCACGGCCTCTGCGACACAGGCCCCCAGCACTCCTTTCTCGTTGACATACTCCACCGCTGCCTCCGGCCTACACTGCGGGCAAGTAGGTCACACATTTGGAACTGAGTCTTGATTTCATTATGGCCGAGTTCATATATTTATGGCAGAGTTTATATCACTGTACTCCATCCGATCTGGTGCCACCAACTCTGTGCATCGCAAGCCCACCACACGTGTCTGTGGGCCCCTTCTGACTACTGCCTTCGGCCCACACTGTGGTGAATTAGGTCACACATTTGGAACTGAGTCTTGATTATGCAATGGCCGAGTCCATATCATGGTACGCAAGGAGAGGAGTAAGAGGAAGACGCGGTTCAGTCCGGAGGAAAAAAGGATCATCGTCACGGAGGTGATCGAACACTACCAACAACTGCTCTGGTGCCACTAACTCTGCATCGCAAGCCAACGACACGTGGCTGTGGGCCCCTGCTGCCCGCTGCCCCCAGCCTACACTGCGGTCAATCAGGTCACACATTTGGAACTGAGTCTTGCATCTTTCATTGCAGAGTTCATACCATTGTACAGGCCTCATCGCAGACTGCATCCCCTTTCAGCTCTGGTGCCACTAACTCTGTGCCATGTAATGCATGGACACTCTCAGGTTGAACTCTGGTGGCGTCTGAGTCCATGGCCTGGGGCTTGTCTTCATCATCATGTAGCTGATACTGACTTTGAGTAAAGAATGGGTCGGTAGCATTCATCTCCTCCATATTGCCTGGGCATGCTTGGTTCTGCCCTCTGCATCATGCCCTGGAAGAACACCTTCCACTGTCCCCCGACACACTGCGCGACATTCACCTTCGACACCGACGAGGACCTGCTCAGCTCCCGTGGCCCTACCTCAGTGCACAGCAAGTCACCGTTCCGTGGCGGTGTGCCTGTGCCGGACGCAGTGCATCCGGGGCCACTAACTCTGTGCAGCACAAGTCATGGACCCTTGCTGTTTGAACTTTGTACTTCTGATTGTCCGATCACTGTTGTAGTTGTCTCCAGCACCAACCACTCCCTGAGGGCTGGCTTACACTCACCCCACAGCCATCCAGCACAGGCGTCACTGGACATGTGGCCCTGGCAATAAAAGGGGCCGGGCGCACGTGCCTGTAGCCAGTTCCACAAACTATCTAAGTGTGTCCGTGTGGTCACTATGTATGCATGAGGGCCCCGGGCCCTACCACAGGACATTGTGCTGTGTACAGCGGACGCAACCATGTCACCTCAGGCAGTGGTGAAGACCTGGGACATGTAGCTGTGTCATACCCCCCTGTAAGCGTAAGCGTACTGGTCTGACGTACGACAGTCCAGCATAGGGGTGTGGACATGTCTCTATGCACTGTCACAGGTGATCAAGGATATGCACTCTGCCCTTGGATGATGACACCCCTCCGAGCCCCGAACACACAGGCCCAGAGGCAGTACAATGCGGCCCACATACGCACCAGGGGCATCGTGGAACGCACATTTGGTGTGTTGAAGTCACGTTTCAGGTGCCTGGACATCACAGGTGGAAGGCTCCTGTACAGCCCAGGCATCGTGTGCAAGATGATCGTTGCATGTTGTGTGTTGCACAACATATGTGTGCGCACCAATGCCCCATGGCTACAAGTGGCAGATGCACCGGACGATGATGAGGAAGATGAGGCAGGTGGACCACACCCCACTGCAGCAGCAGCAGGACTAGCCCGTAGGAACACCATCATTGACAATTTCTTCACATGAGCACGTCACATTGTCATAGTCCTTGGCAATCATGGAACATTACAAAATGACCACAGCATGTGCAAATAAACTCATTACAACACACATTCCCTGTGTGCAGGTTACTCCTCTGTTCAAGCACATCACTCTGACAAGTGTGAGTGCAACATGTAGTGCTAACAGTCTCACGAATTGGAAATAGGTGGTGGGTGTGTCACCTCTGTACAGGGGGCTGTGTGGGTGTCACGTTTTCGGAATGCCATTTCTGTGTGTCACAGATAGTACGGAATCCCACTCATCAGCGTTTCACATGTGTCCCAATTCATTACATATAGGCTCTCATTTGTGACCTACAATTGTCAACAGGGCTACCTTTGGGGACAAATATGTACCACCATGATGCAGGGATGCACCCTGTGACACAAGTCCCACAACATGAGCTACATGGACGTAAGGGGGAATCACTGCCCCTACATTCGTACATGCTTTCATACTTGATCATTCATAGACATGACACATCTGTTTGTATCAGAATGTATTGTTCACGTTCAGTGGAGTGTTGAGGCTGTCTCAGTACTGGGCCATGCAGACAACACTTTACAATGTTGCCCCGTGGAGGGCCAGCCTGAGTCCTTTAGGGATTGGCAAGTTACTCGGAAGGGGAAGATTTCAGTCCGCAGGCTGATTGCTGTGTCATTGTTGAGCATCCAAGTAATGGCAGTCCATGTCGAGGTCCAAGGTTGGTGTTGCAGAGTGTGTCGGGGGACAGTGGAAGGTGTCATTCCAGGGCATGATGCAGAGGGCAGACCCAAGCAGTAACAAGCCATTTGGCGGAGATGAATGCTACTGCTTCCTCCTTACCACTATGGCAGATTCATCCTCATCTTCGTCCTCTGACGTTTCATGTGCCTCACATGTGGGTGTTGGTGTTTGGTTTGCAGCACTGTGTGACACTGACACATCAGGGGCTGGAGATGTGGATGTAGGAGTAGCAGCAGCATTCATCTGTGCAATGTCTTGTGGCATCACTCCCATGATGAGGATCTGCAGGGCATGGAAGATCCCATCTACAGCTTTCTCGTGTGCAGCTGTGGTAGCCATTCTTTGCTCCTGCATCCGCTCCATGTTCTCCATGACCCTCCTTAAGTTTCCCAAATCAAGGATGACATCGCTGTAGCCACTCTGACTGGACAGTTGTTGTTGTCTCTGAGTCATGACTCCAGCGACGCCAGCCATGGATTGTTGGAGGGCATGGGGCGGACTGTGGGTGTCCGTTAGGGGGTGTGAGTGGTCCCTGATGGGACTTAGACACCCACGTATGGCATCTAGTTTGGCTGCCATGAGGTCGAACCCCACCCGCACCTGTTCAGCCAGCTCCTTCTGGCAGTCTAACACATGGCGTTGGAACGCCATGTGTTCTTGGGTGAGGTGCTGGGAGCCAGACGTGGTGGTGGGTGCTTCCTGCTGTGTGGTCTGTGCAGGGGGTGGGATCACCTCGATGGTGCTGGGCTGCCCTGCTACTGGAGGTGGGGTGTGGTGGTTGTCCATGAACCGTTGGTGTACGTCGTAGTCGATGTCCTGGGGGTCGTCTCCATCATCACTGACATGTTGTAGGCTTTGCTCTGCAGGAGGTGTTTATTGTCCCTCTGCAATGTGAAGGGGAGATGCAGTTTCACAGTGTGTTCCATGTATGTTGACGCATTGGCGGAGTTTACATACAGACTGCATGACAATGTACATTGTGACTGTTTGTGAGGAGATGCCTATTTGATGCGGGACAGTGGACATTTGTACTACATCACGGATGTGAGGTTGTACTCGTACATTGTCATCTCACAGTTTCCTGCTATGCCCGGTGTGATTGGCCATTTTGTACACACATGCGGCACCAGTTGTGTCCTGTGTTCTGTTGTGAAAGTGTTGCAGTTTGTACCACATTGTCAACAGTGTTGAGGTGCTCTTATTCTTATGTGTGTGTGCTGCATTGTGGGTGAGTCGCCCCTGCAGCTCTGATTTGGCTGCCCCTTCTCCCTTTCAGGCGGTGTGCCTTTGACTTCTGTGATTCTACAGTGCTGAGATGTTGCGGGCTTGGGTAAATTGGGCTCTTGGTCGAGTTGTGACTCTTGAGCATGGTTGGTCCGCAGATGTGTTGTTGACGTCAGGGTTGTTTGTGCACATGGTTGTGTCAGAGTGTGACCTGCTCCTTTCTGGATGTGGTCCACACTCAGTCACCTCAGTGTCGTGACGTGCACCATGTCATGGTAATTGGACTGCAGCCATGCTAATCGTCATGCAGTGTCACTTGCATTGTCAGTGTGGCTCACGGACCCGCAGCTTTGCTTGGTTCAGCACATTTGCATGGGTTTGTTGTGAGATTGGTGATGTGTGGGGAGGGCCCCCTCCTGGCACATTGTCGACGGGGGCCTACTTGCTGTTTCTATGTGTGCTGCAGTATGCCAAGGAGATCAGGGACAGGATCCAGAGTCATTGTGGGTGTGCAGTGTGCTCTACTTAATTGTGCATGTGTGCCATTGTGCCCATCTCCCCCGTCCCCCCAGTCCCTGGTCGGTACTCACCCTGTTGATGTTGTGTCAGGTCATGTTGAGCAGTGTCCGGATCCACTTCTCCTGGCACCGTATCCCGACTGATGACTGTAGCCACCATTTTCTCCATGTCATCCAGCTCCTGGTGTGCCTCTGGACCCCCACATCCATTCTGCGTTGCTGCTTTCATGTTGGCATCGAGTTTCTTCTTGGTTTTGCCCTTCACATCATTCCGGCGCCTCTTGACCTCTTCCATTGTCCTCCTCAGCTCTGCAACTGCATTCACATGGTCCAAGATAGTCTGCCATGTTTGCGTCTTTGTTGCCAATGACACGTTGGAGGTGACGAACAGTTGTTGGTGGTGTTCTGTCGCCTCTGTAACTATGGTCCTGTTTTCCTGCGGACTGAACCGCGTCTTCCTCTTCCTCTTCTCCTTGGCCTGCCCCGACCCTGTGGTTCCGTGCTGGTCGTCTGTGGGGCTTGTGGGGTTCGCGTTGTCCTCTGCAGTCCGTCCCGGTGCATCCATGGTGCTACGCAGTTTGAATTGTTTTGTTTGTGTTTTTTCGGTGCTTTTATAGTGCACTTTCACGCATGACGCGTGGGAATTTCAGTACTGTCGCTGGTTATCGCTGTTTTTGATTTCGCTACTTGGGTCATCGCACCTTTTTTCGGGTTGGTGTTTCGTATTTTTTCTGCGTCGCGTTAATTTTAACGCGGTCATTTGGAGCGTTATCGTGAGACTATCGCATTGTGCCGCCGGGTTGAGAATACAACGTTAACACGGTGTTATTTTCCCGCGATGGGCTGCGATGTGCAAAGTTGCGTTAAGCTAATTTTGCGATGATTATCACACGTTCTTGTGACTATCCCCCTAAATGTTTGCCATGTTCTTAGGTGCGGATCTCTGAATTTTATATTTTTCCTGCAAAAATGTTGCCAGGTTTTTCCCTCACAAAATTTTATATTGTGAACAAACCGGTGTGTTGTTAGTTTCGCACACCTTGGAATTCTGATTTAGTGGTAAACTCACATTTACGATCCAAGCGGAACTCCTGCGGGGCCCAGAGTGAGCCTCGAATGGTTAATATTGCCTTTGAATCTGAATGAATGCAGGCATGCGTTCACTCACATAATTCACAACCAATAAAAGCAGTGACAGAGCCATTGGCGGCAGAGCTGACTCAAGATAATCAACAGTTAAATCGAGCATTTGCATTTATGTACATGGCAACATGGCGGAGTCATCAGGGTGCTCCTCACTCACGCTAATTAAAAACATAAAATGAAGCATTTGCCTCTAAATACATGGCAGCATGACGGAGTCACGGGGCCAATCGCACTGCTCAATGGCATTAATTAGACACAAAATATGGCATTTGAATCCTCATCCAAGCAGCATGAGGGGGTCATTGGGAGGCACGGCGAGGATCAAAAATAAAATCATTTGCCATTTGTATGTTGGCATTACAGTGTTACATTTTTGCAAATACAGACTTAAAAATTCGTTGGTGTATTTAATGGAATAATGTACTATGGATATCATTGTAAGTTAAGCGATAAACAGCAGGGTATTCGTCTCACAGCATTTCAAACCCGATTATTACTTAATACTGTAACAATGCTGACTTACCATCTATGAAAAGGCACTAAACTTTGTAAAATTGAAAAGTTGTGCAGAAGAATGGAGCGTTTCCAGTTATGACCGTTTTTGCTTTATTGCTTAGTTAGAAATGTAGCATGGCACTCACCTTTGAGTAACTGGTCAGGTGACTTTTGGTAAATACAATTTCATTACCATCTGATGCCTCTGTCCAAATTGGTGGGGTAGGATTCCATAGCATATAAGGCAGCATTGAAGATTTCATTTGCAAACTATTAGACCTTACAGCCCAAGGGTGGTCTTTTCCCCAAACGTTTTGCCTGCTTGAATCCAATTTTTCTGAATTCTTTTTGTTGGCTTTAGGAGTCTGACTACTGACCCTACCAACTTAGTACTGAAACCAACTTGCCAAAAAGAAGAGCTGATGTGCTAAGGACTCCCACTCTACTGGAGTGCTACTCTGGTAGACTGCTGTCGCGCTGTGCTGCCCTGCTGCCCGCTGCTCTTTCAGACTGGACCTTCATCACTGGACCCAGAGTGACTCCAAGGGCTAGCTGACTAGCCTCCTGTTCTTCAAAGACTCAGGGATATCAAAGTCTTTCACCCTGCTCCTGTGCCTAGTTCATTGGAAGTGAACCCAGGTGCTTGCTCTAGTGGAACAGATGCATCCTCTGCTGCGAGAGCAGAAGCAACACACTACCGCTGTTGCGTGAACAGAACTGCTGCATCGCCATCAGAACCATTGCATTGCCACCACGACAGTGAGAGATGATCAACGCATCCCCTCGTCTTCATGGAGAAGCCATCCACATCAGCTTTGGAACCAACGCATCTCGGAACCGGCGCTTCACACTCGGAACCAGGGCATTGCCATTGTTGCATGGAGAAAACCAATGTATCCCCTCGACTGCGGGATTGACACCAATGCATCACTTGGCTGCACCCCACACTTGTTGTTTGTGACCAGGATTAAGGTACTTTTGCTCAGCGGGCTCGGCATGGGTCCTGCATCTGGTCCGCGCTCCATCGCGGTCGGTCTGAACTCTTGACTTTGTCCCGGTCCAGCATGACCACTTAACTCTTTAAGCGCTTACTGCTTCTAAGCGCTATTTTTGCATTTAATCCTTAAAAATTAATATCTCGACTTCCACTTATTGGATTTTTGTGATTTTAGTCTTGCTTTATTTGTAAAATGATACCTTCTTTTTCTAAACTGGTGTTAGAACTGGGATTCCTGGTTGGCTGTGGTATACACCCAGGCCAGATAGGAACTCCCACTCTAGTCACGATAAGCTAGATACACAATAAGATAATCTGTGCTCACCCTCTGGTAGCTTGGCAAAGAGCAGTCAGGCTTATCTACAAAGGCAATGTGTAAAGTCTTTGTGCAACACACACACACACAGTAACACAATGAATACGCAACAAAAGACTCCATACAGCTTTAGAAATATAGATTATTATATTCTGAACAAAACAAGACCAAAACGACTAAAATTCAATCAGTGGATCTCATGATATGCTTTTTTAAAGTATAATTGCAAAACAGTGCTTAAAGGTAATTAATGCTTTCAAAAAGGTTAGTTGCGGTCATGCAGACTGTGGTAATGCGACACAAATCCCTCAGAGGCTCACCAGAGAGAATTGATCATAATTGCAATGGAACCATGAGCCCAAACGTCACTTGCAATTCAATAGTTAATTCCGGTCACTAAGACTGAGGTACTTTCACAGGTACAGCCACCCACGAGGGAGTGCTGGTTGGGTACAGGCACCCACAGGCCCCGCAGCACAGTATCTTAGAGGCGGGGCCAATGTCATTGAGGCTATAGGACGGTAAGGGGGCCGCCCGTGTAGAACGCATGCAACATGGATTCTGCTTAGGTAGGCAGGCTGCCGCGGTGTCAGGAAGGAGTGCGGCAACTTTAGTCAACACACCGCTACGAAGAGCTGCTCCTGGACATGCCCCACTACTGATCGCGCTGATCGTAGACAAACTCTGCTGTCACTCGGACACAAAGCGCTGATCGTAGGCAAACTCCGCTGTCACTCAGGCATGAAGTGCAGATCGTAGACAGACTCCATTCTCACTCAGGCATGAAGTGCTGATCATAGACACGCTCCTCTGCCACTCTGGCACGAAGCGCAGTGCCCAGCCACCATATAGGGAAAAGCAAAGTCTTTGTTGTCCCTGAGACCTCTTGAACAGGGGTCAAGCAGACAATCCGATGGAGATCACCTGGCAGAAGGCAGAGTTCAGCTGTCCTTCAACAGAGTCAGAGAGCAGCAGGGTGCAGGGCAACGCACAGAAAAGCAGAGCTTCCAGAAAAGCAGTCCAGTTGAGTCCTTTAGGCAGCACAGCGGTTCTTCTGGCAGAACTTCAGTTACAAGTCCAGAAGTGTCTGATTTTAGGGGGTGACTTCAAAGCAACTCTCTGAAGTGCACAAAGATCCCTTTCCACCCAGTCCTGTCTGCCAGGCTATAGGTGGGGCACAAGCACAGGACACAGTCTTTTCGAGTGAAGTGTTAGCCCCCCCCCTTCCATCCTTCCCAGTCAGGGACATCAGAATGCAGATGTATGTAGATAGGTACTCAGACAAACCCAGGCTTCATGTGTTGTGGCTGTCTAGAGGGAATGCACAAAATGTAGCTGTCACCCACCCCAGACGTGTATTGGAGACAGGCTGCCAGGCATGTAGAGCAGTAAGTACAGAGGAATGTACACTTTATAAAAGTGGCATTTCTAAAACAGTAATGTTAAATCCATCTTTACCGGTAAGTAGGATTTATCAATACCATTTCAAACATATGACACATAAAAAAGCTACTCCTCTCTGATCGTAAAAGTGTATTAAGGACTTCCCAATGCTAACCTATAAGAAGAGTAGGCCTCACAGTAGTGAAAAACAAACTATGCTGTTTGCACACTACCAGAACATGCAAAACATAAAAGCACATGTCCTACCTTTTACTTATATAGCACCCTGCCCTTAGGGCTAGCTAGGGCCTCCATTAGTGGTGACTTATATGTAACAAAAAGGGGAGATTAAGGCTTGGAAAGTAATTTTAAATGCCAATTCAAAGTGGCAGTAAACTGTACAACCAGGCATTGCAGTGGCAGGCCTGAGACAGGTTGAAAGGCTACTTCTGTGGGTGGCACAATCAGTGCTGCAGCCCACTAGTAGAATTTAACTTCCAGGCCCGTACACACCAATTACACACGTTTAGGGAAGAGGTATATGCACTTTAGCACTGATTAGCAGTGGTAAAGTGCTCATAGTCCTAAGGCCAACAAATAGAGTTCGGCAAAAAGAGGAGGAGGAAGGCAAAAACGTTTGGGGTGGCCCTTCAGAGAGGGCCATTTTCCAATAACTGGTGTGGAGTCTTTTGTGGTGTTTTCACTGTTTTACTGTTTTGAAGTGTTGCACAAATACTTTACCATTGCCTTTTAAATTAAGCCTGCCTGCTATATGCCAAACTACCAGAGGGTGAGCATAGGTTAATTTACGGTGTGTATCTGACTTACCCTGATTAGGATTGTGGTTCCTGCTTGGACAGGGTGCATACCTCTGCCAAACAGAAACCGGATCAGCGGTGAGGATAGGATGTGTGTTTGTGCAGTGTAATACAGTGACTTGATGCACACTGCTACTCCATATTGTGACAGTTTGAGCCAATTCTCCCTAATCTGACATTTTTGAGTTTTCCAAAATGTTCCCAATTCCCATTTTTTCTGCTGTGTCTGTGACCTCACTTGATAGGATGGAGTTTGAGCTGGCCAACCTAGACAGCTACAAGTTGGCCCAGCTCAAAGGATTCTTCCAAGAGAATAGGGTGTTTACCAAAGGGAACTCTAAGAAAGCATAGCTCCAGAAAGCTTTGAGAGCATGGGCATGGGCAGGAGCCCATCAGAACAACACAGATAATGAGGGAGAAGGATCAGGATCTGAGGAAGAATTTGAACAAGGCCTGGAGGGTCTTTACACGCAACCTGTTGGGAAGGGAGAGAACATCCTCCCAGGATTGGAAGTCCATCCATATGCACCGAGCAGTGTGTCATCTAGGAACCTGTCCTGGAGGACAGGATGGGGGAGAGGAAATTAAAGGCGGAGCTTGCAAATTTGGAGAAGGAGCAAGCTCTAGAGGGAAGAAGGCTAACTGTGGAGGACAAGAAGATGGCCCATGAGCTAAGCCTCAGAGAGCTAGACATTAGAGCCATGCAAGAGTATGGCACCATACCTACATTGTCCACTGATGAAGTAAGGATCCACATCCCAAACAATTTGGTGCCCAGTTATATGGTGGGGATGCTGCTATGAAGTGGCTGTGAGGGTGCACTAGGTTCCTAATGAGACCTGGGGGGTAGTTTCTTGAGGTACATACCAATAGTGGGGAGGGGTGGCACACTCTCAACACTGGAGGTAGAGATACAAACACACTACACTGCAATGAAAGCCATTCATGTCAGCAAAATTGGGCTGACCCCTGAGAGGTATAGGCAGACATTAAGGGGCAGCCACAAAATCTCATCGCAAACCTGGATGGATTTCCTTGATTATGCCCGTAAGGCACTGAGGGGCTGGGTGAGGAGCAGCAAGGTTCTGGGCTGTACAACTTAATTTTGAAGAAGCGCATGCTTCATATTTGTTTTCCAAAACTGCACCAATTCCTGGTTGAGAGCAAGCTGACTCCAGAAAGCTTGCTCAGGAGGTCGATGTCTGAGTCAGCATCAGAGTGTCCAAGAAGGTATTTGAGGGGACTCCCAAAAGGGTGGTCAGGGTTCCCACCAGAAGAGGAGGGTGGAGAAAAAGAAGGAGTTCCCTTATGGCCCCCAAAATATTTCATGGGGGAAAGGGTCTCATTCCAAATCTGGCCACCAGAAAAAGAGCTTCCCTGACAAGAGTCAGACAAAAACTCCCAAATACTACAAGTGTTTTGAGTATGGGCACTACAAGGGGGCTCCCAAGTTCCCAAAAAGAGCACCACCTCCCACTGGAGGAAACGCACCAAGGGTGGCAAGCATAGTACTTGGAGAGGAGTTTGTCCCAGTAAGTAATCTGGGTCTGGTGGCTCAGTGGACTAATGCATCCACTGCAGGGGCCTTTGTTCGACCTCATGGTTACAGGTTCCAATCCCAGCGGGTCCACTCAGCCTTTCATCCATCTGAGGTCGACAAAATGAGTACCATTGAGTTGGGTAACAAAACAATAAACATCTGTTATTCAGCGCCAAGATGCCTACGTGTGAATGTGCGCTTTACAAATACACGTTATAAGTGGGAGGGAACTCCATGAGGTTACCCAAGTGTCCCTGGGTGATGTGGAGATGGTTCCCAAAACCCATGTGCCATTTAATACTGCAAAGTATAGGCAATGGGTTACCATAAATGGGCAAGGTGTTGAGCTAGTTTGACTATGGTAAGGAGTCAGCTGGTGGCACCAGAGCATATTATACCCAATGCATTCCCTGACAACAGGGAGGGTCACTACTCAGTGGCCCGTGTTCCATTTGAGTAGGGGGTCTCAGGCCTTCAGAAAGTTGCTGTGAGCCCTGCCATGCCAGAGAACTGGCTGTTAGGGAATGATCTTGAGCACACTACCTGGAAGGAAGTGGTGCCCAAGTCACAGGTGGAGATTTTAGGGTTGCCTGAGTGGATATGCGCTACCACCAGGTCCATGGCTGCCCAGGAAGGGAGTCAAGGAGGCCTGGTGCATGGAAGAATGGCCCAGACAGATGCCAAAAGAGGGAATGGCAAGGGGCATGGGAAACCAGCCCCTGAATGTCTCTCTGCTGAGGTGGATGGGGTGCCGAAAGAGGCCATCCTGCAGCCCACTGAGGAAGACATTGCCTCCCTTGGTGACCTGCCTGAACGTGCTGGATGGCAAATAGAAGAGGGACCCACCAGGGAGGAGTTCTGCAAAGCACAGAAGGAGTGCTCAACCCTGGAGGGCACTACGCAACAGGCAAAAGCCCAGGCAGCAGGTGATGCCTCTGGGAATCGCCACATTTACAGAGAGGGCAACCTCCCTTCTAATGAGCCTAAGGCACCTGTGCACGGGGCAACAAGGGCTCTGGTGGTCCCACAGTGCTACAGGGCCTTCCTACTGGAGCTGGCTTATGAAATATCCCTGGCAGGACATCTGGGACAGGCTTGTTTCTCACTTGTACTGGCCCCAGAAGAAGGTTTCCTCAGATGCATTATGTAGGACGTGCTTGATCTGCCAAGCCAGCAGGAACACAGGGCAGAGGATGAAAGCCCCCCTCAATACCTTCCCTGTCATTGGCACCCCCTTTGAAAGGGTGGGCATTGACATTGTAGGGCCTATGGATCCCCAGACAGCCTCTTGCAAAAGGTTTATCCTGGTACAGGTGGACCATGCCACATGATACCCAGAGGCCATACCTCTGAGGACTACAACAACTCCTGCAGTGGCTAAGGCCCTAATGGGGATTTTTACCATAGTGGGTTTCCCAAGGACGTGGTCTCTGATAGGGGCACCAACTTCATGTCTGCTTATATGCAGTCAATGTGGAAGGAGTGTGGAGTTACTTATAAGTTCTCCACCCCCTAGCACCCACAAACCAATGGGCTTGACCCTCAAATGTATGATCAAGGGCCTGCCTGAGGGGTTAGTGGGATGTTCTCTTGCCATGCCTTCTCTTTGCTTACAGAGAGGTACCACAGAAGGGGGTTGGATTTAGCCTGTTTGAGTTTCTATATGGACATCTTGTAAGGGGATCTCTCAGTCTAGTGAAAGAAGGGTGGAAGCAATCTCTAAGGAAACCTCCCCAGGATGTAGTTAGCTACATGCTGGCCTTCAGAAGCCAGATGGCCAAGTTGTGGAAACTTCCAATTTAGAGGCTAACCAGGAGGTGATGAAGCAGTGGTATGACCAAACAGCTACTCCTGTGGAATTGCAACCTGGACAGAAAGTGTGGATGATGGAACCCATCGAGGCCAGGGCCCTCCAAAACCATTGGACTGGGCCCTATAAGATTGTTGACAGGAAAGGGAGGTCACCTGCCCGGTGGACCTCAAGACCCCCAGGCACCCCCAGAGGGTGCTCCATATCAACCGTCTCAAACCACACTTTGAGAGGTCTCAGGTCACCATGTAGCTGGTGATAGATGGAGGGGAGCAGGAGGAGAGTGAACCTCTCCCTGATCTCTTAGCCTCCCAGGAGAAGGATGGATCAGTGAAAGGTGTGAACCTCTCCTCTACCCTGACTTCAGAACAGCAGAGGGACTGTCGCCAGTTGCTGGGACAGTTCTCCCCTCTGTTTTCCCTCACTCCTGGGACTACCCACCTGTGTACCCAAGATGTGGACAAAGGAGAAAGCCTCCCTGTCAAGAATAAAGCTTAAAGGCTGTTTGACAAATTGAGGGCCAGCATCAAAGATGATGTTTCTGAAATGCTGGAGTTGGGGGTGATTGAACGCTCCAGTAGCCCCTAGTCCAGCCCTGTGCTGCTGGTATCAAAAACTGCACTACACCAGAACTCAGGTTCTGTGTAGATTACAGGGAGCTCAATTCAGTCACCAAGACTGGTGCTTATCCCATCCCCAGGGCTGATGAGCTTATAGACAGGTTAGGAGCTGCCCAGTTCCTGAGCACCTTTGACCTTACTTCAGGGTACTGGCTGATTGCCCCAACTGAAGCAGCCAAGACCAAATGGGATTTATCCCTGTGTGCAATATGGCGCTCAATATCCGTAGACTCCTCTCACTTATGAATGATGATTTTTTTCGGATAAACGGGCAGCAGCCGTTATGGTGATAGATATAGAGAAGGCCTTTAACAGTCTGAGTTGGTACTTCCTATATCGAGTTATGACTTGAATGGGGTTAGGTCACGGGTTTGCAAACTTCTCTACATAGGTCCCATGGTTAGAGTTTGCAGAACTATATCTGACCCGTACAACGTGGGGCGTGGGACTAGGCAGGGATGTCTACTCTTGCCCTTACTATTCTCCATTGCTATGGAGCCACTGGCCAGTAGTGCTCGCACAGGGGAATTTTACCATGGGTTGGAGGTTCGAAGGCAATCCCATATGTAGTATTATATGCTGATGATATGCTATTGTTCCTCCGATACATCGGACTGGACTCACGCAGTGCAATAGACTTATTGGAACGCTTTGGTGCAGTATTCGGCCTGCACAGTAATTGGCAGAAATCCCACCTGTTTCCACTCTGTAAGGACACCACCCCACCCCAGAACCTGCACAGACTCACCTGGAACCCTGCCTGTCTGAAATACTTAGGAGTTAAAATATACCATAACCATCAAGACCTAGTTGATGGTAATAATGGGGCAGCTGTTGGAGCACTCCGAACTTGTGAAAACCTTTAGCCATCATTGCCATTGTCTGTGGCTGGTATAATAGCGGTGGCTAAGATGCTGGCGCTCTCGAGACTTCTTTATTTTTTCTTCACGCTGTCACTGGTAGAGCCTTGCTGGCTGTTCGGGGACCTGGAATCACTACTGGTGGAATTTATCTGGGGAACAGGCAGACATAATATAGCAATATCTAAATTGCAGTGCCCTGTAGTGGAGGTTGGGCTGGCAATACCTGACCTAAAGTCTAATTACTTGGTGGCACAGCTGCAATGGTTCAACCAGTGGATTTATTGTAGGATGAACCCCGAAGATGGTGCCATCATTTTGCATTCTGACTTGCAGAACGTTTCACAGATCCTCTTGCTCCCCAGCGGCATCTGCCTGCTACTGCCCAGGACCTCCTGGTGATACAGCAGTGCTGGCGAAGTTGTCTACAGCAAACCCGCGCCCCAGTGCCCTACTCGCGGGACCTGCTGCTGAGGTGGTTGAAGAGAGTGGCTCGTGAAGGAGCGCTGGGGGGGATTGCAGGGTGGACTGCCTACAGGATAAACCGTATAAGAGACCTTTACCGGGACAGAGAATTGCTCCTATTTGAAGGCTTGGAGGAAGAATTTGGTAATCCCGGTGGCCAATTCTTATTGCACCGGGCAGTGGTCAACACGATAAAGAACCATTGGGGAAATGGAGACTCCGAAACTGCAGTGCACCAAGGTTGTCAGCTGCTCTTTACAACGACGGGTAGTGGTAAAGTGGCCACATGCCTATATCAAGCCATACATGCTAACATTCTTACTACCCTTACAGACTTGAAAACGAAATGGGAAACAGATCTAGAGCTTCAGCTTACTGATACGGACTGGGAGAAGATCCCCACATCCCCACCATCTCTCGCAATGCCAGGTTCAAATTAATTAATTTTTATTTTCTGCACAGAGTTTTCCTCACACCTGGTAGGAACAATAGGTTTTATGTGATGCTGCTGCAGCGTGCCGAAGATGTGTGGAGCTTGGAGTAGAAATGTTTCATATGGTATGGGCCTGTCATCCTCAGCAGGGTTCTGGGAGTCGTTAATGGACTGTGTTAATGATATCACCTTACAGGCGATCCCTTGCACACCCATGGCTTGCCTCCTTGGGGATACCGATGGCCAAATAAGTGGAAAATTGCTTCTAGTTATACTGACCTGGCATTGATACTAGCAAAACAAGAATTGATAATGCATTGGAAAACAGTAGGAGGCCCACAACTGACTAAATTGCAAGAAGAACTGGTTAAATGGGCAGGACACAAGAATGCTGTATTGTTTCGGGAACTGAAGAGAGGGCGGGGAACAATCGATAGGCCTAGAGCATAAGAACACCTGGTAGATAGCCTATTCGCCCCAGACGCTGATACACATGCACCTAACAGCTCCCTTCTCTCAGTGGAGGATTCAAAGGGTGGAAGCAACTGACCTTGCATGGGGCACCCTGGGAGGAATTTGGAATTACAGGGTAGAACTCAAGATTTTATTGGCCGTTATGGAACTCTACATATGACAGCTTGGCATAGGGTGACTGAATTGAGGGAGTTGGGTGATGTGGTTTGTTAGTTGCTAGCTAAAGAGGACAAATGGCATGTAAAAATATGTTATGCACTTGGACTGTACATGTTACAATGACACCATTAAACTTCTTACTCTGTACTGCCTCAGTTCATGGATAATTGTCTGCTTCTGTTGTACCATGTCCTGGCAGCGTTTGTTTTATGTTATATGAAAACAATAACATTTTGTTTAAAATAAAATAAACTGAAGCAGCCAACAAGAGGTCAGCCATCTCCACTCCAGAGGGCCACTATCAATTCAGAGTGACACCCTTTGGGTTAAAGAATGCCCCTGCCACCTTCCTGAGAATGGTGAACCAGGTCTTGGCTGGTAGGGAGGCCTTAAGTGCTGCTTACTTAGATGAAATAGCTGTCTTCAGTAGCAGCTGGAAGAACTACCTTTTTCACCCGCAGGAAGTGCTTCAGGCCCTGCAAAAGACAGGCCTGACTATCAAGGCCAGTAAGTGCCAAATAGGGAAGGGGTCTGTGGTGTACTTAGGACACCTGGTGGGCAGGGGTAAGGTGCAGCCCATTAAGGCCAAAATAGAGACTATCATGGCCTGGGAGACCCCCAAAACCCAAACTGAGGTAAGCGCCTTCTTAGGCCACACAGTTACTACAGGAGATTTGTCAAGGGATATGGCACAATTGTTGCCCCCTTGACAGATATGACTTCAAAGACACAACCCAGAAATGTGATTTGGACAGAGGCATGCCAAACATCATTTGACTCCCTAAAGCAGGCCATGTGCACAGGTCCCATGCTCAAGGCCCCTGACCTTTCCAAAGAAATCATTGAGCAGACAGATGCCTCAGAACATGGCACAGAGGTAGTTCTATCACAGCTAAATGATGAGGGCCTAGACCAACCTGTAGCCTTCATCTCTAGGAGGTTACTTCCAAGGGAACAGAGGTGGAGTGCTATTGAAAGGGAAGCCTTTTCTGTGGTCTGGGTACTGAAGAAGTTGAGACCATACTTGTTTGGGACTCACTTCCTGATTCAGACAGACCACAGGCCCCTCAAGTGGCTAATGCAAATGAGGGGTGAGAATCCAAAATTATTGAGGTGGTTCATCTCCCTACAGGGAATGAACTTTATGGTGGAACACAGACCTGGGGTAGACCACTCCAATGCTGATCGTCTTTTCAGGCTCTTCTACCTTAGCGATGAGAACTCCCAAGAGGCTGGGTAGTTCTCCCCAGTTTTAGCTGGAGGGACAAGTGTTAGACCTGACAGCCTTAGGGTGGTCTTCTTCCAAACCTTTTGCCTGCTTCCTTACAATCGTGTTGAATTCTTTATGTTGGCCTTAGGACTCTGTGCATTTTACCACTGCCAACCAGTGCTAAAGTGAATGTGTTTCTCCACTAAACATGGTTTGACTAACTTAACCACAATTGGCAAAAATAATGTATCTATAAGTCCCTCGTAGAGTGCCCTACCTGTGCCCAGGCACTATAGATTAAATGGTACTAGTAGGCCTGCAGCACTGATTGTGCCACCCACAGAAGTAGCACTTTAAACAAGTCTCAGGCCTGCCACTGCAGAGTCTGTGTGGGCGGTTTACACAGCCATGTCGACTTGGCATTTAAAACCCTGTGCAAGCTTTAAAATTCCCCTTGTATTACATTACATATAAGTCACCCCTAAGGTAAGCCCTAGGTATTCCACCGGGTAGGGTGCTCTGTGACTAAAAGGAAGGATATGTACTTTTAAATTTTACATGTCCTGGTAGTGCAAAACTCCCAAACTTGTTTTTCACTCCTGAGAGGCCTAACCCTTTGATAGGTTCACATTGCGGATCCCATTTCCTTATTACATTTAATAAGCTGCAATTTCTAATTGAGAGAAGGTAGAGTTGTCATGTTTAGTACCTCTGGAATGGTAATGACAAATCGTCTTTAATGGCAAATTTGGATTTGGATTTACCATTCTGAAAGTGCCACTTTTAGAAAGTTGGAAATTTCCTGCTCTTAGCCATTTGGTGTCTGCTGCCTGTCTCTGATCACTGACTAGGCTGGGTGACAGTTCACCTTGTGTACTCTCTCTAGACAGCCACACACAAAGGAAGGCTGGGTGTGACTTCATGCATCTTCCTAGTAGGAAAGGAGGGAGGAGCTGGGCACAGCCTTACACTTACAACTGAATAGGCTTGGCCCTGTCCACACACAAAGGGTTGTACACCCCCCTGGAGCCAGAGCAGAAAGAAATGACCCCTGTGCACTTTAATGACCCTTCTTTGAAGTCACCCCATTTCAAAGGCACACCTGAGTACTGGACCTCTGACCCTACCAACTCAGTAAACTTCGGACGTGAAACCAACTTGCCAAGAAGAAGAGCTGCTGTGCTAAGGATTGCCACTCTGCTGGACTGCTTCTCTGGAAGACTGCTGCCTTGCTGTGCTGCCCTGCTTCTCTCTCTGACTGGGCCTTCATCACTGGACCCAGAGTGACTCCAAGGGCTAGCTGACTAACCTCCTGTTCTTCAAAGACTCAAGGATATCAACTTCTTTCACCCTGCTCTGGTGCCTGGTTCATTGGAAGTGAACCCAGGTGCTTGCTCCAGCGGAACTGACGCATCCTCTGCTGCGAGAGCAGTAGCGACACATTGCCACTATTGCTGGAACAGAACTAGCGCATCACACTTAGAACTGCCACATTGCCATCGGAACCGCTGCATCGCCCTTATGACAGCGACAGACAATTAACGCATCCCCTAGTCTGCATGCAGAAACCTGCCACATCGGCTTCAGAACCAACGCATCTCAGAACCGGCGATTCACCCTTGGAACCTGCGCATCGCCATCGCTGCATGGAGAAAACGAACATATTTCCTTGACTGCGGGATCGACACTGATGCTTCTCTCGGCTGCACCCTGCATCTCATTGTTTGTAACCAGGATTAAGGAACTTTTGCTCAGTGAGCCCTGCATGGGTCCTGTATTTGGCCCATGTTCCATCACAGTCAGCCTGAACTTCTGACTTTGTCCTGGTCCAGCTCGATCGATTAACTATATAAGGGCTTACTTCTTCTAAGCGCTATTTTTGCATTTAATCTTTAAAAATTCATATCTCAACTTCTACTTATTGGATCTTTGTCATTTTGGCCCTGTTTTATTTACAAAGTGACACTTTATTTTTCTAAACTGGTGTGGAGTCTTTTTGTGGTGTTTTCACTGTGTTACTGTTTTCAAGTGTAGTGCAAAAAAGTTTACACATTGCCTCCTAAGTTAAGCCTGCCTGCTCTGTCCCAAGCCGCCAGAGAGTGAGCACAGGTTAAATTATGGTGTGTATCTGACTTACCCTGACTAGGATTGTAGTTCCTGGTTGGACAGGGTACATACCTCTGCCAACGAGAAACCCAGGGGCATATTAGCAAGGGCACTATCGCCGCTTTAGCGGCACTTTTTGCCGCTAAAGCGGCGATATTTATATCGCCCTATCAGCAAACTGTCTCTAACAGGAGTTAGCGACAGTTGGCGGGCATTAGCGCCCGTTTCTTTACCGCTTTGCATGTCAGCGATATTTATCGCTAATGACATGCAAAGTGGGCGTTCCCGACGAACAAACCTGGGAAACACTCGCTAACAGGCCTATCGCCAATTAGCAAGGTGGCCATGGCCCCAGTTAGCGACGTGAAAAGTCGCGCTAACCGGGTCATCGCCATTTATTTAACACCTGCAATTAGCAGGTGTTAGCCATACCTAACATGGGGGTGGATTATGCTGATACGACCACAGGGTCGTATCAGCAAGGTGTTCTCCTTCTCCATGCAACATCGCTGGTTTTTCAGCGATGTTGGCCCATTTCCCGCTATCGCAGGAATATTCATCGCCATAGCGCTAATCGTTGCTAATACAGCGTTAGCGTGGCGATATATTCCAGCGATAGCCGGCGATAAAAAAAATCACGCTAAGCAGGGTTAGCGATGATTATCGCCTCTTCTTGCTAATATGCCCCCCAGTTTCTAACAGTAACGTGTTTCTACCTACACACAGGCACCCTTTCTTCTTGGACTGGTAACAATTCATCTTGTCCATTCTTTCAATGTCAATGTGGGGCTTCCATTTTGCGCCTATAAATTATGTGTCCTATAGACGTTACAGAGATATTCAACATCTCAAGGTATATTACACCTTTTGCTTATTTATAAAAGATATCTGGTAAGTATGATGGACCCTGTAACAGGAATTGCTAAGGGCTCCAAGACTAGACCTTCCAGGTGGAAGGAAAATTGGATTGCATGACAACCAACACTCTCATCCGTTTATCTTTTTTTAAACAAATCTTTTTATTAGAGTTTCCATCAGCTGTATCAACAGCAAAAATATGAACTTATAAACAATAATCCGACATCGTTCAGATACACATTGTTGGGATGGAAAATTCCTCTGCATGGTGAGAGACTTGGACGCCTGCCCTGAGTGCCCAACAGTATTGTTGTTTGGATCGCTAATGCTGATTTGTTGTCGTAGGCGAACATGGATCATGCGTGTGAAGTGTAGTACAGTGCGCACATGTTAAATGTGTGTGTGCCACCATTTTACAAAAATATATTAACATCAAACAAATACCAAGAGGTTTACGTGTTGTGATTTTCCCATCCTTTGAGGACCTGGGGCCAGAGTTGCTCAAGGAATGGGAAGATCTACTCACCTCATCTTCATGTGGCATGAAGGACATCCTAATTAGAGATGCTACAGCCAAAAGGGAGAAACTATTGAAAGATATACGAAAACTAAAAAACAAGATTAGGCAAACAAACACACCAGAAGTAGAGGAAAAAAATTATAAGATCTTGAAAGATGTTCTACATAACCACCAGTTGTATATTAAAGATAAGAAGATGCTCAAGTTGAAAAGAGATGATAATGACTACAAAAATGGCAGAGTATTTACATATGCCAGAAAATGTGACAATATTAAGATTAGCAACATCAAAGACATAACAGATCTCCCTACTAGTGGCCCGGGGACTACTGCCTTTTCCAGTGAAACAGACCTATCCAGTGTAACCAGCTACACTAGTGAGGATTCCTCCAATTCTACTGGGCAGTTAGCCAGCACATCTGCAGATCACTCATCATCTTTTTTATTAGAAATGGAGAGGTATCGCAGGGGCCCAAGACAAAACCCGCTGAGACAAGACACAAACAGCACAAGAAAACCAGAAGGGGCATAGTCAAACACCAGAGGAGGACAAAAAAGAAAGGAGTGGGTGACAACACGGTCGACCACACGCAACTAACAGAACTAAGTTGTATAGCCAACACATTTGTAGCAGCCACACCGGAGGACAATGTCACAGTTATAAATTTGTCAAGACTATACCTTGAATGATGATGAAATAAAGATTTTGAGCAAGGGTATGGGCTTCTTCCTACATCACTTCCTAATTTCACTGATATACACATTAATTTGTTCAAATTCACACGGAAACTCAAACTGCTTACATTTTTTCATAGTAAGGGGCTCTCTAATGTCCCACCAACCATTACAGCCATGAAATGTGAAATGACGGTCAAGGACATACGTGATCTCCAATTGCTCTTATCATTAGAGCAAGATGAGAGCGATGCTCCCACCCTCTCACAAATCTTACAGGATCTGGACATTAACCCTAATTTAGACATATATAGTGGCCTCAAACAGCGGTCTAGGTTCACACCCTGTTTGGCTTCAGATAATGTGATCGCTATCTATCACCAAGCAATGACTAAAGAACTATATAGATTAGAGGACGAATACAGCTCAGGTCGCAAGTCCACCCAACACAACATCACTGAGGGTGAAAGACTCGCACTTCAATCCCTAATGACTAATACTGACATTGTCATAAAAGAAGCTGACAAGGGCGGCAATATAGTCATTATGAACAGAAATGACTATATTAACGAAAAAGACCGCCTACTTTTAGATGCCTCAGCATACGAAAAACTGACCTCTAACCCACTTAGGGACACTACCAACCTAATAGAGTATAGACCTAAACATTGGAAGGACCTTTGTCTGATCTCGGATGTGGAATTCCGGTACTTGTATAATCCAACTCCTACAGCTCCATGTATGTATATTCTGCCTAAAAGACAAAGACCAGGTAACTGAGTTTCAATATATCACAAATAGAACCCATAAAATCACCAGGTTTACAAATTGCAATATGAAGTATATAGTTTATTGTATCGTATGTGAATGTGTTCTCATTTATGTGGGTAGCACAATAAGACCCCTTAAGAACCACATCCAGGAACATGTGCATACTATCAGAAACAACAACACAAATTACCCGTTTGGGTACATTATAACAGCTTGCATGGGCAAAATGAAAATCTCAAAATTGTCTTTCATGGTCTAGACACACTTAGTGTTATGACTAAGGGTGGTAATAAAACAATGGTTCTTAGACAGCTGGAAAGCAGCTGGATTATGCAATTTAGGGCAGTGGACATGGGCTTGAATATGGATTGGGATCTCCATGTTTTCCTAATGTATTGACTGATCGCTTTTAAAACTACCTGTCCATTTGCACAACAACATGAGATGTACTAATATTTGTATAGTGGTAATTTCTTGTGCCTGCTCAATGTTCCTATTGCAGTTTTTAACTATTTTCACATGGGAATATGGGTAGGGATTTCAATGTTGTCCTTATGTATTGATTGATTGCCTGTAAAAATTACTTGTCTATTTGCCACCACGACACAAAATTCATGAATATGTGTATAGGCGACAAGGGGGCACGGGGAGCGGAAGGGAACACTATGCGCGTATAGTACAGGTTGTTTAGTGTCTTTATTCTCTTGTGTTACAGAGGTTTTTGGGCTCTCTTGTATATTAGTCCCATGAGGTCCGTACAGCCAGCCAAAGCAAAACGGTGTCCTTAAGTCAGGTGTAGAACAGTACACAGGGGGGGGAACAGAGGGGTTTGGAAAAACAAAGAGTTCCTTTTGGCCGTCCACCCGGGGCTTCTCGGGGCTCACTCCTGGTCCTGGTCTGGTCGTTGTTGTCACGTCTTCCCAGGGCTCTCAGAGGTGATAGGAGGAAAATAAAACAAAATAGAACTGGTCTTATTATCAGGGCCTTCTTTCGCGTGCACTATGTGCCACCACCACCAGTCGCCGTGTAGGGGAAGGGACAAGGTGCGCAGTGAGGAGTTTGGCGAGGTCAACCACACCACCGTGTCCTACTGTCCCGCACCACCCCACCACCCCCACCAGAACGTCCCCCCTAACGGTACTCGCCTTGTGCCACGACCCGTTATCGGGGCCGCGGCGTAGGGACCCGGGGCGTCCTCCCTCCTTTCTGGGCCGCCGGGTTTGTTCGCGGTATCTGCTGCTTCCTCGGCCTCGCGCTGTCCGTCTCTCTCTCTCTCGGACTCTTCGGTGGCTCCTCCTCGCTTCGCCGTCGCTGCTCCCGTGTCGGACGTCTCCTCTCCACTCCTTCCACCAGTCGACTCCCTTCCTTCTGGATCCCTCGTCTTTTGTCGGTCCGCCGCTGATGACGTCAGGTGCGCCTCCGTGGTCCTCCCCAGTGCTGCTAGACCGCAGAGTGCTTCCGGGGATGGATGCGTGTCCCGCTCTGTTTCTCCCCACTTCCGGTCCATCAGATCGCCGGACTCCTCACACATCTCCCCCCTTAGGAATGGACGTCGGGGCCATTCAGCAGACGGGTGTCGGGACAGGTAGTCCGCGCCGACTTGCCTCGACCCTGGGTTGTGTATGGTCTGGAAAGAGAAGGGTTGTAAAGCAAGGAACCATCTAAGAACACGGGGATTAGTGTCCTTGTGATTTGCGAGCCAGGTGAGGGGGGCGTGATCAGTGAGGACTATGAACCTTCGTCCCAGTAGGTAATATTGTAGGGCTTCTATGGCCCATTTTATGGCTAAGCATTCCTTCTCAATCGTTGAATAGTTCGCCTCACGTGCAAAGAGCTTCCTACTGATATACAGTACTGGTCTTAGGTTATCGCTATGGTCAGGTTGGTATAGCACAGCACCCAGACCGAGGCCCGAGGCGTCGGTTTGGAGAACAAACGTGTGACTGAAATTAGGACAGTGTAACACTGGTGCTGTACAGATGGCACGTTTAAGGGAGTGGAAGCTAGTCTCATGTTCTGGTGTCCAGGTGTGTATGCGGGATGACTGGGTTTTCTTCAGGAGGTCGGTTAGTGGACTGGCTATGGAAGAGAAGTTGGGTATGAACCTGCGGTAATAGCCTATAAACCCCAGGAATGAACGGATGTCTCGTTTGGTTGTGGGTCTGGGGAGCGCTTTGATAGCCTCTACCTTGTTTAACTGGGGAAATATCTGTCCTTCCTTGATTGCGTAGCCTAAATACTGGATCGTGTTGGTTCCTAAGAGTGATTTCTTTGGGTTGATAGTAAGGCCGGCCCCTTGGATCGCTCGGAATACAGCTGTTAGGTGTTGCAGATGTTCCCCCCACGTTGGGCTGAATATGACAATATCGTCAAGATATGCTGCGGCATATCCCTTATGGGATTGGAGAATGCGGTCCATCAATCTTTGGAACACCGCCGGGGCCCCATGCAACCCAAAGGGGAGCACCTTGAATTGGTATAAACCGGAGGGAGTCGCGAACGCTGTCTTCTCTTTGGACTCGGGAGACAAAGGGATTTGCCAATACCCTTTGGTGAGATCAAGGGTGGACATGTATCTGGCCTTCCCCAGGCGTTCGACCATCTCATCTATTCTTGGCATGGGGTATGTATCGAACTTGGTGATGGCGTTTACTTGCCTGAAGTCTATGCAGAAACGCAAACTCCCGTCCAGTTTTGGTACAAGCACCACCGGGGAACACCAGTTGCTCTGGGAGGGTTCGATGATGTTGGAGTTAAGCATGTCCGAAACCTCCCTCTCTACCGCCTCTATACGAGCTGCCAGAATACGATAGGGTTTTTGTGGACGATCTTTCTGTCTAGGGACACGATGTGGTGGTGAACCATGGTAGTCCTTCCCGGTTTGGAGGAGAAGAGACCTGGGAAGGTCCCTAGCAGTGCCGTAAGGTGGTCGCTCTGTAAGGATGTTAGGCACTCCCCAGTGGGTACTGGTTCGATCGTCGGTTCTTGGACCGACAATAGGGGTATCTCCAAGGGTTTATTGGTACAGGTGAGGTGAACGGGGATTCCTGCGGTGTGGGAGGGCAAGGGTTCTTCCCACTTTTTCAACAGATTGACGTGATATATCTGTTTTCCCCCTACCCGATGGGGTAGCAACACGCTATAGGTGACTGGGGTTATCTTTCTTTCTATGACGAATGGCCCTTGCCATTTCGTCAGTAGTTTGTCCTCCGTAGAAGGAAGCAACAGGAGGACCTTGTCACCAGGGGAGAATACACGTAGGTGACTGTTTCGATCATAATATTGTTTCTGGGCCCCTTGGGCCTTTTCCATGTGCTTGTGTACAAAGCCCCATAACTGAGTCAGGGACGACTGTAGATCGGTGACATAGCGCAACAGGGGTTTCCCTTCTTCGTCTTCCTCCTCCCATTGTTCTGCTGCCATGTCCAGCAAAGTCCTGGGTCTCCGCCCAAACACCAATTCAAAGGGGGAATATCCTGTGGAACGCTGTTCATGGGTTCTCAATGCAAAGAGGACCAAGGGTAGTTTCTGGTCCCAGTCCCTCCCGGAGTCCGTGACAACCTTGCGGAGCATGCTCTTAATCATCTTATTATAGCGCTCCACCAGGCCGTCTGTTTGGGGATGATAGACAGAAGTTCTGATTTTATCGATACCCAGCACTGCACAGATTTGTGTCATAAGACGAGACATGAAAGGGGTCCCTTGATCGGTTAGTATCTCTGCTGGAAACCCCACCCTTGAGAAAAAGGATATCATGGCTTGGGCTATCGCGGGAGTGGTCATGCTCGATAGCGGGAAGGCCTCCGGATATCTACTGGCGTAGTCTACCATAACCAGGATGTAGCGGTGCCCTCTGGCAGAGGGTGTCAGGGGCCCTACCAGATCCATCCCCACCCTCTTGAACGGGATGTCTATGATGGGTAACGGCTGCAATGGGGCCTTCACCACCCCCCCTGGATTGGCATACTGGCAGCGAACACAAGCCGCGCAATGCTTTGCCACGTCCCTGTACACCCCTGGCCAATAAAACTTCTCTAGGAGATATTTCACTGAATTCTCCTTGCCATAATGTCCCCCCCCTATCTTGTTGTGAGCCAAGAGGAGTACGTGATCCCTGAATTGTGTCAGTACTATCAGCTGTATGGATGTCTGTGGCCCCCCTTAACAGCCCTGTATAGTAACCCCCTTTTTACAAGAAAGTATGGTCCTACCTGTTCTGGTTCTCGTTCACGGACCTGCTCCCAAGCATGTGTAAGGGAGTTGTTGTCCCGTTGCGCCATACGGAAACTAGCTGGTTTCTTTCTGTCGCTATCTGTAAGGGAGAGAGGAAAGGCAGGACGTGACATCAGCGAAAGGGCAAAACCCCTCTTATCTCGCTTTCTCTCTTGTCTGCTTTTTCTTATCTTGGCGTTAGGGGCCTCTAGATCAGCGTCAGAAAAGGGGGCCTCCTGTAGCCATGTCCTGTCATCCCTTTTTGTTCTGTCCAGTTACTCTTCGAACTTAGGATGATCTGTCCCTATAATGACGGCTTCAGGTAAGGTGGGTATCACTCCTATCTTCGCAGATGTGGGTCATGGTCTACGTCTAAGAGGACCTCCGCCACAGGATAGGTTTTGGTATCCCCGTGTACACAGGTCACCCTCACTTGTTCTGTGTCTTTTAGCTGGGAAGGTGGAATTAAGGATCCGTCCACTACTGTAACGTGGCACCCAGTATCTAACAGGGCATGTCGTCTTTTCCCATTGAGCAGGACTTCCTTCCTATACTGATGAGGGCCCTGCCCCGTTACATATATACGGCCCCGGGAGTATCCCACCTCCATAGGCTCAACTGTAGGGGCGCGGTGAGGACACTGTCTGGCTATATGCCCCCATTCCGCACAATTGTAACACTGTGGCCCCTGCCCACTGGGGCGTTGGTAGGAAGGTCTGGGGAACGGGCGGGAAGGTACCGGGGCTTTATACTCAGGCTTAGGAGTGCTTTTCGGGACAGGGTTGTACTGGGGCCGTGTTGTTCCAGCCTTGAATTCAGGCGACCTATGATAGGCAGAGGCGATCTCAACAGCTGACGTGGAAGAGAGGTTGGGGTGTTGTTTCACCCATGACCGTGTACTGGGGGGTAGGGCATCCAAGAACTGTTCCAAATAGACCTTTTCCACCACTTCGTCCACCGTGGAGGAATGGGGGGTCAGCCACCGGTTGCCTAGGTCTCTGATCCGGAAATACAGGGCACATGGGTTGTCTCCTGCTCCCCATTTCTCCCTTCGAAACCGGCTTCTGTAGTGTTCTTGGTCACATCCTACCCTCTCTAGGATGGCCTTTTTCACGTCCTCATAGGCTGTGGTACCCGCAGGATTGGCTGCTTGGTAAGCAGCTTGTAATTTGCCAGAGAGGAGCGGGGCAACGTACTGGCCCCACCTTTCTTGGGGCCAGGCTGCTGTGGTTGCCACCCTTTCGAAGTTCAAAAAGAAATAGTCTGGATCGTCCCCGTCCTGGAATTTTTGAAGGACAGTACTGGGGACGTTAGGGCGAACTCGGGTGCTTACAAGGGCATCCGTGAGGCGCAATATCGCTGTGTCCTGCACTTGCTGATTCGTAGTGATCAGGTCGGCCTGGTTTCTAAGGGCTCCTTGTAGGGTTTCTCTCTCCATCTGGGCTGTCTGGATTTGTTGCTCCATGACGAGCTGTAGATGCCGCTGTCCCTCGGCTAGTTGGGCTATAACGTCCTCAACAGGCATGGGCTGTGTCATGGTTCGACACACGGGTACGGGTGGGAGATCCCACTTCTGACACCACTTTGTAGGTGACAAGGGGGCACGGGGAGCGGAAGGGAACACTATACGCGTATAGTACGGGTTGTTTAGTGTCTTTATTCTCTTGTGTAACAGAGGTTTTTGGGCTCTCTTGTATATTAGTCCCATGAGGTCCGTACAGCCAGCCAAAGCAAAACGGTGTCCTTAAGTCAGGTGTAGAACAGTACACAGGGGGGAACACAGGGGTTTGGAAAAACAAAGAGTTCCTTTTGGCCGTCCACCCGGGGCTTCTCGGGCTCACTCCTGGTCCTGGTCTGGTCGTTGTCGTCACGTCTTCCCAGGGCTCTCAGAGGTGATAGGAGGAAAATAAAACAAAATAGAACTGGTCTTATTATCAGGGCCTTCTTTCGCGTGCACTATGTGCCACCACCACCAGTCGCCGTGTAGGGGAAGGGACAAGGTGCGCAGTGAGGAGTTTGGCGAGGTCAACCACACCACCGTGTCCTACTGTCCCGCACCACCCCACCACCCCCATCAGAACGTCCCCCTAACGGTACTCGCCTTGTGCCACGACCCGTTATCGGGGCCGCGGCGTAGGGACCCGGGGCGTCCTCCCTCCTTTCTGGGCCGCCGGGTTTGTTCGCGGTATCTGCTGCTTCCTCGGCCTCGCGCTGTCCGTCTCTCTCTCTCTCGGACTCTTCGGTGGCTCCGCCTCGCTTTGCCGTCGCTGCTCCCGTGTCGGACGTCTCCTCTCCACTCCTTCCACCAGTCGACTCCCTTCCTTCTGGATCCCTCGTCTTTTGTCGGTCCGCCGCTGATGACGTCAGGTGCGCCTCCGTGGTCCTCCACAGTGCCGCTAGACCGCAGAGTGCTTCCGGGGATGGATGCGTGTCCCGCTCTGTTTCTCCCCACTTCCAGTCCATCGGATCGCCGGACTCCTCACAAGGGGTAATTTCCTGTGTCTGTCTAATTTTCCTATTGCAGTTTTCACTCATGTTCACACCCTATCTGGGAATATTACTTGGGTTTACTGTTCTTTTTGCAACAGTGCTGATGTCTATGAGTTAATGCTCATTTTTGTACTATCTGCTATGTCCATGCCAGGACCCTGCAAGCAATCCGGTTTATTGATCGTAATGTTTATAACATCTTATGACCAGATTTGCGTACCTTATCTAGGAACAACACTTTTAATAATCTCTCGTTTTGTAATGGATTTTACAATGCAGCCTTTTACTAGATGATTCTAAGACTTGCACTTTTTGCTATGCTCATGTTAGGTCCCTATTAACAATATAGTGTTTAATTACAATGCTTACAACATTTTATGACTTGACTTTGAGATATTTTCTTTTTAACTAATTTGTATTATTGGAACTCTCTGCCATACTTTGGCACAGTGGAACTTTTCTCAATTGTGATTTTTTCTGAAATAGTGTTAATATACTTTATCATATTTCCTTTCTTTTGTTCTATTTATTTATTTTTTGCACTTAACACATTTTTGGTACTCAATTGTGCACAATTACTTTCTCCCTTCTCTGTTTTCTTCTCTCTCTTTGCATGAATTTGAAACGTCTTACATTCATTCTCTGTTATTTTGCGGGTATATGGCACGACGAATATGGCAACCACGCTAAAGGTCCTTCATTGGAGTCCTTTGTCGCTTTCGACTCTTTCTCGCACGTCTGCATCTGAAACATTTTAATATCCTCAGCATTGCGTCAGTTCCTGTAATACACCGGTATTGACCAAGACTGTTCCAGAAGCTCGAACGCACGCCGGTAGGGGGACGCCTGATTGCCCTCTCAGCTTTTCCTTTTTATGTCGAGCCCTTAGCCAGCTTGCAAGCACTGCTCTGGGGTTGATCTGTGGTATTAGAGTACGGAGAAAAGCCATGCCCACTCCCCCACCCATCTTTTTCATTGGCTTGTGTCTTTGTCCTTTCTAAATACTGCCTTCCGATTGGTTTATAGGCTTGTTAGTCCCTCCTTATGATGGCCATGTTGTCATTTGTATCTTTCCATGGCTACTGGCCCCTTTACTTCGAGTGCTGCATGAGCGCTATTTTCTTCCTGTGGCTTCTCCCCCCAACCCCGTTGTTTGTGCCTTCTCGCCCCCTACCCCCCGCCCGCCCGCACTCCCGTTTGCAATGTAATAGGTCTCGCGTAAATGCAAGTCCTATTGCATTGAAAATGCTTGTTGATGTATTACATATAGCTCATGCATTACCAATATCGTCTCTAGGCACGTGGTACACCTTTCTCGCTCCTAAAGAGTTACTGTTCTAGACCCTCTTTGCTCTTACTCATAATCTTTACCGCTGTCTTCTGTCTCTAAGCTCAACCCGTTCTAGTCTCTCTTCTCTCTCTGCTTCCGGCACTCGGCTTCCGATCTCTTTCGGCGCCTGCGCTCTCGGCGAAGCCTGATTGTGATCGGAGTCACCATGTTCTCTCGGGCCAGTGTCTTGGTTTTGCAGCCACAATGGTAATGGATCGATTTCTTAGTTGTTTGTGGTGAACTCGAGTAAGGTGGGGTGGGAGGCAGGGTTATTTGAGGGCTGGAACACACAGTGAAGGGCTCTCTTTTTGTAGGAGATCTACAGTACTGCAAGCACAAACCGCGGGACACTTCATTAAACCTCTCTGATGGTTGTGTATGAATAGTAATTTAAGAAGGCTATGATTCCACATCAGAGCATGCTTTAGGATGCACGTTTATTTGTTAATGCCCCTTTCTTCGTTGATCGGTCACCTTCATTTAATTCCCTGGTTATTACCGGAAGATGACCATGTCAGCCAAAAAGCCCTTGCTTCAGGTCACCCTCATTTAGAGGATACCACGCAAACTAGATAAGTGCCTCCCATAATTTGGAATCAGTGCCACTCCTTCACCACCCTTTCGAAAACGACAATTCGTCTGGATAGAAAAATCCTTCAAAATAAACCTGCAGTGCCCTCCTCGAAAGCTCAACAGGCAGATAGGTGTGCATGTACCCAGCGAGAATCAACCCTGGCAAATTATGCCAGTGACCAAGAACACTTCACATGTTTAGAACTGCAACTGTTAAATGTGTCATGCAAATAAACATATTGTGAGAACTGTCTTTTGCTTTAAGAAAGCACATATCTGCTGTCAACAGGGAGGATCAGCGTCGCAGCATAATCTCAGAAAAGAGGTTACCTTGTGTCCCCCCTCAACCTCCAGCTGAATGAACAGCCACCACCTCCCATGTCCCCAGTGAGGAAAATTACGCCCTTCGACAGTAGTAAAGACAATGTTAATGTCCCAGTAAAGAAATGCCCTCCTCTTCATGCTATAGTGAATATAATCTCATAAGAAGAATGGCAGCTGCAGACCAACTTGTTTTCCCATTTATAACCACCAAGTAATTCGCTGTACCATTGCTTCAGTTTCATTATAGGTTTTCCTGAATTCTGATAGACTACTGTGGCTTGGTGACTACTCTGATAAGTAGCCAACTTTGACTTGCACTCCAATTCAAACTTTAATGGCTAATATTTTCTTAATGTTAATATTGACCAGTTGATATTTAAATGCTGTGGATTCTCAGATAACATCCTTTCATGCAGCTTAAACACGATACTTGTACGGCCACTTGTTTTCTGCTGTGGCATCATTCCCTCTAAGCATGCCAGATACTAGCTCAGACATACAGTAAATGGGGACACAGGATGCTGCACACCACTTGCTTTCTTCGTGTGTCTGTGTGGGTATAAGGGAGTTTAGCAGGTTGTTATCGGGTGAGTTGGTAAGCTGGATTTGATGGAGATTAAGTGATTATGAATGATTGTCCCTGTACTTTATATATAACAAAATGGTTGTTCTTTTTTGATTGTAAGTGAGGTGTGCAGCATCCTGTGTCCCCATTTACTGTATGTCTGAGCTGGTATCTGGCATGCTTAGAGGGAATGAAGCCACAGCAGAAAACCTGTGGCCGTACAAGTATTGTGTTGAGAGAAGCCACGCCCACTCCCCCGCCCATCTTGCGCGCTGGCTCAGGGCTCGACCTAAAAAGAACAACCATTTTGTTATATATAAAGTACAGGGACAATCATTCATAATCACTTAATCTCCATCAAATCCAGCTTACCAACTCACCCGATAACAACCTGTTAAACTCCCTTATACCCACACAGACACACAAAGAAAGCAAGTAGTCACAGCACAGGGATATAGGGAATGGGGACACAGATTGCTACACAGTGATAGCAAGATTCCCCTGATAATGACTAGCTAAAATCCTCCCCATCTTCCTCGTGTGTGGGAAACATTTATTGTCCTTGTTTCTGTTGGAAAAAAACCACTAATCGAATAGAAACCCCATTGCACTGTTTCAGATAGAAAACCTACTCCCTGTTGTTCTAGTAGTAGTAGTAATTCTGTATCCCCGGAAGGACTCTTCCAGTGTTCTTAGTCTGGAAACCTCTTGTCCATGATGTAGACGCTCTGTCACTATCTCATTGAGAAAGCGTTTGCTTTGTTCCACAGTAGGGAAATACCATACCGCACCCCCCCCCTCCCCTCCCCTATGGTCCCGGGCCGAAAGGGAGCATTTCTACTCACTAATCTAACAAGCATTTGCAATGCAATAAGTCCTGATTTACGCTGAGTTTGAGCTATTGACATTGCAAATAACAATGCCTTTTATTTTTGTTTTTGTTTTTAAAACATAAATAAAAGGCATTGTCATTTACAATGCCAATAGCTTAAACTCGCGTAAATGCAAGACCGATTGCATTGCAAATGCTTGTTCTTTATGCGGTGGGGACAGCCCTATTAGTTAGTTTAAAATTTATGCTGTTTTTCATTTTTTTGTTTATGCTCTAGGCTTATTAAGGCCTTGCGGTGCCAATTGGATCTATTGACTCGACATATGGTTGCAGGACTTAGATTGCCTTCGCACATATACAAATTTTTGTTTTCCCATGACTCCCGACTTTTGGCTATATTACCACAACATCTGACTCATCGATTTTCAGGTATAATGCTGAGTTTATATGCTGTTTTTGGCCCTACGGGACTACTCAATGGAATGTAGCCACTCTCACTGACATATGGAAGGCTTTCTTTTAATATTTTGACAGCATATCTTCAGAATTTCCCCGTCGCAGTCATTGCCACAGTCAAACTTAAATTTTGTTGCTATTTAGCCGCTGGTTTTAAGTGCAGTATATTGGGCATTTCTAGCTTTGTTCGGATTCTGCCAACCAGTTTGTGGCCTTCATTTGTCTGCCCCACGGTAAATGCTTATTCGGGCCATTTTTGATACTAGAACATTTCACACCCTAATTTAGGGATTTTCCCGCTTTCTACGAGATTATTTAAATTTTCTTATACCTGTTCCTTTGCAGAAATATTTCCTTCCAAACACGTGTTTATTTATATGGCTAACTTGAGGTGTGAATACCCTTCGGTTTGCAATTTGCAAACTGCCTACTAGCCCGACATTGCACGGCTCGAAGAAGACGCTTTAGGTATTTTTGACTATCTTTTCACGTCCACTTTGACACACTCTTTGCAATCTAGTTTATCTTCCAGAACTCTCTACATGAGATGTTTGCTTTTGACTTATACCCAGCTTTCTCTGTCTTCTTCACCTGATCGGGGGTTTGATTTCTTCTCCCTAGTGTGTTCAAAATTTCTAGACGCGCAATACACATTTTTTCACGCGGTTCACAAGCTTTTGTCTTGCACTTGCATGTTGTCTGTTTCCTCACATACTTTTTAGGAATCTTCCCACTACTTAACGGTTAGGTTGCCTTTGACTCACATTAGATTTGGTTCTTTTTTCGGATTTTACATAGCTTATTGACATGTAAATGTTGTTCGCAGCCTTGAAAAAGTCCAAAGGATGAAACACTTGTTGGCAGCTTCTATTTCCTTTATGTATCAAGACTTGACAAATGATCAAAGAATAAAACCTCGTATGAAAAAAGAAAAAAGAAGAACTGTTATGGACTACACATGCTCCTTTACTTTGAAATACTTGTTCTGATTTAGCATTACTATAGGGACTTCCTTTGTGTGCTTAAGTACTTATTATTGTTAAATGTGTGTGTGCTGTCAAGGTATGCTTTTAAAATAACACTCTTTGGTGCAGTACAGAGAGACTGCAGTACTGAACAGTGTGCGCAGGCTGAGTGGGTTGTCCAGCATGTGGGCAAGCTGGTGGTAGCATAATACATTCGGATAACAGTACTAGGTAGTGAGTGTGCTGTGAATGTACCCTGAGTGAAGAAGTGCCTGCACTAGTACATAACATGGAGGACCGTGGGTTCCATTTCAGGAAGCCCAGGCCTGCCAGCTGAAAACAGGAGGAGTAAAGGAATCCCCCCCAGACAGAATTGTGTATTGCTGTGAGCTGGGTGGGGCAAGCACTGGATGAGGGGAGAGCCAGGCTCTCCTGTGTATTTCATAGGGCTCTTTGATTCAGTGACTTATCACAAGGAAAGGGGCCTGGACACATTTCAGGAAGAGGAAGATGGGGCTGAAATAAGACTCAAAGAGTAGGACTGAGGACCCCGGATTAACCTTTGATGCACATATGACTGTGGCTAATATCCATATTCCATGAATATTGCTGTGGGTTACTGCAAAAACACATGAGCCTTCCCTCACACATATACATCTAACATTGGCCATAAGTCCATAGTTTAAGAAAACCCACAGACCAAAAAAGATATTTATAGAAAAAAGTTTTTTTTAAATCATTTATTTATCAAAATATATTTGCTTCATGATATCATATTTATTTTTCTTCATTTACATATGAGATGCAAAAAACATCACACAAAATTCAATAAAAACAAGACAGAAGCCCAGCATCATAATGTAATGGGGTACCTATGAGTAAATGTACATGAAACCACCCCAACCACCACATACAAAAGAACCAACAATCACTAGCAAAAAGCCATACAAAACAGATATTAACAAAATACAATACATACAACAAAAATAACAAAAATAAACAAGAAAAGAAGCGCTGACGCGCGTTTCGGAGATCCCATGTATATATCAAACTCCTTCTTCAGGGCGCACTTTGTTTGATCATTTTAAAGATGACTATCATCTTGGCTGTAAACACATATTCCCATCATATTGGCTGTAAACATTTGTAAGGGCAACTAGCGGGCTTCAAATCACAATAAAATATTGGTTCCGAGTGGATTCCAATACACACACAGATTAGATAAACACGAGCAGTACACGCCTCCTCCGGTCAGAATTCATACAATAGATAAAAAATAGGATTCCTATGGGGGGTAGTGCAGAGAATTTACTTAAAAGATGCAGCATGGGCAGTTCAGAATCGAAGAGCCACAATGAACATAACGACAATCCTAATGGGCATAACTCTAGATCACAGAGTTACTGCGTCCAGCACTTAGCTAATAGGGCCCGGTACCGCTGAGGGAAACTACCTCCACGAGCACGGTCATAGGTCTGCCGTCCTCAATCCTACACCACGGGGGTCCCAGGTTGCAAAAGCGGCCTCAAAAACTTTGCTGTGGGTTAATCAGCTAGCGAGTCCAGCCTAATGTGACAGAGATCTTTCAGGAGAGAGATGAAAGGGGAGTGATGTCCATTTTAAAGAAGCAGAACCCCAACATAAAACGTCAAAGCTCCAGACCCTAAATCACATTTTGTGTCTGGAAAAGAACTATAAGTAGGGGGACTGAGACCCCAAACTTTGTCATCTCCCGAACAGCCAGCCATGCTGTGTGAGAAGGAGAATCTCTGCAAGACTTCTGCCTGTGACCAAGACTAGGGTCCCTGCTTGCAAGTCTCCCTGCTGGGTGAGGTGACATTACCCAAAGAAGCCAAGATCACTTGCCCTGGAACCTGGAGTACCAGCACCAGCCTGCTCGCCAAGACCGGTGCGCCAGTAAGGAAGAGAAGAGTGTTGGAGGGAGCGAGGTCCAGAAGAGGGCTCTGGCAAGAGGACTCTGTGCTGTGCTAGATTTGCAGGGAAAATGCAAACAACCTAATAATAGGTTATACATGAACAAAGGGTAGCCACCATCCCTACCTACCCCGGATTTAAATCATTTGAATGAATCTGCACTCTATTTTGATGTCCCTCTGTATCCCTTATTTTCAACACAGGGCCTCATTCTGACTCATGGAAGTCTCGCCATGGACCCCACACGCTCTCAAATTTCTGTGGCATCCTCTTACTTCATACACAGACTTCTCCACCTTCACACACTAGTCCATTTTAGCTGACTAGTGTACCAGTCTCAGAATGTCTACGATGCCCCACAACTTAACAATGTCTGACTGTTAACTCGTGAACAGAAAAGCTGTACATGTCAACAGTTCAACAAGGTGTGCAGCAATGTCCCAACTTGGTCGTAGCCTCTCAGGCATGTGTTGTTGTCTGTTCTCCCTATACGGAAAAATCTAATCCTTGCAATATAGGGCCTGTGGAGTTTCTTCAATATTACCAGGTGGAACCCTGACCCCATGGCAATCTCTCTCGGATATCGACAGGCCTCCCTCCAATCGAATTGGACGGGTAGTACAGTACAACTGTTGTGGTAGCAGCCTGGGCCCATCACTTGCCTGTCTGCCATCTACACATGCTCCTGCTAGAGGGTAAAAGCCAATACATTCACCACTAACATTCGGGGTCATCCAGTAGTATTTTCACAAGTTTCTAAGAGCTATACCACCGTCATAAGGATTCCTTGTTAGAGTCACTAATGGTATTCATGGGGTGACCCATCCCAAGGCAGTGTTTACATCACCCTGTCCACTGCCTGAAGAAAATGGTCAGGAATCTCATATAATGTGTTTTACTGCAAGCAAAGGAACTTGACAATGCAATCATTTTAAATTGGGTAGCTCTGCCCACCAACGAAATGGGGAGTTTTTGCAAGTGCACCATACACTTCCAATACTCTCCCACGATTCTCCACACATTGAAGTGCTGAAACTTGACTTAGTCCAGTGTTACGTATACTCCCAAGTAGGTTAAACCCTCTCATGTCCAAAGTATTGGACATTCCAATCCTTCAGTGGTTGCCATTCAATGATTGGAAATAGCACAGACGTGTGCCGATTAACGTGCATCCCTGAGTGTCTACCAAAAAGGTCTAGTATTGCCAGGACCCTGGGTGCTCTCATTTGTTTATCTTAGGACATGAGGCTCTGTGTAGGAGGGGATTTAAATTTTACCCTAACAATTTTGCAAAGTTCACACACTTCCAAATTCACTAAGGTTGAAGCATTTTGTAAAATTCATAAAACACAACCTCCTGCAAAACATCCTGCAAAAATTCTGAAGAATGATCCTACAAATCCATTTTTGTAGCTACAGTATTGTCCTACTGAAACTGTTTGTTAATTGTTCCCAAACAACCCCTGTATATGCAAATGCCATTTATCACAATGTAAGCATTGCAACCAGAGTGAAATGTGTGGCTTGTATAGTTAGGAAAGAAGTATAACAACATTTGTAAAACAAAAAAAAGTGCAACATTTGTAAAACAAAAAAAACTTTGCAACTGCAGCAATCTCTTCTTACAAAGAGCGATTTTGCTCTGGGGTCATCAATGGTATGAACTCTAATGGTGGTCAAAGCATCATCTATGCCTGACACATCAAACCATTTTTGCTATGATGCTGGGTGCCTAATATGGGATTCCATTGTCCTTGTATCTGATTTAGTCATATTGCCAAGCAGGGGGCGACAGGGAGATTAAAAAAAACTCCTTTTTCCATATTTTTCCCACTTCCACTATTCCTAGTGCTCTCTGGCTTGGAGTTCCCATCCCTCAATGACCACGTGGTGGACTGAGGAGAACTTTTGCTTAAATGTTGACCAACAAATTCAGTTGACTGGGAGAGTGTACTACATTTGGAACTTTAAGGTTGTTAACTCTTTTCTTCTGCTTCAAACTCACCAGAGAATGTGTCTATTTACCCCACACAAACATTGTATACCTATAGCAATGATATTCCAGCCATCTTGCCTGCTCAGGGAAAACACACACACATTCTCCAACCTTGATCTCTACTTCGTCTGCTAAAACCTGCATGACACATCACTAGCTCCCAGAAATCCAGAATTGTACACCATCACCCACCACATCTGCACAGCATTTAACCCAGTGCTGCATCCAGGGCCAGCACTGTGAGCACCCCACGTCTGAGACATCTCATGTCTGACACCCTACAACTATACTAAAGGTTCACTGGTTCGAAAACCTTTCTGTATCTGCTGCCTTAATGGCAGTCTGTCAGCATCACAGTGGTGCGCTCTCTAGCTCCTGTCCCAACCACAGGTTCCCCAACCATAGAGCCCCCCCAGGTCTCTTACCCGCAGGTCCTGTGCCTGCAGGGTCTTCACACCCTGTTGCACGGCGTGGAATGCCTTTGGCCTGCCTTGTTTTAAGGCCCATTATGTTGCCAGGTCAGCACGCTGGTGGTTGCGCTGCATTTACCACCAGTAGTTGCGACCTTAACCACTGCTTTGTTTCATTCTAGCCCGATTTACTCATCCAGATTTCAATTACCAGATGACCCACTGCGGTGGCCATCTTGGGTGTGGCAGTTGAATAAAGAGCGGCCCCACCCTAGATCCACATTCACTATTCTTCTACCTTGCCTGAGGCTGGTTCCTTCCGCTCCTCGGCAGATGTTTGAGATGAGCTAAGGCTCCCGTACTAGTGCAGATATTGAAGTAAGACTGGTCAGGTCTTCTTGGTAATCTTGTTGTCTTTGGCCACAATCCGATTATTTAAAAGAGTATTCTTTATCCTGGGGAAAGTTACGATAACCTGAGTGAACCACACTCCCTGAAAAAAACAATCTTCCTATGATTTAATAGGGGTTATTATTGGAATGATGTGAGTTTTGATTCCTAGTGAATTCAACTAGATGGGTTGTTTACCAATTCAATCTTTGGAGAAATGTGGTATCAAATATGCAGCCCATGGAGAAACACAGGGAAAGTTAACTGTGCTTGGGTTTTGTTCCTTTGACGTCTAGTGAGTTTATGCAAGTGCATGATTCAGAGCAAGTTTGACTAGTCCAAGTTACCATTAACCTCTGATATACTCCTAATTTGTCCTCTACAGTTAGCCCTTGTTTGGGTGCTCTCATTTAGGGAACAAGTGTACCATTCATGAACCTCGAATTATAACTGGAGAAGTGTGGTGATTTAGGACTTGAGTACTATTGGTCTTGCGCCTTTTCCTTTCCCGATCTACCTCCCTGCTATTCCTTCCGCATAACCCTTTCCCTCGCCTGGCTACTCCAGTCCTCAGTGCTATTACAGCATTCTGAGTTGGAGGTGCCTGGAGGTGGACTTAAAGATCGTCGAGCAGATCCAGAGAAAGGAGGCCACCGTTGACACAGTCTACATCCAGCAAGCCACTTGTCCAGATGAAACACATCAACAATAATTGACAACCCTTCTGTCTGTGCCTGTTTAAAATGCATGCTCCTCATATGGTTCAGTGCTTCTTTGGATCCTGTCACCCACTGTATACTTCTGTATAACTGAAGCCACTCCCCTAACTCAGCCTGCTATCAGGTATTCCCCTCGCCCAGTGGAAACAATCACATGCCAGCAGCAACTACCCATGGTCTGCCTAGTTCACACCAGACAAAGCACCCAGAGAAGGCCAGTTTGTCAAGTTTTATATTCATCTAGCAGCTGATGCGGTCATTACTTATTTCAGATGGCACCTACCAAAATAATAACTATGAGCTCATTCTAATGCATTGGTGGCACCTACCAAGATAATAGCCATGCGCCCATTCTAATGCAAATAACAGAAGCAGTCAGAGAGGAAAAATTGGTTAACATTAAATTAAAAGTATTTGCTGTTCTGATGTTACCCTGAAGACTTACTACAACTAAAAGAGAAAACAAAAACGCTGCCTTACTATAATGATCAACTATTATATAGAAATATCATGAAAGAAATATTTTTAATACAATCACACCAGATGTCAAGAAAGAGTATAGTGTACACCACCAAGACATGGACAAATGTCAATGAAACACAGAGCTCCCATTCCTAGAGTGTTTAGAAGAAAGACCATCAGCATCAACGCAATATTAGAAATGAAGAACTCTCAATATAGCACCACAAAAAGTAGAAAAAATGTAATAGAATAGTTATATTCTTGCAGATGTCATGAAAGGGAAAGACTTTTTATTTTTATTTTTATATGTGAGAAAGACCTCATCTATTCAGGTTTTAGGTAGAAAAGAAAACTTCAGTAGTCAGATCATCAGATAAGCACACAACCCCATCTACAGAGAAAGAGGGAAACAGTGATCAATTCACCTTGTTAGTGAAGTCACAGCTGCATAAAAAGTTAATTCCCTCATTGCTGATAATCTGTATTAGAAAGATAACTGAACAAGAAACTATAGAGCTAAGTAGTTACTTATTGGGGTGCTCTCAACCCTCTTTCTTGATACAGCTAAATCTCTATGTCTGACATGAAACACAGAAATTGACATGGCCAACAACAAAAGAAATTTCTGATAAAATGTCCAATGTAGCCCTAATCCCATGAGGGGTTGTCCTCTATATTCAACGGTGCTCTCATCCATCACCAGTCTATGTGGAATCACCAGGAAGCCTATCTGGAAACAAGACCAAAAACAAATTTAAATACGACCTTTATATAAATATAGCCAGATTTTCTTGCAAACCCATGTGTTCCAAAGAAATGGTGGACTCACTAGGCCATACTTCTTAGAGTGAGTCAGGAGTCTGTAGATTGAGGAAGGAAGGAAGGCTTAATCACATAATTATATACAGTAATTTTTGGAACTGGAAAACTGGACATGTACATCTATAGTCTCAACAACTAGGAGGTAGCCACTGCTTTAGTACAAATGAAACACATACTTGGCTCCTTACATTGAGTTTACATGGAGTATCACTATTCAAACCTCTAGCCATGCCAGGTCCTTCATACCAGTTCCAGGGACTCATCTCTGGCAAACATGAGGGGAATTAACATCTAAATTTCCCAGCCATTGATAGGAAACTTAGCTCACATCTTTACCCCAGAACTCTGATTGCGGATGCAACAAATTTCCCCATGTTACACTGACCAGGGTTTGTTTAAACATTGGAAGATCCCCTCTAGTCCTTTCAAGTTGTGTCTTCCAATCCTACATTGCAATCGCAATTGTGCCAGGTGACTATAGGCCTCATATCACACTTCAGTTTTCCACCCCAAGACCCACTTCTGCAAATAGGCTTGGAGAGGCTGTGAGGTGTGTTGATGCATAAAAACTGCCTTAAAATAAATGTAAGAAATCTGAAAGTATTGGTTGTGGGTGTACACAAGGATCTCATGATTTCTGCCTTCACCCACAAGCTGTGAATACTTTCCCCCGTGGAGTAGAGCAGGCACAAAATTCGAGTGGAAAAAGACCACAACTTTTTTTTTGCACAGGTAAATGCTATTTTTAAAGCTTGTTTCTCGTGTATAAAAGTATTGTGTAAGAAATTGGGTTATTGATTGAGGGGAGAGGAAGCCCCACTCAGGTAAAAACCACAATCCATGTCAGGGTAAACCCCAACAGGCACTAAATATTAACCTGTGCTTAACCCTCTGGTAGCTTGACACAAAGCAGTCAAGCCTAATTTAGAGGCGAAGTGTAAATAATTCATGAATCACTCAAATTGTAATAAAGCTAAAAGACAACACATGAAAACTACCAATCAAGCTTAGGGGCATAGAGCAAATTGTAATAAATAAAATGATACCAGAATGATATCAGATAAATCTGGGGAGACCCTGCAAAAAGGGCTAGGTCCAATATCTTGTAAATGGGTGAGGGTCAATCTCTCCACACAGAGATGTCCAACTGTGTTGTAATCAACTGAATTGTTACACAGTGATTTTTGTATTAAAATTAGAACCTTGATCAGCAGTGAGGATATTTGTAACTGATCCCATTGACTCTTGGTTTGCTTACCTCCTAATTCTTCGGTAGATCAGTGATTTCACTGGGCAGCTGTATTGTCTGTCTAATCACGGTACAATGCCCAAGTAGCAGCAGTGACTTGCTGTTCTGCCCATTTTGCTCTCATTGTGCCATTCATCGTATTCAGAAGTAATTCACACTTCAGATGTTATCCGGGACGTTGCTGGCGTTGCTTTGGTTATTGTCTGCTGTTTAGGACCGTAATTTACCATAGGACATTTTTCCTACTCATGTTTCTTAGGCAAAGTGGATGCCTGAGGCAGGGGGGACTATTTTGGTAGGTACCTCTTTAATTTAAATAATGAGCAGAATGTGGGGAAGCTTCCTGATTATCATACACAATGGCCAAGTGACTGAGACCTGGAGAAGAGCCAACATGCTATGACAGAACCTTGAGCAGGAGCAGTAGATGGGCTACTGAATTGTTGAGGCAGAGGTTTGGAGCTGGCTGCCATGATGGAATGCCCCTGCGGTAGCAGTTATACTCACAGTTGATCCCACAGCTGACTCTCGTTCATCTAGGTATATATCTGATTCCATATATTCCTGATCCCATGTGGCACTGTCACTTAAGCGTTCCTGTGTACAGCAGTAGCATTTATTACATTTCATGTATCCCTTCAATAAATGTGATAAAAGGAAACATAACAGTTCTTTTGCCAAATGCTAATTCAAGAAAAGCATATAATTTTTATCACATTCAACTGCCATATTTTCCCATCTACAATGAGGTTGTATCCCTGTTTATTCATTGACATCGAATGTCACTAATTTTGCTTTGCTACTTACTGCATGGTCTCCTTGAGCAGTAACCTGCCTTAATTGGGGGACTACAATAACCAGTGATCCCAGGGCCCCAGGAGCAGTCCCTGATCATTCTTCCAGCTGCTGTCCATCAAGCATAATAAAGCACGTTTCCTTCTATTGTGGTGCAGGACATGCCCGGCAAAGCCCGGGCCAAGGTCGGGCCAGTCCTGTGCCAGTCAGCGCTCAGAAGAGGCAGGGCCAGGACCCCCCCATGGTTTTAACCTATAGAGATTGAAGGGTGAGCACTACTTTGACCCAGGGGGTGCCTGGTAATTGGAAAGGGATAAAGGTGAGCGGAAAGTCCATGAGGAAATGGGCAAAGAGAAGGACATTGGCTGTAAATCTCCCAGCGGGAGCAAAGTGGACTCCAGTTTGTGATGGGGCTATTACAAAGAAAATAGACCTTGTAGAGTGACGACTATCCCTGGATGAGGGGGAAGGCCCCCACCTTGCTGAATTTACCCTGCCATGTGCTACACAGGGTAGTGACAGCCATGGCTCAGCCACAATACCAAAATCCCAATAGCCTTCCTTTGAGGCCCCTCTAGGAAAAAGCGGGACAGATGCACTAAATGGAAGTGATATTGCTACCGCAGCAAAAAGAAAGTGCAAGAACAAGTGACCTGTTGGAGGGAGGCTTCCACTTGCAATACAGAGAAGCAGGAATTAAGTGGGGCCACTAAAGAGACTAGTATTGCGGCTCCAATTAACTGGGATGACATTTTGGAAAAAAGTAAGCCTGTTATACCCAGCGTCTCTGCCTTTTGGTGGTTAAACTGCAAAGTCTGGAGGTGGCTGTTACAACACTACTGAAGAAAATTGATACAGCAAATGGTCTTGTCACTGCCAATAAGGCTCAAGTGTTAGCCCCGAGTCTTAACAGTGTGGATGCGGGGCAAAACTCACCTTCAGATGCTGCCGGTGTTTCCTCCTGCCCTACTTCCAGAGTCACCAATGGAATGGGGGCCCCCCTTTAAATGGTAGAAGTGAAGAAACAATAATGATGGAGGAAGGGTGTGAATAAGAGAAGAATAGGAGAGAGACAAGGGAGGAGAATAGGATAACTGTTCATGAAGGTAACAGCATGCCTATTTTGAATCTACTGCCGGCATCCTGTCCATATGTAACTATAATGGCTGGGGTCCTAGATTTAACTACTGACATCGAGGAGCCCACCTCCCAGTTACAAAATAAAGTTTGCCACTGGCTGGGGAAAAACACTAACATGAGGGAATATAGTGACCTTTTATTCTTTACTTTACTTATAAGCTTTATACAGCTCTAGCGAGACCCGAAGGTATCAGAGCACTTTACATAAAAAGAAAAAGCATAACGTAGCATTACAAAGGATGCATAAGTGAGACATTGACTAACTCTAAAGCTCTGCGTATGACGCTCGACACATACATTCTAGATCCAGCCTGATATAGAGATGGGGAGAGTCAATAGCAGGAGAGGTGTGCTTACAGTGTGGGGATTCGTTTAGGACAGCCTAAATTAGAGGAGTGACTAAGGGGCCCATTACGATACCCGGCGTAAATAAATCCGCCAGGCATGGAAGCGGCAAAAATCCGCCCGCACACACCGCCTGAACACCGACCACGCCATTACGATTTCACAAACCGAAAACCGCCATCGGCGGAAAAAGCACACAAAATACCGCCCGCCAACGTCCGAGTCGGAGTCAAACCGCCCACCACGGACGGAAACACGCACGACAACACAAAACCGCCCGCCCTCACGGCCGACACACCGCATGTGACATTACGATCGCACCGACATGAGCGCGGAAAAACCACAAATATACCGCCCGCCAGCGCAAACAACGCCGATGAGAATCGACACGGCAGAAGCCATGGCGCCAACGTACCTGCACAGAAACCATCCGCACACAAAACCAATAGCACACAACATGGCCAACAAGTCCACACAGCAAGGCACGCACAAATACACAAGCACAGTACACATCCCGAAAACACCCCCCGGACAAACAAAAAATACAAAGGCCAGAACCCCAGACACAACACACCTGAAAACAACAGACCATGAGGACACACCCACATAGGTGAGTACAAAAGCAGCACTCCCACAGACCACAACCCCTTGCTACATTGCAAACCAGAGAGGAGAGGAGAGGACACAGTGACACAGCAAGGACAGCAGCACACCACAGAAACGCACACATCACAACCACCACCACCACCACCACCACCACCAAACACCACCACCACCACCACCACCAAACACCGGCACCACAAACCCCCTGCACATTACACAACACACACCGCACCAGCACCACAAACACCATGGCACCACAAAGAATGCCCAAGTTCACGCCCATGGAGCTGACGGTCATGGTCGACGAGATCATCAAGGTGTACCCACAAATCTATGGGAACATGGTCCAGCACACACCACTAGCCACCAGAAACAGAATGTGGAACCGGATCGTAGACCAGGTCAATGCAGTCTGGACCCTGCCCAGGA